>OU343221.1:74615723-74721527 GCA_910596185.1 Chrysanthemum makinoi
ATATCTTTGTGATATTCTAAATATCGCAAAGTGATATGAGAAAAACAAGTGATATTTTGTTAATATCACTTTGTGATTTCAGAATATCACTTTGATGATATTCGAGATATCACTGTGATTTATGAATATCACTTTGTGATATTATGAATATCACTTTGTGATATTATGAATATCACTTGATTATTTGATATCACTTTGTGATATTATGAATATCACTTTGTTATTCATATCATGATTTTGGATATCAGCGTGTGATATTTTTGAATCGTGTGATTTTCTTGTCTTGCTGAAACATTAGTTGAAAGCATGATATTATCACTTTATTGTCGAGAATATGTAGATATTTTGAATATCGCGAGAATATCACTGCGATATTAGCGATATCATTTGTGATATTCAAATATCATTTATGATATTACGAATATCACGAATATCACTTGTGCTATTCGAATATCACTTGTGATATTGGCGATAATAAGCGTTTAAAAGCGGCGAAAACAAAGCGGGACGAATATGTATGGCAGTAAAGTATGAAAGGGCGTATGAATCAATGAATGTAAAAGCGAAGACGGCGTGAAGCCGAAACAAAATGTATGAAAGCGGACAGCGATAAGCCGAGCGGCGGTATGAAAATAGCGAAAAATAGATGAAAGATATGGAAGCGGACGAAATCATTATGAATCTGAGAACCAGCATTATGAAAGGGGAAGAAGCAGTGCTTGTCGTCGCAGTAGATAAAAATGTAAGTAAAGCGATGAATATAAAATGTGAATTTAAAAAACATGATTATATAAACAAAGCGTGAAAGGACCAAAAACAAAAAGAAAGAAAAGAAAACAAATGTAGAATAAAAAAAAAGAAGAAAAACATCGACGGGTATATCTACAAATCTTAGGTTCATCCACATTAGATCAATAGATGGATGGTGGGGATTTGTCACTAAGCATGTCAAAATAAAATTAAAGCATTTGAAATTCTTACCAGGTAGATCATAGTAGTAGGATTCGGTGAAAACATCTTAATAAAACAATGGCACAATACACTATAATTGCATGTTTTTGGTTTACGATCCTTTCTTTCTACGCCGTTTCCACTACCGCAAATCAAAATTAGAGACGCTATTTTTTTTGGCAATGTAGTCCCAAAATGAGTAGGACCATACGTTTTAACAAAGTCAGATCAACTTAAAAGTTTTGTGCTCAAATTATGCGCAATGATATGATGCTTTTTTATAATTATTTGTTTTTATAATTTAAAATCTTTTTTAAATAACCGATCCATTAAATAAATACATCTAGCCCTTTTTTTCTTTTCTTAAAGCAGTTTGGGGCAACAATGTAATTGGTATAAATATATATTTTTATTTTTAAAACTTTATAAACCAGTTTTTAATTAAATTATTTAATTTTAAAAATTATTTTTATTTAATTTAAATACTTTTATTTAATATAGAATTAAAATTAAATAGTTTATATTTATAATTAAATATTTAATTTAAAATTAAATACTTTAATTTAAAATTAAATACATTTATAGAATTAAAAAAAAAATATTTAATATGGAAGAGTAAAAGATCATGATGTAGATATTTTATGTGAAAAGTTGAATGAAAAAGTGCTTAAACAACAAACAAGAAAACGAAACAATTCGACAAATGGTAACGAGCGTATATTAACATATACCATAACAAACATTGCCCATTTATAAGAACCATATTCATTAAGAACTTCATTAAAGATGAGTTCTTATAAGAACCATATTCATCAACAAGCAACAACAACAATAACCAATGACAACAACAACAACAACAACAACAACAACACTACTACATCTGAAGATTTCCATGTCACCTAACAACTCACGGAGTATTGCATCCGGTAATGTGTGGTTAAGTGGTCGTCAGAATCCTTGTCATTTCAAGTCTTGCCTCAGCATCCTCACTCTTGTCTCTAGCACCTTTTTTGGCTTCCATGACTGAGCACTCTGTTGGTGCAGTCCGAACCGAGATGTTGAACGGAAGAGATTATTCTTAAGTACTTTCGTCAAATTCACTCTTACATAAAATATTAGAATTATCTTCTTTTTTGTTTGTTACATAATAAGAAAATTATAAGAGATTACAACCCAATTATTTGTATATTTACATAAATAAAAATTTATGATTGTTCTTTTCCGATGGAGGACATGCATAATATTGCCGTCCGGATGAATATTCTCTATGTGATGTTCTTAACTTATTTCACCCATCCAGGAACACATAAAAGGATTAAATGGCTCCATCCAAGGTTTTGAAATTTGTGTGAAGATAAGAGGTTGTGAGGTTGGTGGTTTTGGGATAAGATCGGTAGCTTTGGTGGGATAAGATCTCATTTCTTTATGTGATATATAGAGCAGAACGGTAGCTTTTGGTGGGAAGTTTGGCCTTGATGATATTTTTGGAGGGAAGTTTTGGCACCATTATTTTGGTTGGATGTTTTGATGAGATAAAGAGTTATAGACTAACCAGTTTTGATGATATCACCTACTTCGTTACTTTAACATATCATATAACGATATCACGACTGCGTTAGTTTAACATATCATATATAACAATATCACCTCGGCTCGATCGCTTAATGATGTCATTTAGAATCATCCTTCTAACATCTCATGTATAACGATATCATCTTGACTCGTTCGTTTAACATTTCATGTATCACGATACTATCTCGATTCATCCGTTTTAACATGTCATGTATAACGATATCACCTCGACTCGTTCGTTTAACATCATGTATAACGATATCATCTGGACTCGTTCGTTTAACATATCATGTATAACGATATCACCTAGACTCGTTTGTTTAACATCATGTATAACAATATCACCTCGATTTGTTAGTTTAACATATCATAAATAACGATGTCATTTAGAATCATTCGTCAAACATCTCATGTATAATGATGTAAGTTTAACATATCATGTATAATGGGAAGATCTCGACTCGTTCGTTTAACATTTCATGTATCACGATATCACCTAGACTCGTTCGTTTAACATATCATGTATAACGATATCACCTAGACTTCGTTAGGTTTTGGCATCATGTATAACAATATCACCGACATTGTTAGTTTAACATATCGTATATAACGATGTCATTTAGAATCATTCGTCTAACATCTCATGTATCATATCATCTTGACTCGTTCCTTTAACATATCATGTATAACGGGAAGATCTCGACTCGTTCGTTCAACATTTCATGTATCATGATACTATCTCGATTCATCCGTTTTAACACATCATGTATAACGATATCATCTCGACTCGTTCGTTTAACATATCATATACGATATCACATAGACTCGTCGTTTAACGTGTCATTTAGAATCATTCGTCTAACATCTCATGTATAACGATATCATCTTGACTCGTTCGTTTAACATTTCATCCGTTTTAATTTATATAAACAATTTATAATTAATTTTAAATCATTTTTAATCTATTTAAATTTTTTATAACTAATTTAAATTATTTTTAAATTATTTAAATTGTAATTTGAATGAAATTGTTACTATATGTTTATATGAATTTGTATATTTATATGAATGTGTATATTATTATTAATTGGTCCCAAATTATGTGTTTTGTACTTGTACTTTTGACGATGGCGTGTACAACCTAGATCACCACGGCGGGGATGGCGGTGATCCCACGAGACGGCCCTCATTTACTATCTATAAAGAGCTATTAACATGTAACAAATTGTGATTTTTATTTTTTATTATTTATTTTTATTTTTATATAATTTTTATAGATAAAACTGAATTTTTTTTTCATGTATTTACACAACTCAATAACTTATATTTGTAGGTTCAATGATCATTGGTGAGAAGGCAAATCGGGCCTTAAAGAAGGCTTAAAAGGAGAATAACGGCCCTTTGCTATATGCTTTGATTAGATATCAAGGCACCTTCTCACAGATAGGCTTATGCACCCAGTTGGCTAGTCTTATTGGGGAACAAGTGGGGCCACTTCCCCCGATTGCAATGGGAAGAAATTCTCGATTCTTATAAGGCGCATATAATCGGCACTACTGAGTTATATTTATTGTTTATTTTATTTTATTTTTATTGTTGTTGACCGTTTAGATATGCTATTATATTTAAATTGTGTGTTTGTTAAATCATTATTTTTGCGGACCTATTTGAACTGGCTTGGTTGAATAATGAGAACAGTTAAGTTGGAAATAATGTTTATCTGATTGGGAAAGGTAGGACTTGGGCTATATGGTTAAAGAGAGAAGCAGATACCGAAAATACAAAACACAACTCAAGTCTAAATACTTTGATACCGCACGAGACGTGGCGGCAAGAACACATCCGCCCAGCTTGCGTTGCGAAGCGAACCCGAAGTGGGATGTTGGTTGTTAGTGAATGCGACTTTAAACGGATGGCAAGATCGACCCAAAATCACGAAAATCATCTAAAACAAGATTTTAACTCATAGAATTGATGCGTTAGTTCAAGGGTCTCCATTATGTAAGACTCATTATAATTTTTGTGATTTTTAAAGGTTTTTATATTGTTTATATTTACCTCGTTATCAATTTATTTTATATTGTATGTATAGAGGGTCAATAATAACAATCAAAATGAAGACCTGATTGAAACTTGGAGGAAGGGCCATTCAAAAAAAAGATGGCACATTTAAAACAGAGGAGAGCGAGGCGTCTTCGTAAAGAATTTATCTCTTAACATCGTCATTATATTAGTTATACTCATTTATTATTTTTTCCTAACCTTTTTTTTGAAATTACACGACATGAGATAGGGGCCCTTCAAGAAGTAGTCCGGGCGGTATCATCAGGTACATAGGCGACATAAATATTGGAGTATAGTTCGAGTGACAACCGCCGAACATGGCGAGGGCGAGGTTACACAGTGGTAACTTAACCTCTCTTGAGGTTCACACGTGGGCATGTTGCTCGAGATTACGTTACTAGGAGCATATGAGGCGGCTAAGAGGAAACCAAGGGCTGCAAGAAGCGGGCTCGTCCGGTGAGGAAGGCACTCCAATGACTAGGGAGCAGTAGCCGGCGGCTTATTCCACAGTTGAGCGTTGGATCATACCTTGTGAGTTTTCACCCACTACAACTCACAAAGGTACTTGCTGGGGAATCACTCTAAACCTTTATTCAAATGTTAGTTACTCATATGTAATAGTTAGCTTAATTATGGCCTTTATGTTTGTTATTAGCCTTAAGCTTGTAGAAGGCCATGAGCAGGCCCAAGCCACAGGAGAAAGGAAGGACTGGGTGTTGCCCTAGCTTCCTCATAAATACTCTTGTAAACCTTCATTTGAAGGTTGGTTGTTCTCTTTTCTATTTCACTCTTTGCTTTAACCTTTCTATTATATTCGGTGTGTAGATAAGGTTCAACGATCATCTCTTCATCTATTTCTTCTATTGATGCTTGAGTGGTAAATCTAGTGACCTAACAGGTGTATCAATCATAGTTGGGTGAAACGTTTTGTTTTTGAATTTTTGTTCTTGGTCTTCTGCGTAGCGTGGATAATACTTTGGTTGGCTTAAAAACGTATTTTTTACAATTTTGAATCCAAGATTCTTGTCTTTCAGCTTTTAGGTGTTAAAATAATCATTTTTTGGCAAAAAGTTTCAACCTTTATCGTGGATCATTGTTTTTAAACTAGTTCTTGTCGAGGGTTTCATCCAGCGTACGATTTTAGCGTTTTGGTTCATCAAGCTTCACACTTTTGTGTCTTTTGGTGTTATTGAAGCTATTACATCACACAAAAGCGGTTTAGAAACATCTTTGGGCATTATCATTTTACGAGTAATCACACGTAGCAAAACCCTAAAACTAATAAGGTTATCCTTGGTTTGATCTTGAAGTGGTTTACTCCGTGTTTTCTTGCTTGGATAAGCCCAGAAAATCGTCGACTTTGGATATCTTTGCGCGCGATAGTGTAAAGATCATTTGGGATAAAAACCTAAACCGCGCATAGCGCAAAGCTTCGCGTGAAAATCGCATAAGATTCATCCTACGCTAAGCCGTCTTACGCAAGATAATCCTTTCAAGTTTTCTCGCGCTTCTTTGCTTCGCGATAACTTTAGTTTTCCTTTCTGGCGCGTAAAGCTAAAACTACGTAACTCTCATTGATTACAGCGTAACTTTGGTGTTTTTATGCTTAAGCACTACTTGGTTCTTGTGATTTCTAGCTGGGACTCTTCATCAACAAAGGTTCATTCGACTACAAAGATCCAATTTTTACCAACACAAGTTTTCAACATGTCACAACCACCATACTCTAACTATTTCCTTACACTTATTCTCAACGTCAACAACAACTCACTCCACAACATCAACAATGGAATCAACAATAAGCAATTTATCAACAACAATTTAATCAACAACATACTCCACGGCTTGCTAATTCCACAACCTCAAATGGTTCAACCACCACCAAGTCTTCAAGTTCAACCCTACGCGATTCAATCAACATCCATCAAGGAACACTATGAAGGAACCTTGGTTTGCAAAGATGTGTGAAGCTTTAAGTAGCCAACAATCAATTCATAAGGCTGGATCACTAGATAGACCTCCAATGCTCACTCCGGGAAACTACGATCAATGGGTGATAAGGTTCTTTAGGTTTTGTGATCCGAAGAAGCCACATGGAAAGTTCTTAAAGAAGGTTATCTTGGAAGGTCCATTTGGATGCCTCTTGTTATCTGTACCATTGATCCAAATGCTAATCCACCAAGAGATGAACAATCCAACATTGCTACATTTGCCACGAATCTTGAGAGGAACTTCTACACTATGGTGATGAACTTGCAATGTAATACATCCTCTTGGGATTACCTAACCCAATTCTTGAAGTGTTGATGCTCAAAAGACCAAAGGAAATGGGATCATATTCATCTCTTCTTATGGAAGGATTTGTACTCCATCGGGAGGATTTGGAATCCGAAATTTACTTGGCTTATGAACACTTCATGATTGAACTTGGAGAGACACTAGAGTCTTATCATCATCGTTTTTCGGACATCATCAATGATTTGGATAAACACAACATCATCATGCCAAGAATTGCAGTGAATACTAAGTTCACGAGTAGTCTTGGTCACGATGGGAGAAGTATGTCATTTTTCTCCGTAAAGCGAAGAATATGCATCATTCTACATATGGATTGTTGTACGATTACTAGAAGCCTCATGAAAAGGAAGTTGATAGGGAAAGGATTCTCCGTGCTCAAATTGCTCCACCGACACATCAGGAAAATCAACAACTTGCCTTATATGCTCAAGCGGTTATTCTCCTCAACCAGCCGCACTCAACCAATGCTACAATCACACCACATGATCCTTCAAAGCCTCAATCTCAACAAACTCAATTGGTTCCATACAACAACAACAATGCTCAAGCACTTGTCGTGAAGCTAATGAGGAATACGATCAGTTTGAAGCACGCAGCAAGTTTGCTATGATTGCTAATACCTTTAGCCGTTATACCAACAAATCCAACAACCGTATTCGTTCCTCTAAATACAAGGAATCAATTTGTGAACCATGGACGAGTTAAAGTTGAATAATGGTTATGGTGGTCGTCGGATGGTGGTCAAGTTTAATGTTGTGGGTTGAATAACAATCGAGCTCAAGTGGTGGAATAGGAAATGCTCAAAATGGGTTGAATGGTCTTGATGCTACAAGCTACAATGAGAAGGACACTGGCTAATGCATGCCCAGCCGAGGACAAAGGCGGTACTTATCACAAAGACTCTTCTTTTAGCTCTTAAGGATGAAGTGGTAGAACTCTCACCGGACAAAGCGGAGCTTTATGGCAAAATGCACTGTGATGATGATATGGAGGACTTGCGGGCCAATCGTACCGTTATGTTGATGGCTAATATATGAGTTACACATAGTGACACAGGCCCGGTGTATGATCTTGATGGCTTGTCAGTGCAGAACAAACCATTTTATCTCTCGATCTCATATCTCCAACATCCCGAATCTGCAAGAGCTCGAGAATGTTCAAAATGAGTCGTCCACATCTCATTCGACGATTTTCAACTAGACCCGTCGTTATATTTGCGATCAAGATGACCAAAGCGGTCTCCCTTGATAATCAAATTGACTCGATGGTTTTACTGAGGATCTCATAATGATAATGTTGTGATTCCGCTTGACACCTTAGAACTTTGCCTCATCCAGATTTTGCTCGTTAATACAAGACCATCGGACCATAGTGGAAAAATGTCATGCCATTAATCAGGGACTTGAAAAGCAAAAATGCCAACAACCAAGGATTTTGAATGTTTACAAAAGCAACTCAACTTTTTCAAAACTCAAGAAAAAGCGTGAAAGGTTTTGAAAGCCTTTGCTGCCATCTCATCAAAGCGAAAAATATTTAAAACAGATGGCATTCAATTGAGAAGAATGCTTTGTTATGCGAAATAGAACAACTGAAACATGAACATAAAAAGCAAATTAGCAGCTACCTTGGAAAATCAAAAATCTAAAGTTGGTTGTTAACTTGTCAAAAGTTCTCTGCATACAAAAGCATTGCGAAGCGAATAGATGATCATATTGAAGAAATTATCGGCTTGCAAAACAAACTTAAAGAGTTTAAAAATGTTGTTTACAAACATGGTGAGTCGGTCGCGACCATTGAAAGTTTACTTTAAAACCCAATCCACATGGATATGGACCAAATCTTCGCGATTACAAACCTAAGCTTTCAACCAAGCATTCAAACCAAATCCAGAGTTTCCAGGTGCGAATATAAAATTGATAATTTTATGAGTGTTGTTGAATATCATCATCAAGAGGAATTAGATCGCGAGAAGGCGAGAGTCGATCAAAATTAGAAAATGTTGTTTACAACAAACATTTTAATTATAAAAATGGTTACTTTAAGTCACACCGGATTCTTCTAACACACCAAAGTTATCATAAAACCTGAGTCTTCTGGCAACAATCAAGGCAGTTATGCACAAAACTTATGGTCCTTTTCCTTCCATCAGTGAAGTAAACTCAAAACCTGAAAATCGCAAAATTCTTAGATATTTTGACCTTTTCATGGTTGACCTCAAAACTTTACAACATGAGATAGAATATCATTCTGAAATCAAAGTTCAACATTTTCAATATCGAACAAAAGGAGACATTTTAGAAAAATCTTTTATTTACCAAATGTTAAAAATTTGAAAAGTTGTGCATTGTCTTGGGAAAAGGACTTTCATAAGGAACTTGGATTGATGAAGGTCGTTTTAGAAAACGAAACATCTATTTCTAATACTAAACGTAAAAGAAAATGTTGAGAAAAGATGTTGATCGACTCTTGGAAGATGTCATCATGTTTGAAATGTCCATAATCTTTGTGTTAATTCTTTGTCATATGCATTTGATTATATCTCTGTGATCTATTGATTATTGGTAAATGTTGAGAACACCGATAATGTGCTTGACGAGTCCTTAAAAGTTGAAAATAGCGATTGTCAAGCGAACTTTCAAATGCAATACGTCGGCTTAATTGGTGTCAAAAAATATTCACGATCAACAACTTGCTTTTCAACACAAAATGCGATTCGTGACAAATCTTCGATCTAAAATTAAGCTGGATGATCAGCGTGTCTTTTAAGTGTCAAATCTCAAAATATGAACAAGAACTTGTAAAAGTTAAAATGGAATATGGTGTCATATTTGATTTACTCAAAAAGACTCGTGATGAAGCATCAAATGAACTTGATCATTATCTTACATAAAAGAAGTTATCCATTTCTTTGGAAATATCGATGCGAAAATCAAGATCGATTCACACTATCTTCAAGTTAAGAGAAATGTTAGGAAAGTATGAACAACGCTCTGAGTGATTAAAGAGAATAGCCCCAGTAACACTTAGTAATCGTGAACCTAGAATCACTATTGCCAAATCACAAGTTGCTAACGCGTGCTTCTTCTGAAGCAGGGAATAGTTGCGTCTTTTCCAAACGTCCGCACTTCACGACCTGAGCACTACATCGAAGAATAGAGGAGTTCGCGACCTAAGAAAAGATCTATCAAGAATGCTAAAGTAGAAGAACACCCTAGGACTATGAATAAGACTCCGTTTCCACTATAGATATTAGTACATGTAATAGAAATAGTGATGTAACGAATGCTAAACCTTTAAGCACTTTTGATATTCAGTCGGATGCACCTTGTGTTATTTGTCGTAAAAGTATGAATTATGATTGTCATGATAAATGTGTTGCTAAAGCTATCATCTCTCGTTTAAGGAATCCTAAGCTGGAATAGGCCCACTAATCTTTCTAAATTCATGCTTGGTAGACCGCCCTCTTTAGATTCTAAGAAATTCTTTGTCCCTGTAGCTCTTGTGTCACCTCCTAGGAATGTAGTACCACCTAGTGCATTCACTAAGACTAAAGCAAATACTAGTTGGAGATGGCGGAAATGGATATATAACACACTAGGATTTAAATGGATACCTAAAGCTATTGATGTGTGTATCTACTATAGCCTTGAACCCTCTAACATCTGGGTTCCACATCTACTTCTATTCCATCAGGTATGCGTGTAATGCGGTGATCTGATCATTCTGGATTGTTGATAGCGGATGTTCCGACACATGACAAAGCAACCTTAAATGTTATCAAACTTTATTGCAAAGTTCATTGTGCTCGGTCCGGGAATGATCACTTCGCGGCTATCATAGGCTACTGAGACTATATCAATGGGAACATTGAAATGGCGGGGTTTATTATGTGGAAGGCCTCCGATCAACTCGTTTTGAAGGCCGGTTGTGATGGAGATTTGGAGGTTGCTTTCAGGGAGAAAACTTGTTTCATTCGTGATCTACAAGAAACGACCTTTGTATGCGGCTCGCGTAATTCAAGTCTTTACACTATCTCTATGCAAGACATGGTTGCTTCTTCTCCCATCGCTTACTTTCGGCAACATCAACAAAATCTGGCTATGGCGTCATCTCTCACATCTAAACTTTCAAACTATCACCAACCTTGTTCGACACAAACTAGTTGAAGGACTCCCGGCGCTTCCGGTATTCAAAGATCACCTTTGCTCAGCTTGTGAACAAGGCAAAAGCACTCGTGCTCATTTTCCTTCAAAGGTGGAACCGGCTCGACGTGCTTCATCTTCTTCACATGGATTTGTGTGCCCAGCTGGCGTCGCAAACGATCAATGGCAACGCTACATTTTAGTAATTGTTGATGACTATTCGCTGACTGACGGTCTACTTTGAAGCAAAGACCAAGCTCCACATGATCATCACCTTTCTCCACGAAATACAAGTTCGACTCTGAAACTACCGTTCGACAAATCGAAACGAGCGAGGCACTAAATTTGTTAACCAACTCTTAAGTGAATTTGAGAAAGTGGGAATTGACATCGGACATCTGCATTACACGAGAACAAGCGGGTTGTTGAAAGCCGAAACGAGCGTTGGTGGAAGTGCGAGAACAATGTTAATCAATGCAAACTCGGATTACTTATGGGAAGTTGTATCTCATCTTGTCAAAGCAGTTCTATGATTACAAAACGCCACAACAAAAACCTTTAGCTTGAAGCACACAACCCTAATCAAACACTTTCATGTATTTGGATCTCTTTGCTATCAAATAATGATCGCTGATGACTTTGGAAAGCTCAAAGCAAAGGCTGACATTGGAGTCTTTATAGGATATTGTGATAATTCTAAAGGTTTCGAATGCAGATCGTCCGAACAAAGGAGGTTATGGAAGCGATTCATGCTCATTTTGATGAACTTACGAACATGGCCCGAGTATAACAACTTGGAACCGGTCAACCGCTAAACTTCCCCAAACCCCATCATCCCATGAACAAAGCCCGACCTCTTCAACAAATGGAAAGGTTATTTGCTCCATTGTTAGTGGCGACATTGATGAGCGTCTCGGGTGTATCCGATGTTCATTTTCAACTCGATAATATTCTTATACATGATACACCACTCAACAACTACGGTTGAAGCAGCTACCGATTGACTCCAACACAACAGCTGAACAAACCGCTTCCAACAATGATGAACCGGCTGATGATGTTTTGAATGAACTACCCCTTGAGATTTTGATCCAAATCGCGTTCTTTGGTTGCTAATGAGTACTACACGATGTCGAGAATCTTCAACAAACCATTTGAATCCTCAAAATCGCACAATGTATACAACATCAACCTCCCACACATAGATGGACAAAGACCATCCTCTGGAAAATATATTGTGATCAATCAACCCGTCGTTCACGGAATAGCGTCTTCGCGCAGAGCCGGTGAACATTGCATTTATGCACTCGCGTTGCCAATCGAACCTAAAACATCAAAGGCGCCAATGACAAAGGAGTTGAATCCATGCAGGGAAGAACTCAACCAATTTAAGCGTCTTGAAGTATGGAAGGCGGTTGAAAGACCAACGGGGGTCTTCCGTCATTGGTCTTAAATGGATTGGAAAAACAAATTGGATCTTTGAAGAAACGCGTTATCGAAATAAGTCGTCACGGTGGCTAAGGGTTATCGTCGGGGAAGAGGGTATTGACTTTGAAGAATCTTTTGTTCCTCGGTTTCTCCGTCTTGAGAAATTTTGATATTTCTCGCGTTCATGACTCATATGAATATAAGGTCTTTAGGATGGATGTCAAAGCTACGTTTCGAATGGGCAACTTAAAGAAGGTTTATGTCGGTAACTAGAAGAATTCGTTGATCCGCTACCAGACCATGTCTACAAAGCGAACAAAGCTCAGATGGTCTCAAACAAGCTCCTGGGCATGTGCGATAAGCTATCATCTTTCCTCATTGCCAATAATTTTACCAAAGGTTGATTGACCCACTCTTTTCATACAACATCACGGGGAACATATCTTAATTGTTCAAATTTACGTGGATGACATCATTTTGGGTCAACACATAAAAAGTACTCAATCGCTTTTGCAAAACTAATGAAGAAACATTTTGAAATGTCCATGATGGGTGAACTTACGTTCTTTCTAGGACTACGAAGTTCATCAATCACCCCGTGGTATTTTCCGGAGTCAGTCCAAATATGCCCTTGAATTTTTAAACAAATTTGGAATGAATACCTGTGACACTTATGCCACACCAATGGCACATACCAAAGCTGGCGTGATTTACATGGGAAATGGTTGACCTACCAAATACCGTATATCATTGGGTCTCTCATGTATCTAACGGCCGATGGGCGATATTGTCTTTGCTGTATATCTTTGCTCCGTGCTCGATGGCGACCAATCTGAAACCCACCTCTGAGGCTAAAGAATCCAGATACATAAAGGAACCATTAACTTGGGGATCCGGTATCCAGAAGGATTCCGGTTTTGAACTAATCGCTTTTTAATGGCGACAGGGGATGCTTAGACTTCGCGGAAAGTACTACAGAGCTTTACAATTTCTTGGTGATAAAGTCGTGTCATGGCAATCGAAGAAGCGGATTGTACATGTTGTCCTCGAAGGCGAATATGTAGCCATGTATCCGGCATGTTGCTCAAGTCATTTGGATGAGAACACTCCAAAGACTATGGTTACGTATTTGGAGAATCCCGATGTCTGCGACAATCGAGTGCCATTGCGATCTCATGCAACTCGGTTGACACCGAGAAATCAAAGCACATCGATCTTGATATCATTTCATCAAGGATCACGTGGAGCAGTCTTGTTGAATTATATTTTGTGGAGTACGAATACCAATGTGCATCTTCTCACCAAAGCCTTGCCTCCCGCTAGGTTTAATGGGTTGGTCCACGGGTGGTATGGAGGTGTTTGACTCAAGAGGAATTGGATGTCCTCCTAAAAGCAGTCTTAAAAACTGTCAAACACCAAAATCTCTTTTGTAAAACATTTTTTTCAAAAACAAAATACAAAAATATAAAACCTGATAAAACAACAAAAATATTCTTCTAATCTAATTTTCTTTCAACATGGCAAGTACATTTTCTTATCAACACTATAATCTTTCAAAATTCATATTCCGATCAAGTGTTTGAGGGAGAAAATTAATACCAAAGCTGTTTCAAAAACATTAAAGACTTGCATGTTATTCTATATCATTTGTTTCTTTTTTTATCAATGGTGGCAAACTTTTATGGTTTTATGACACTCCTCGGACTAAAATTTATAACCTTTCATTATTTTTTTCTTAAGTGAGGTAATAAGTCAAGTTTCTTTATTAAAATCTTTGTTTGGTAACCAGCGGAAGTTAAATGGCTTTGTATGAAAATGGAAAGGTGGAGGGACCAAACTGCCAAAGTTTAAAGTTATTTTTAATAAAAACACTCCACCTAACATATTCATCACATTTATTACTCATAAACCTAACCAATCCTAATGATACGTTCTTCAAATCGTGTTTGATCATCAATTTGTAAGTTGTTTCATGATCTTAACATGTTTACAACCATAGGTTTTGATTTTTACACGAATCCAACGGTCAAATTTTTGTCTATGATTGTTTTTGTGTTCACCATGGCGTATGAACTCATAATCAAGAATAGGTGTTTGTGGTTAAAAGGATTGTGTCAAAACATGTCTTCAACATCAATGATACTAATTTTATCCTCTAAATCCACCCGTAACAGAATTGAAGGTTTTTCAAAATTAGGGTTCTTAAGTCGAATTGGGTATTTTCAAATGTGAAGGTTTTTGGTCTAAAAGATTGTTTTGTGAGGGTAATATGATGTTGAATTAATGATATCCATGCCCTATAACAACCCGTAAAACGATTGATGAATTAAAATTAGGGTTTAAAGTTCTTAAGTTTGGTATTTTTGATTCATCTCGGCGATGTTATAACTTGGCTTATAGACTCTCACAACACTTTAGACCTACCAGAAAAAGTTTGGTGCAATTTCCATGGTTAGAAATCTTATCCGTAATTCATAACCCTTGGTTTTGACCTCTTAGCGTATGTGTTTTCTCTGCATAAAATGTTTAACATGTTTTCATGCCGCCATCTGTTTAATATGACTATGCATGTTAAGTTGCTGATTTGATGATGATGATTGCTTCAATTCGTCAAATCTATCTGAATGATTCTCAGCGGTGACTCGCGCCAGATCTACTCTTTGCGAGTGGCCTTGCGTGTAAGGTCTTATCGCCTACGCGTAAGCCTAAACAAGGTTCCACCCTCTGGCGTAACATTTCTTCGCGGCGTAAGGATCCTCACGCATAAACTTGCCCTACCGTATCACTTCTTACATTTAACGCATAACTTTATCATTTCTCACGCCTAAGCTGGATTGACCTTAATTTTGAATTATTGCATTGTACAATCTTGTAAATAAACCAATCATATCGTCACGAAACCAATAATGTCACTAATAAACTTAAGCGTTTGATATGTTGTGAACTATAAGTGATAACATAAACTTTAAAACTTAAAGTTCTAACTTCTGCTGCATTTGGCGTCATTTGGACTATTGGACAAACAAGTGACTTAGGACTCGTAACTCATTAACCTTTGTACATTCAATAATTGACAATAAAACCTTCATTGACTAACATTATGTCTTTAGATATGTTGGTTCTATTGGCTAATGTTATTTGAGATCACGACATGACATGGTACCCTGAAATGAAAGTGGATGCACCGGTTCTCACAATTGCGACATCTGAATGGCTATCCTAGAAAGATTGGAAAGAACAACCTTAGGGTTGACTTTGAAACCCTCACATGCTCGGAATCTTCTTGTCTCATTCTTTGTGGATATTCTAAATCATCCCTACCGAACGTATACCTTTCCTTTCTGATCAGGAAATCTACATTCAACAATTCGAAATTCAATCTGGAGGATCACAGTCAAAGTGGAGTGATGACACACACTTAATCACAACAAGTCACTATCACTCACAGCAGACTTACTGTTTGTACTTATCATTTCGGTTGATGCCCTCTTGAGCTTAACCTACCGAAGGCGGTTCGAATTTCTACTTGATGGCTATGATGAAGCGTCAGGAATTATTAACAAGCACTCTCACGTGGAGCTTAAGAAAATTCCTCAACCGAAGAGAACTTCTCTACATCATCATCACTAGATAAATACACAAATGGTGGTGGCTAGCAGCATCAAGCTCATGGAACGAATCTTACGGTCATTGATCAATAAAAAGGACATTGAAATCGAAACACTGATATGGGATGACATGATGACATTTCACAAGAAGCTTGGCTCAAAGATTCCTATGTCGATACAAGCTTTTGATCCGAGCACTTGGACTTAATCACGATATTCCCAGAGGCTCGATAGCCACGACAATCGCGTGTTGTGAACCTATCCTTTCTAGAATCAAGGAATCGACAACAAAGAAACAAGGTGCGAAATGCTACTAATCACCTTGACTAATGAAATCAAAAGCTTGAAACATACAAAGGTATCAAGTACTTGCGACGAGAAGGCAAAGTTGGTCATCTCGATGAAAATACGGAACTCCTACAGAAGAGGAAGTCTTTGAAGTGCAATAAGCCGAGAGTCAAAGGAAGGTCCCCGAAACCTACTCCAAAGAAAGTTCCCTCAAAGGAAAGTATATATTCCTACACCGAACCACAAAGAAACTCTTGGCAGAAAGCTCACGAAGATACAATCCAGACGAGGAGGTCCACTACTCAAAGCGAGGATGACACTCCATGCGTACAAAACCTCCTAGTCCAATAGTGAACATGGCAAAGGAAAGACTCTCGTACTTGTGCCATGGCGAAAGGAGTGATGAAGAGCAATTGGATAAATCATACCGAAGAAGTTCAAATTCGTTCGACTTCAACCACGTTGCCAACAATTTGCTCAAGAACAAATGGGTGGCCGGAGGGTCAAGGTGAAGTAACGACTCGACCTGCGGATCCGATGGTTAATCCAGCCCTATAAGGGATGCAGTGCCACTACAATTTACAACAACAAACCGCGTGTTGAAGACACTCTTGAGTATGCTATGAAAGAACGATGCGAGAAGTTAGAGAAGGTAAAGGCGATGAAGAAGGCTGCCAAAAGCCAAAGCGATGAAGAAAGGAAAATAAAGCAGATGATCAAGCTAAGTGGGCCAGAAGAAGATGTTGAGTATGATAAGTTTCTTCTAGATAGTCCTTTAACACGATCAAAGGAAGAAACCTTCGAGCCACCAGTTGAGAATCTCTCATCATCATCATCGTCTTCATTTTCTTCACCACCACCATCAAATAAATCAACCAAATCAACATCCAAATCAGTAAAGAAACCACCTCGATCTTGGATTTCTCATACTCATGAAAGAATTGTGAAAACAACAAGTCGAAAGAATGACATTCTCTGACCGAATTGGTTTCTTCCGAGAATCTGATATCTACATGAGGGAATGACAAGATCTGAGAATGAAAGGAGTATGTCAGGGAAGCTTCGGTGGATGATCTACAAGGGAAAATGGACGGAAATGATGGCTACACTCACAAGTACCTACGGATATCGTTCCTAAAGTCACTAAGGAGATGTTTACGAGAAAACTATATCAGATCTTATGGGAATATGAAGCAAACTATAAGATCTACACCTTAGCAAGTGACAATCAATCCATCCGATCCCTTAGTTTTCGGATAATGAATTGAGTGGCCAAGCTTGTCACACAAATGTAAGCGATACAGGACATTTACTTCGATGAAGGAAAGGCATTTCAAGCATTCTTGGACTACCACTCGAAGCATGCAGTTGGTGAAAGGTCCAAACGTCCTAGAGGCGATGAAGACAAGGATCGGGATAAGAATGATGAAGCTAAAAACGACAAAAGTCACGGTGAATCATCTTCCATGCCACCTCCTCCCAGCCTCTGCACAACAAGGTCTCCTCTCGCTTTTTACTGATAAACCTCGAGGATTCTTACGAATTGCGCTTTACTCGGAAAACCGATGATTACTTTAGATATCTGGTGGTGACGATGAGGAGATCCGTGAGCCCTACAACAACCCACCTATCCCACAAGTAAAACCATAACCTCATCTGGGCCTAAGAAACAAAGAAAAAGGCGAGGCGGCGTCCTATCATAGATGAAGACACCACGAAGGAATTTGAATGGTTTTCTACACTTGTTCCACTCCTACCACGAAGAAGGTCAAGATCGGTAGCGGCGGTAATACATTGGAGCATGCTAAGATTATGCAAGAAAAGTTCCATGTGAAGAAGATGGCGAAATCCGAGTTGAGGCGAATCAAGAATGAAGCTTTTCTTTGTGGAAAGATAGCTCAAAAAGTGCCATCGAGGTCGAATATCACCTTGAAAACATTGCTCGAGCTATGTCTAACAACATGGATTAGCTCAACCCGAAAGTAAACATCGACTTCACTAAACGGGACAACCTCCATATACTACAAATTTGTCCAAAACCTCTACCAATAATTGGCAACCGAGATGAACCAGAGGATTCCATTCGATATTTCTTCAACAAAGACACGGAATTTCTTCTACATGGTGGCGATGGTTCAAAATATGCTACATCGTTGACACTTCCATTCCGCTGACTATACTCGGTACAGCCGCATCCAGAGGCGTGCAATCACTTGTTCTCCGACAAAGTGGAAGCATCTGACCCAAGAGATGCGCTGTCTGGATTCATCATGGCGAACGCCGAAGAATCTACTAGTAAGCGCGAGGTTCAAAAGTCTCAACATGTAGTATTGATTCTAAAAGTATCATTGCCATCAAACACGTCGATCTTTCATCTAAGTGGGACTACACCTTCTTAAAGAATATCGTGGTCAAGCGACAAGATAAAGTTATGCATTCTCGAAGGTTGACTTTGAGAATTTGTCTATCAGCGACATCGAAGACATGTACCTTGCCGTCACGAGGTGATATGAGACAATTCTCCACAGCGTCAATTCATCAAGTCGGTGCTCATCTTCATCGACAGCATAGTTATCAAAGAATAGAAGATCTCGGTGGCGGTTGAATCTTATCGGGCCATTAAAACTTCACTCCACCACGGATCTTCCCGACATCAACCACTCTCTCAACTTACACTCATCGACGGAAACCATTCGGTGCCGTTTACATGATGAACTTCAAAGAAATTGCTTGATGGCGTGCATGAATCTTCACAAGTTTGGAGATCATACTTTGAAGTTGGTTAGGGATGGATTGGCTTATCGGTTGAAGGATATACATCGAAGATTGGGTCTCTTAAGCGATGGAATTCTCAGGATCGAAGGGATGTGAAGAGGATCATCACGATGATTGATGAGCGGTTGTATAGAAGGGATCAGTTCAGAAGATTCGAAAGCTATGTTGGTAGTGACCGGAGAAACATCATTGGTTTTCAAGCGCTGATTCACACTCTGGGCATCTCTGGACTACACGGTACTTGAGCCTTCTTTCATATAAACTTTGGATGTATGATCTATTATGTCAATGGCTGTGCACATATACAGGTAGGTAGTGCTTAAATAAAGGACCATGTGGTACGCTTCAGTGCCACAATCCTTATAAAAAGAGCGAAAGCTTCTTACTTTTGAGTAAAACCTATCAAACCTTTCATTTTCAAGGTTTTGCTCGAAAGAACAAGTACTCCCCTTGATTTTTCAAAACCTCAACCGTTTATATCACGTTGAGGGGAGTACTAACTAAAATCTTTGTTCACTAATTGTTCACGATGGTCATTCTTCATGACACTTTCGGAAATGGTCATATTTATTCTCAATTTTCAAAACAACATTTTATATGCCATTTTTGAGGAGAAAAAATACGTGATGATAAATTATGTTGTATTTTGCTATATGAACTCTCGTGTAAAAGACTTTAACCCATGAATTGTGAGCTCTTAGCACTAGTAACTTCGAAAAGACTTGTCAGGACGGGTAATAATTTCAAGCTGTTAAGGACTTATGCAGGTAGAATGTACCATTCGAGAAACTCTTGGTAGACATGAACTCACGATGGGTTTGACAACCTTTGAGGATTGTCTACACCTTCAAGGTAGTTATTAGAGCTAATTGTCACCTAAAAGCTAACAATGCAACTCTTTAACTATGCCACGTAATGCTGTCTGCGGAATGTATATATCTTGAGTTGATCAATTCAAAATGTCGCTTCTGTTCTTACGTGCTTTACAAAACTCTTAAAGCACATGTGGAGGGGAGTATTTATGCAAAATCTCATCTCAGCGGTGGTTCAAAAATGTTTTTCATTCATAAACACTGAGCGATATTTTTCAAGTAAATGGTTTTATGGCAACATAGGTTAGTCATGGAGTTATAAGGTGACTAAGGTTAGGAATAACCGTCCTATGATCCGCTTGAGTGGGAGGATCTACCCAAGGACACCACTAATAGCTAGAATTTAGAAGTCCTTAGGTATGATTATAAAAAGAGAATTGAGAATTCGGAGAAAAGAGGTTGAAGAATTAAAAAGAAAGAAGGGGTGAAAAGAAATAGCCCTCAGTTATTCAACTTAGAAGCTGATTAGGGTTCAATTTATATGCTCTTGGTTGTCACTAGATGACACGCGGTATTGAAGATTAAAAGTCGTCATGGACCCGGTGGCATGCACTAAACAACTTAAACCACTCAAGTTTCTCTCAGCGAAGCTTGTTTCATTCTCACAAGGAACCCTACGTAAAGTATCGGCTTTCTCTTAGAGATTGCTGGTATTGAAGAAGGAGACCCTCTACTAGTCTCCACTCGGGAAAAACCAAAATGCACTATTGAGTCTAGAGCCATGCGATTCATCAAAAGATCTCTTAGGTACACTTGACATTTCATCACTTGACATTCAACAATAAAATTTTGGTGGTACATTATTATCGAGTCCTTCAGGATCTTAGCAATGTGAGAACATCTATTGAGAGTTCACATTTGTGATCCTCGTGATTGAATGGAAACTCTGCCGGGGTCAACATCAAAGCGACCACAATGGCGTAAACCCGGCTCCCGTGGATTGCGCTTAGTGGTCTCCAAACGGTCTACGATGGTGAGGTAATGCTTCGTTGTACCTGGCGACTCATCTCGAATCGTAGGTGTACTTGTACATCGTGTTATCTCACTTGTGGGACTCAGATTGAGCGGCCTTTGTAAGAATTAGAGTTGTGTTTTCACACTATCATCCAACACTCTCGAAGTTCAAACTTGTAAGTGCTGGAATCCACTTATTACTAACCTTTTAATGTTTACTTAACATGGAAGCTGGAGCGGAATGATCGTGCAGATTCTCCACTTGTTCACACCAACAACATCATCGAAGAAGTTCTATCTTAAAGCAACACAAAAGTCAGGATGATTCTTCGTCAAATCAAAGAATCTACAAAGTTAAAGACTTAAAGAACTTCATCGTCATAGTAATCCAACCTTAAAGAGTGTGTGAGCTTGTTAGAGAAAGACAGTAAGAACGGCAATGGCGAACACGAACATCAACATACTATCACTTTCATCACAAAGAACAATGATCAAAGAACAAAGTTAAAGATGACGTCAAAGCATAAGCTGCTCAAAGAAAACTATCTAGCTACTTTGGGAGATGGTTCAAATCAAGGAATTACAGAAAGAAGAATGTCGGAAGACGTCAAAGCTACTATTACATCAACGCCTTCACCGTTTTTCATCACCAACACTTGAGGGAGAGATTGTTGGAATCACTCCTAAACCTTTATTCAAGTGTTAGTTACTCATATGTAATAGTTAGCTTAATTATGGCCTTTATGTTTGTTATTAGCCTTAAGCTTATGTAGAAGGCCCATGAGCTTAGGCCCAAGCCCAGGAGAAAGGAAGGACTAGAGTGTTGTTTAGCTTCCTCTATAAATACTCTTAGCCTTCATTGAAGGTTGGTTGTTCTCTTTTCTATTTCTCTTTGCTTTAACCTTTCTCTATTATATTATTGTGTGTAGATAAGGGTTCAACGATCATCTCTTCATCTATTTCTTATTGATGCTTGGTGGTAAAATCTAGTGACCTAACTTGCTTATTTCCTATTCCACTCCCGATACCCATTCTCGGCCCTTTTCCCCTCCGTACTTTGGTTTCCAACCTCCCATTCCAGGCCTGTTGGTTTCCAACCTCCCATTCCGGACTGTTGGTTCCAGCGTCCATTCCTACTGGTTTCCAAGCTCCCATTTTCGACCCCAATAATACATTGCGGTTGTTATCGTCCCACCTTTCCCAACTCTACTCGTGCGGGGTTCTAGTTCCAACTATGCTGCATTACGGACCTTAACCGATACAACTCACAAAATAATTCTCATTTGCGCCAAAATGATCATGTTGATAATAATGATGATAATAGTAAGGATAATAATAAGAAGCGGACGAGTCGGGTGATCAGTGAGGCGATTCGGGCAGTTCAGTTATATGAGTAGTAAGCGGGAAGTTAGTTTGTGAGTTTTAGATTTGTTAATATTATGGAATAGTATTGAATTTGTCGAATATCGATGGATTTATGTTAACTTTATAACTTTGAGACATGTTAGCTTTATAAGCTAGTGACTTGTTAGTTTGAGACATGTTATTTAGGAAATTTGTATAGTTTAAAGAGTAGTTTACTTTGTATCGTATTTGTGAATGGTATCGTGGAATTGTGGAATGTTATTGATCCGATTTAGTAATTTGGTATTATCATATTGTCGAATGAGTATTGGTTGTGATTGATTCTGAGTTGTATTTGTTTTGGTGATTTTTTGGAAAAAAATCCGAAAAAATGGAAAAACTTCGATTTCTTTGCGCTGAAAATATTAGGGACGGCGTTGTAGTCGCATAAATTATGTCGTCCATTTTGAACCCAGACCCGTGGGTCGGTTTACGGCGATTACATATTTAAAAATTCGTTTATTATTATTTTAAAAAGATAAATAAAAAAAAAATTAATTGCGACGTTATCGTCTAATTTCTTATCATCATGTCTGCGGCTTTATTTTAGGGTTGAATTCCTTTTGGGCAAGTTTTGCGTGCCAAATTTTCAAATGGAGTTAATAGTGCTAAAATTTTTGGGTCAACAAAATAGGTCACTAATGTCTTTTTTTCGTTTGGGTCGAAATCCTTTGTATTTTGGGCACGAGAAAGTAGTGTCAAATATCACTTTTTTTTTTAGTGTTTATGTTTGAAATACAATGGTTATATACAGTTTAGTGCTACAGCAAGTGTTATTTAATGCATATTTTGATTTTATGTGACGTTCAGTAACCTATCCACTATTAAATCTCAACTTTCTTAAGTAGATATATATATATGAGTATAATGTTAATGCTTTGATTGCATGTATGTGTATGTGTTAGCGACATTATATCCGGCCGGTTGCAACTCTAGTTGTTTTTCTTATTGTTTCTCAAGTATTTTTTGAATCGTCATGGATCACCAGGGCCGGATTTGAGCATGTGCGGAGTGATCATCCGCACAGGGCCTTCGAATTTACAGGGGCCCCATGATTTCAGCCGTGAGTGCTCATTTTCTTGAACTTTAGCATAAAACTGATATGTGTGTGTTCTAAAACTAAATTTAGTTTGATTTATAAAGAAATGTTATAAGAAATGGGCTGATTCAAGTGATTTCAGAACTTCTAATAACATGGACGTGTGACGTCGTGACGAAGATGAATATCTTTAGTAATTTACATTTAACACCCTAAAGTTTAAAGTGTTTCTACCTTTATTATTAATGTTTAATTTTATTCCAAATTAAGGCTAAAGAGTTTGAAATTTGACATTTTTAACCCAAATTTGAGAAAACTATTACCAAAAGTTTGACGCATGTTATAATCATTAAAAGAAATTATGTATAGTTGAAGAAGTTATTGGAAAATTGTTCAATAATACTATTCATTTTTGTTCCATTTGCCTCTTTTTTAATGTTTAGATTTACCTTAAAAAAAATCGCCAATTTTAAGTTCATCTTGCATAATTTAGAGTTAGGGACATACATTGCAATTTTGGCACAGGGCCCTCAAAAACCACGGGACGGCCCTGTGGATCACGGTAAGAATGAGTGCTTGGTAAACCATAAAGATCAAAAGTTTAATAATTATAACGCATCATATGAAGATTTTAAGACAACGATTTCCCGGTCCATTGAATGGTAAAGATCAAGTTGCAAGTCATGCCATGTATACTGAGTGTTGGAATCGAGATACAAACTATATTGGTGAAGATAATAGAGTTCGTCGGGCACCAATCAAAGATCGCAAACTTAGGATATACTCGTAGGTTTTTCTTAGTGTCATGACTCTTCTGGTGATTAGTATCGTGTTTGCGGCTATCTTCTTTATCGAGTTTAACAATCCCTATTCATTTCAAAGAGATGGGCCTTACAAGATTCGCATGAAAACTGATCAATATGGAATAGAATTTTATGTGAAATCAGATTTTGATAAGAAATATCCTGCTGGAACTCCTGCACGAGTCGAATATGAGAAGAATGTCATTAAGGATTACGTAGACGAGAAAAAAGATGACTGCCATAATGAACTTTGGTGGAAATTGCAATCCGTAGACCCAAATTATCCCACTCCCTAATGTGACAAGCTTCAACTGATGGGAATAAATCCAACAGATCCATGAAGGTTAACTAGCTTAGCTCAATTCCACAATTTTCGACAACATGTTTGATTTTTTTATAACTAAATTGTTGCTCCATGTATGAGATTTCGGATTCTGTTTATTGCAGCTATTTACTTTTTGAGTCTCTTATCGAGTCAATTATCTTCACTTGATTATCCAAGAGAAGACAAACATATGATTTCTTCGTATTTTCATTTTCTCAGTTATCTTGTTTTGTGTCATTTTCTTCAAATATCGATTCCACATACATGTGATAAAAAGAGCATAATATCCATTTTAATTTAGGCTCACGGTTTGATTTAATAGAACTATATGTAGGTTGGACTTTCCATTTGATTTCGGGTTGTGTTTTTTTTCTGGTTTTTGAGTATCTCTTCTAGCCCGTAGGTGCTTTTGTGTGTTTTCTTAATGTTTCAGGATGTTCAGTTAGTGTTCTAGTGTCTAAACCAAATATAAAAACTTCAACTCCACAAAAGATTTAAGGCCAATGCAACTTTGGAATAACCATCACTCACAGAGACCGATATTACTTCAACGGAAACATAAAAGAAAAAACATTTCATTTTGTATAATGAGTTGCTGCAAGATCGATCTACACTTAATCCATGTAAAATCTATATAATGTACAACAACAACGTGATCCAAGTCATTATGTTAATGCCAACTCACGGGTGCCAGTAACATAAGAAATGAATCCTCTTCCACCAAAAACGGGCCGCATGAAAGCATCATCAAACTTTCTCCAGTAGTGATGAATGGTGTTAGTTGGGTTGCTAAATAGCATTTGTAGATTGGTTGTAGTCGGTAAAGATTCATTGTCTCCTGTTTCAGCTTCTACATCGTGTCCGTGCCTTAGAAGTGGCATCATTATGGACTTTGGACTTGATGGTTGTGTGTTGTCAACGTGTGACGATTGAGGGAATAAAAAGTTTATAATATGCTTAGTCAACAACCCGAACACCACAGTACTAAAAAGAACTATGATGATGGTGCTGGTGATCAATAGTGCATTTGCTGGCTGCATAGGTTGCTCATCAGATCCAGTGAACTGCATATGTATCAAATTTAGAGGTGGCAAGTTAATAACCAAAGCCGTAGAATTAAAAGTGAATATAACTGCGGTGGCAGTTAAGGCCCATTTAACTGTGAATCGGTTAATTTTGGTTATATCTATACTACTTTATAATGCATTTAAGCCTTCTAAAATTAGAAGGCTTAAAAATTCAGACTTTTTTACTTGCTTATTATGGAAAGAGTTTTTCTAACCAAAAATTAAGATAGCGAGCCCAATGAGGATAACATGTGTCATTTCTTAACAAACTCCAAGCTTAACTTCTAACAAACTCCAAACCTAACTCCTAACCACTAAAAATTAAGATAAAGAGCTCCAATTATAATCCAACAAAAATGACATGGTCATTTCTCAACCAGTAAAAATTCATCTTTATTTTTAAATTAAAATATCTTTTTATCTACTTTTTTTTTTATAATCTAATTTCATCATATTTTTAAAAAATTTTATCTTTTTAATTAACATCCATTTTGATATATTTTTATGAGTTTTAGTTTTTATATTTTTAATGGGTTTATTTTATTTTAATTCAAATTTTTACAACTTTAACTTTGTTTCGTTTATTTCAATCAATATAATCTTATTCGTCCAAAAATCATATACTTTGGGGTAGTGTTTGAACGCGAAGAGATTGGCGAAGTATTTCTATATGTGCGGGAATAATGATGTTGCTGGAAAGTTACGGGTTGCTCAACAAACACTTACAACTAACACATATACATTAGAGGTGTTAAAGTTAATTAACCAAACGGGTAATTAAAACAATAACTGCTAGTATCGCCACGGCGTTGGTCTTGGTCAATAGTATCTTATATATATCTCAAATGAGTGAAATGAAAAAGAAAATAAAAATGAGTGAGCTGTGAGCCAAACATATTGAAAGAATGAAAGCCATACAACCTTCTAAATTGCTGTATTTTTGTTACTTCAGTCATATTTATGCACTAAATATCTTTGAGAAAATATTAATGGACAAAAAGAAATGTGTCCGGGTCATCCAAATCAGTTTGACCCGTTTTACCCAACCCACTCATCCTATCACCTCTAATCATTATTATAGAATATGCTGGCTTCCGACATGCTTATCCACATTTCATTTCTATTAGATAATGACATGCAAACTGAAAATGAAAAAACAAAAACTGCTAATGCTTATAGTAGCTTGCAAGCAAGTGCAGGCTTCATGTTTCCTTAACAGGAATGGACTTTCAAATGCTATGTTTCACTACTCAGATTTAGCACTTTGAAGTATTTTGAGGCAGAAAACTCAATCTATTTGTTATAATCAGGCAGCAAAATTAATTTTCAAATACGGAGTACTTCAGTTTCTACCTTCTTATAAGCAAGTGCCACAGAGACAGCACCTCGCATTAGACCAGCCCACCAAACTGTGACCTGTGAGAGATTACTTAGAGTTCATTAGCATATAAAAACCATTAGTATTTCGGTTACCAGTTAAGCTACAGGATTTAACTAAAAAGAAAACGAACTGAACGGGTCAAACATTTTGAAAGTCATACGCAATGGTATTTAGACGCATGAAAATCTCAAAAAATGTATCCGTAAAAAATGATTATTTTGTAATTATATCGTTCTGTAATCATATTTTGCACCAGTTATTAATAGCTAAAGAAGGGATTAAATGTGTTCATGTGGTCTGGCAGTCAGCCAACCCAAACGGTTTTGACCCACTCTGAAAAATTATGTGTTTACCAGAACTTGTGCAGACCCGCCCATTTTTCCACCTCAGCATTTATAGCCAAGAAACTTAAAACAATATAGAAAGTTAATTACCTGCTGCTTAAACTCAATCCTATTACCGGTAGGCTTTGTGGTTAGGTTGGATATTATTGAAAGAGGGAACACAAAACATGCTCTCCCAATCATAATCAGTCCAAGTAGTACAGCACTTGCGCTAAAAGCTTTTTTGGGACTGCAGAAATTGAATCCCGTTAAAAAAAGATACCACAGTATGATAAAATGTTACTGAGAGAGGTTCACTGTGATGATATTTATAAAATAAAAAATAAAAAAATAATAATAATAATAATAATAATAAAAAAAAAAAAAAAAAAAAAAAAAAAAAAAAAAAAAAAAAAAAGGTTACCTGCCGTTAACAAAATTCCATTTTTCCACGTCCAGTGCATCCATACCGACATACATGAAGATAAAGATTTCGGCAATAAATGACATTGTTGCAAAAGCATGTCTACAATCCAAGAAGCTGAATTTAGTACTTATATAGAAATCTAAATATAATAGTTTTCTTTATAAAATGTTGATTGAGAAGAAATGCTGAAAGGGAACACACTTAGTAGTTACTTGTGAGTTGATGGTGACATTATGCCAAGCATAGTGTGACATTACAATGCCGCAAAAGAATACAGTAAGGATTCCACTAAATCCAAAAACCTGGACAAAACAAAGTTGCAATTTCTGACCAATTAGTAATTTTAAGTGTTAAAGGTTAACCATAGAGATAGCAAAATGGGCGGTTGAGTAAAAAGTCAGCACAAGTAAATTTATATTTGTGGGTTCAAAACGGGCTAGGGCGGGTTAGGCGACCTGCAAACATCTTTTTAATAGAATGAACTTTTTAATGACTACAAAAAACTAAATCACAATAATGAACTAACTTTTTTAGATAGTAATCTTGGAGTACCACTTTAGATAAATTTCGACCCATATGACCCTATCCTTTTCATTAAATTTTATAGTATAACCTGTTTGACCCGTTAGAGATAAACATAGCCATATCAGCCCATTTATAGACAAACTGGTCAAAATTGTCACCACTAATTAACTGCCAAAATGCACTATAACTGCTATAGAATACTTACTTCAGCTAACACGTATGAAAGGTAAGCCATGAGTATCATAAGAGAGACTTCACGATCAGTAGAATTCCTGAATGTTAACATAACATTAATCAGATCCACTAGTTAACAGTATGGAAACGCTAAATAGACTACTAAACAAGTTGAAAAGAACAACGCAACCTGTATACCTTCCAAAATACAGTGTTCTAATGATGTATGAACAAAGCAACCCAACCTGCAAGTAAAGTAAGAACGTGTCGGTCAGGAAAAGAAAATCGACAAGAAAACAAACATAACTTATGAGCCTGCATAAACAGAGAGACACTTACCAAAATTCCTAAAAGAGTACTTAGTACGAATAACGAAAAGAATTTTCCAAGAAATTTAAGGGCAATGAGGGAGTTCATGTCTGATAAGTCAAATTTTGTAATTGCATTGAAAAGAACCACTGACGTGGCATCATTAACAACGCCCTCCCCAAACACTAGACTGTATAACAGTGGTGTTTCTTCCTGATTTAAAACCTGTCCATCACACACCAAAGTAGCCATGATAATGATATGACCTTCATCTACTTCATAAATAATAAGTAGTTCAAAAAGACGTCTTTACCTGCAAAGTGCAAACAGAATCTGTTGCAGAAAAGATGGCTCCAAGTGCTTTCCACAAATTAGCATAAATACAACAGTTTGAATGAATAGGTTAGCAACACAGAACCTAAAGTGACAAAAGTCGAGTTATACTGGTAAACATTCCCCGATAGTTCAATACAGAAGATAAAGAAACACCAAAAAAGTATTACTAAATTCTGCACTTTGAGAGAATATAATAAGCATATGAAACGATAGAAAAAATCAAAAGGAAGAGAGATCACATACCAAGATAATCCTTTATGTCAAGATAATCAATGCCCAATTTAGGAAATAAACGTGTTGCACCTGCACTAAAACTATGTTAGAATCTAACAAACAATATAACCATATGGAAATTTCATCAATGCTCATGATATGCATTCAACAGAAACTAACAAAATCATAGCATATGAAACATCATCAATGTACTCTCCAAAGCTATTATTTACATGTGACCAGCCCAATTAAGCGTCGACATAAGCAAGCAAGAGAGATATTTATTAGCAATAAGGCTGCGGTGCTGCCACATCCCACATGTGTGCCTTCATATATCACGTGTATAATCAAAATTGGACAGCTACATAAACACAGATAGTTTATAAAGACAGGAATTATTAAGAAAACTTAACGTACCAAATGATATGATGGCAAAAGATATCAAAGTACCAATGGCTCCAAATGAGGTAATAGTTGTGAAATTCTCGAAAAAATGTTTCTTTTTAACCTGAAAACTGGTCAATATTTAACCGTAGATCAGAAAAGAGTTCAATGCAAGACAATGGAGCAGGAGTATTAAAGGAGGAGACATAAGTGGGAAAGATCAGATGTTTACATATATTCTGCAGGAGAATTGAATTACAAAGTCAATTTACAGTATTATTAAGATTCTAAATGAAGAGCAAGGATAGAAGGACAATAGAATGTACCCAGCGTTAAATATAATTGGTGGAAGGAGATATATAAAGAAAAACTCCTGCTTAAATTCCAATATGTGTGAGCTTTTACCACCAGAAGTTAGTAATATAACACATCCTGTGCCCAAGCCCTGTCAATAACACGCGGTTTTGTGTTGTTTTCCTTGGCAAATTATAAATTGCACAGCTGTAACAAAACGATATATTCAAAACAAGATTTCTTAAATAAAGCCTGCAACTCACAATGGCAAGAGCAGTGATGGATTCATTCATCCATCGACTTTCTTCCAGGAGATGACCAATTACAATACAAGCACAAAGAAGTGCTACAAATAAGGCTATGTGGTGAACAAATTCCGACTCTGGCTTTGATGTCATTAGTCCATAACTTGCTTCCATAGAGCTACATTTATAATCAAGTTATGCATGGCCAAAAATTGAAAAGTGAAATAAGTTCCTGATATACTTTACCATTTGTCAAGCAGAAAGTCAATTTTAGTCATATATCCAAAAATATATTCGTATTAACTATCATTTCCTTAGAAATTATTACTACCGACATTTATTGTTTAGATCAGCATTGATGATAAGTCCTTCACAGTTCACACTTCTACACAACAAAAACGGGTAAACGGATGAGGTTTTCCCTGTTTAGGTTACCCGGGTAAGAGCAAGTCTTTCACTCAGATGTACCTGGCCTAACCGGGGTATCCGCATGAGCGTCTCCGACCCTTCCATGGCCACCCTCAAATATGTACCTAGTGAGGTTTGAACCCTTTACCTCTTGTGAGAGAGGGTACTCAAGAGATTTATCATTAGGCACTTCTAGACAACAGTGATACTTTTTCACTGCGGTGGATATACAAGCTCAAGATTGTGATTTTTATGCTGTCACACATGTTAAAATGAAAGTACAACTTTATTGGATTCATATCAACCTTAGCGCCTAAGCTTAGCTATGTCAATAACATTATATGATCTATATCTGTCATAAATAGCACGTTTCATGGTCAGTTGTCTCAATAATTTTGTTTGCTTTGTATCAATAATCAAATCAGTAACAATATAACATACAATGAGTTCTCAATCGCAAGGTCCTACCCGAGTTACAAAAAGTTTCTGTCGGCCAAGAATTCTTGCCAAGGATAGCCACGACTTTCATTGAAAAAGGACATATAGGCCACTCAAGCGCCCCAATCAATGAGGATAGGTTTTAATGTGGGATATTTGCTATATGGTATGGTACAAATTCAGATTAGAATTCTTCATGTGGGGGTCATTAAGCAACAACAGCTCATAACCACAATTTAATTACACGAAATGAAAAACATAAACTCACAGATAATAACTCGAGAAGACGCATTATAACTTACAATCTATCGATTTTACCATATCAAACCATTAGTTAGATCATTAAACTTAGCATAATTGGTTGTCAACGGAAAATAGAAACGATATGAAAATTAGTCCATACCTCAAATCAGTCGTTTTCTAATGGCAACAAACAATTGTGCTGCAGCTGCAACAAAACCTAACAAACTTAAATCATATCAAACGATAACGAAACGAAATCATTATAAACAAAACGAGACAAAGGTTCGGACCTCAAAACAACAGAATTATTTCCTAACAAGATGATTAAACTGCAGCTTTTAAATAAAAAATGACGTAACATTTTTTGGAATTCATTGACCACGAGAAGACTTCTATAGTTGGATTCGTTGAAACGTTAAAAAAATGAAAAATCAACTTTGGAAAACCCGGGAAATTAATATATTGTTTTGTTTTTTGTTTGTTGAATATATACGGTGCATGGATGTACGTACCAAGGACGACCAAGACAAAAGAATACCATTTCGTAGAAACGCAATATTAAAAGCCGTCAATTTACTTTTTCAGATGTGACAAAGTCAAATGTTTTAACAGTTCAATGCATTTCATTAAGTCACACCTTAATTAACGGCTAAATCGTAATCATGATATGATAATGTGAACATTGTGACTTTGAGATGTAGGACATTATTAAGACATTATTAATTTGTACTTATTGTGTCAACGAATTAATAACAAGATTATAGGTACGTTTGGCGAAGATAACGGTAGCAAGAAGCACTAACAATTAACTGTAGCAGAAAGTAGTAGCAGAAGCAATAAGGAGTAGTTGTTTGTTTTTATAAAATGTTTGGTAATGTAGTTGTGTAAATAAGTCTCATCTTTGGTTTGTGCTATATTTCAAATGGGTATAATAAATTATCTAGCTAAACGGGAATATGTCATATGGGTTGAAAGTGGGTGAGTGTAAATTTACGCTTACTCATTTTTCAGGGTCGTCTCATGAATTTGGAGGGTCTGTGCGATATTTAAAAAGAGGCCTCATAAAATAATAATAATAATAATAATAATGTTCATTAATAATGAGGTTTACAAAGAAAATGGGTTGTATTTATGTGGTTAAAATTAATTTGACATTTATTTACGATGGCAAGATGGGTTGTATTTAACTAATGGAGTTTAAAAAAGAAAAGGTATTCGGATAAATTGCATAGAAAGACAAATGTTAGCTATAATGTTACTCGACTAGAAAGATTGTGATGCTTGGTAGAATTGGTAAATCTCCATGTCACTAATAAACCAAAAGTAATGTATATATAGAATACAAAGTGTGTAAGGCAACTTTTGGGCTAGGCCCATAATAACTCGACACATAAATTTACTAGACTAATACTCTCACGCAGTTTGAGCGGGAGGCCTTGCTCAGACTGGAGCGAAAATCAAGAAATAGCGCAGTAGGCAATCCTTTAGTAAAAATATCCGCATAATTAAACCTTGAGGGAACATGAAGAACATGAACTTGGCCTAAAGTGAATATCAATCTTATGCTTGGTACGCTGGTGCTAAACAGGATTAGTAGACAAATGTACTGCACTTACATTATCACAATAAACAAGCGTATCAGTAAACAACAGGGTATGCAATTCCCGTAAGAAATTGTGGATCCAAGCCGTTTCTGCAACCACATTCGCTACCCTGCGATATTCAGCTTCAGCACTAGAACGAGACAAAGTAACATGTCGTTTAGCAGACCAAGATAAAAGATTATCTCCAAGAAATATCCAGAGGTAGACCGACGAGTAACCGGACAACCTGCCCAATCAGCATTAGTATAAGTAACAAGCTGAGTCATAGAGGAGGCATGTAGCTGAAGTCTATGATCAAGAGTACCACGAACATATCAAAAATGCACTTCAAGGCAAGAAGATGTGGTTCTCGAGGATTATGCATATAAAGACATACATGTTGTACAACATAAGATAAATCAGGCCATGTAAAAGTGATGTACTGAAGAGCCCTCGCAAGACTACGAAAAGTATGATCAACAACATGATCGCCCTCCGGTCCAAATTTGGACTCAGTATCAACAAGAGTTCTGTACGGATTGCAGTGCTGCATATGAGCTCTCTCAGGAATCTCTTCAGCAATTTTGGATTGTGATAAAAATAACCCATATGAAGTTCGCTGAGCAAAAATACCAAGAAAATAATTAAGAGAGCCAAGATCTGTCATCGAAAAGTTGCCATGAATAGAGCCAATAATACGACATAGCAATGTTGTAGATGATGCAATAAGTATAATATCATCCACATATAATAATAGATAAGCAATGCCAGATCAAAAATTATAAACAAATAAGGATGAAACCAAGCCCGAGAGCCTGCTTAAGGCCATATAATGATTTCTGCAAGTGCATACATTATCAGGTTTGGTAGAATCAACAAACCCAGGAGGTTGGTGCATATAAACCGTCTCAAATAAATGACCATGAAGAAAAGCATTCTTCACATCAAGTTGATGAATAGGTCAGTCACGATAAACTACGAGACTCAAAACAGTGCGAATGGTAGCCGGTTTAACCACCGGACTAAATGTCTCATCACAATCAATACCCTGTTGTTGACTTCGTCCATTGGCAACAAGACGAGTTTTATACCTGCTTAATGAGCCATCTGCATGAAACTTATGTCTAAAAATCCATATAGAATGAACAACATTAACGTTAGCTAGACAGGGAACAAGAACCCACGTTTCGTTAGTAATTAAAGCATTATATTCATCTAACATGGCTTCTTTTTAGTTAGATACCCAAAGAGCGTTAACATGAGAGCGAGGAAGCGGTGAAGTAGTGGTAACATCAAAATTCATACGTTCGAGAGGTGTAAAAATGTCGGCTTTAGCACGAGTGACCATGGGATGCGAGGACATGGTTTGAGGTTGGTTATCGGTTGGAACGGTAGTTTGGGTGACAATTTGATCGACTGTGGGAATAGGTTGTGTCGAAGAGTTTTTTGGGCCAGTTGATGGAGATATAGTGGACTGAGGTGAAGCATGTGAAAGTAGGGTAGGTGGATGTTGGGTTTTACTTCTTGATACGTTGGGTGTGGGATGTGGAGTGGTCGTTTGGGCATGCGTATGGATAGGAGTGGTGGTCGGCTGTTATGATTTGGGAGTTGACAAGTTGGGTTAGGGTCCAATGGCAATGGGTGGAGGTAAAAGAAAATCGTATGTAGGTTGAGGTGAAGGCGTTATTGTACCAAAAGGGAAAACGTCTTCGTCAAACAACACATGTCTCAAAATAATAATCTTGTTTGATGATAAGTCGAGACACCGACAACCACTATGGTTTGCGGGGTAACCAAGAAAAATGCACGGTTGATGCAGGTTTTACTGATCAGGTCTTAATATTTATAGTGTCTCGCTATACCTATGGTCTACCCTAATGCACTAACGGGCAGTGTACCCGGTCGTGTGTAGTGTAGTAAATGGTAAAGCCGAGGTCATCCCAAGAGCTATGTGTGTTGGATTATTACTAAGTCTAATTGTCACAGAATTATAATGGTTTTGATAAGGATTTAATTAATTAAACTACTAATGCAGAATATAAAATAACAGCAAATAAATGGTAAAGGGAAATCAATAGAGGAATAGTGGTGCTAACCTAGTCAATCCTCCTAGCTAGTTATATCTACGTCTACCTACTTCTAATTACTTCAGGTGGGGTCAAATTCGAGAGGACATCATTTGGTCAATTCGCCTAAACCTATCAGCAAAGATGCCACCACAGGAGAAATCAAAGCGCACCGTCATAAGTCTTTTGTTCCCGGTCCCTAAGCCGAGTCATTAAGTACCACTACATGCTAGATTCTAAATAGTGAGTTCCCGGCCATTAGGAACTTAGACACTACACCCCCAATTCTTAAGTTCATCCAAACGATAGGTGATCACTTGGTCAAATCGCACAAGTAGAAAGGGTCGTCAATTGGTCATATTTTACCCTTCCCGTCTCAGTCCGCTCACCTAGGGTCAGTTGGTCATATCTCCTAGGTAATTGGCCTCTATCGCCATTCAAAACTACCGAACCAAGGGTGACTACCAAAGAACTATGCATGCATACACTTAGAAATAATTGTACGGAAGTAAAGGTAAACGCAAACAAAAAAATTAAGGAATCATAAATAGGCTAGCACCAAAGGGTGCTTAGCCGCTCATATTAATCATGCAAATCAATTCAATATTCAAAGGTACGAAATACATGAATTGAAAGTAAAATAAATAATAAACGCTAAAGTTTATCGTAATGGTGTGACTTCTCCCTTGAAACAACTCCAGTATGCTTCCCTAGATGCCTTGAGCTTTTTCCACGCTCGAGTGTTGTGTGTGGAATGGGATGCTTTGAAATGGAATGGTGGGGTATTTATAGGTTCGTCTGGGTTACGGCGCAGAACCAATAGAGGAGTTACGCCGTAACCTTCTATTTCCTCGTAAATGCACTAGATTCGCTCGTTGCTACGGCGTAACCTTATAAGTGGTTACGCCGTAGTCTTCAAGAACTCGGTTACGCATAAGTGATGCAGAGTTACGGCGTAAGTATCGGCAAAGTGGAACCTCTTTTGACCTAATGGAGTTACGTCGTAACCTTTGGGAAGAGTTACGCCTTAACCTCTTGATAAGTTGGACTTCTGGGTCACGCAATAGTTACGGCGTAATGTGAGAGACTAGTTACGCCGTAACTTCTTCCAAATAAGCATATTGTGATAAATCTTTAGTAATGTTTCCATTTCCGCGTCTCTTTAGCTCCAATGCTCATAATTTACCTGAAGGTGGAAAACAATGGAAAACAAGCGTAAATCCATATAAATGATATAAATAACGAGCATTATCGGGAAAAATTGACACTTAATATTCAGGACTATTTGATGTTATCAAATATCCCCCACTTGAACTCTACTTGCCCTCAAGTAGACCTTATTAGATAGATTCCTAAAAAGATATCTCCCAAAACCCTGGAAAATATGAGTTTACAAATCCCTTATGCTAGAATAAAACAAAGCCGAACACCTCACGAAGGGGAACAAACACTCAAATCTCTCAACTATTCTAAGTGTCAATTTCGGGATGATCACTCAATCGCACAGTCATAACATGTATTCTATCATAAGCTTGCCGGTTACACAAATCTCCACCACTAGAGTTAAGGGCTAAACAATTCTCGAAGGCAATATGGGTAGACACGACAAAGGTTAAGGGGTGACTCGTCATTACTAACATGTCACGGCGAAGTGGAAAAATCAATGATACATGACCAAATCCATGGCCAAGACACCAAAGATTGCTCGCCGCATCACCTAGACACGCTTCATGACTAAAGGGTAGGATAAGACATGGGATATATAATTGTGTAAAATGAAAACAAGCGGTAAATGTCTAAATGTAAGTAAGTCATCACCACTTACCGTCCGCCCAAAGTTCAAGCTTAGAAGTATAGAGACCGGATCATGAAATGCAAGGTAGATGCGCATTAGAGGACGCCGTGATGGGGCACACTACCTTTTCAGCTTGGTATACCTCAACTCCAATCTTCTAATGACCTGAGTGGACTCAATACTAATCAATAAAGCTCGATATAGTGCTTATAACATCGACTTTACAATATCATAACTCAATCAACTTTTTTTTCACACATTTTTTTTTTGAATCATAACTATATAACATAACATCCCCCCACTTGAGATGAACAATGGGAATTCGGGGGGTCTTCAATGATCTTCATAATTGTTGTCGATGAAAGCGTGATTTCCAAACCTTTCCACTCGAACCTTGAACTTAGGCAAATGATGACTTCCCAATTACAAATAAAGACTACAGGGTAGGCTAAGGTGTAAGGGTGTAACGAAACAATATATTGGGTTGACAAAATAAAAAGAATGGCTCAGAAGGGTGTATCTAGGGGTATCTTGCACTAAAGAGGAGTGCAACAAAAGGGTTGCACATGGGGGTCGAAAAGTAGAGGTGACTAATCGATAGACTCACAATGGTAGGCTGTTTGGGTGATAATCCTATAATATTGCCTTCTAAAACTGAAAAGTCCAAATACATCGAGCTAACTCAACATACCTCGTCTATGGTCTCGAAATGATGCAAAGGCCAAGTTCTAAAGTTTACAAGCTACCGGCACACTCATAATTTGGTGGATTTGGGGTAAAATATTGGAAACGGATAAGGCTAATCTCACCATGTAATGTCAAGGGTTGTATGTGCTCGGCTAAGGTCTAATCTAGTTAGGTTCGAAAAACATGTCAAAATCTTCAAAATGGCATAATTCTTCAAAATAAACTAGAAAAATGAGTGCGAAATAAAGTTCAAGATATAATTCTACTCCCCGGCCCCCACTTGAATTGTTCAAAGTCCCTTTTGTACTAGGCATTAAAATAAAGGTGAAGAGAAAGGTAGAATTAGAGCGAGAACTTCCCGAAATTTGCTCCAAAAGAAGAAGGCCCAGAAAAGAACCGTGCCTTCGTTTAAGCGTCATGAACAAACTTCCATCCCCGAAATCACAATACCGACAAGCATAATTCTAAAAAAATAAAATAAAAATGAAAAAACAAACCTAACTCACTTTCTTAAGAATCACGGTTGCATTTATCGAATGCAACAAGCCTTTTAAACCACTTGGTGTCCCAAGTGGACGAGTGAAGTCTCGTGAGGGTTTACAGGGAACACACCCATAAAGTTCATTTAAAACTAATACAAGGTTATTGTGTTTTAAAATGAAAGAATTAAAGCAGAGAGAGTTCGTCGTAACTCCTATTAGGAGATTACTGCGAATGGCAAAACCTGGTATGAGCTGTGAAGCGAGTAGTTACGGCGTAACCACAGAGATGGTATTACGCCGTAATTGGTAATGCGTCAAGATTTCTGCTGTTAAAATGTTGGTTACGGCGTAATCACCAAGATGAGTTACTGTAGTAACTCGCCAGATCGACAAGAACGCAGCAGCAATTAGTTCCACATTCCCTGCAAAATGGTTAGAAAACACAAAACCCAACAGAAAGGAAATAAAAATAAAAGAAAGGGATAATTCGGGTTGTCTCCGGAAGGAGCACTTTTCTTTATTAAAGAGTCTTTAAGTTAGACTCGAGCCGCTGGACTACCAGTGCTTGTTTGTCACCTCGTGGAATCTCCATGTTGAAGCCACCGATCAGATTCTCATCCCGTTTGTATCCTTCTCCAAGTTCTAAACACCCTAAGTAAAAAAATTTGATTATTTGGTAGGGGTGATCAAAACCTTTTGCCTTATCTTCTTCACTAATACCAAGCAGCGGCCGAGCATAACTTAACTGTTTTTTAGTCCAATTTTAAAAATTTTGACGGTCCTTGGCATTTTGAAAACAGTTTTATCATCGCCAATCTTCAACCAAACCAATCCTTCTTTCTCGTTTTTATCAAGCCCAGATATTTCTTTAAAGGGTTTTCCGAAAATTACCCCTGTCAGCCCATCTGATACGAACTCGCTAACATCATCCAAAACCACAAAGTCGACTAGAAATGAGTGAGTTCCCACGAACATACGTATGTTTATTGCAATTCCGAGGAAGTTGTTTCCTTTGCAATCAAGCTCCTTTTCCATAACCTGGTTGTAGCATTCCTTGGAGATAATGTTAACTGGGGAATTTGTGTTGATAAATGGGTGAAAATCAATGAACCCAATTTTGCATGAGATTTTCAAATAATAGGGATACGTGCCCCCATTTCATAAAATTGTGGTTGGTCCGATTGCACGAATGTTTTTTCAGAGTTATCTTGCCAATGGATCATCTCGATATCACTTGAGAGGTCTTCATCACTTAATCCTAAGTTATCCACTTCCTCAAAATTCACGAAAACATCAAAATCCTTCCCCGAGTCAACCTTTCCAGGATCCGGGGGGTCGCTAAGAAACTTTTCAAAGGCTTCACCAAAATTCCCCATTGGGTCAATTGCACACACCTTCTCCGGGGTAGACAAATGTTCATTAAGTCCGAATGTGGCGATCTCTCCATTAGCTTCCAGAGTCAATTTTCTGGCAAAGACATCCACTTTAGTGTGAGCAGTAGCAAACATGGGTCTTCCTAAAATGACAGGTATCCTGTTGTCTTCCGGAATGTCAAGAATCACAAAATCCAATGGGAAAAATAATCTCTTAATCCTCACCAATACATTTTCAACAATTCCTAATGGCGATTGCATGGATCGATCAGCCATTTCAATTTTCATCTTGGCCGGTTTTAAGTTGCCAATTCCCATAAAAACATCGAACGAGGCATTATGCTAATACTAGCTCCAAGATCTGCCAGGGCATTACACATGTTTAGGCTCTCGATATAGCAAGGGAGAGTAAAGCATCCTGGATCTTTTTCCTTTTGTGGTAGCTCGTTCCTCAAAACCGCTGAGCATCTTTCGCTGAGGCGAATAGTCTCATCATAGTTTAATTCCCGTGCAATATCATGACGATCGTAAATCATTAGTAGGAGGGTTTACCAACAAAGTTTGGTCCAAAAGTGATTGTCTTTCCATGTTGATTCGTCGCTTAACCTTTTCTGAAAAAGTCAAAGGTTCTTCGAGGATAGTTTCTATAGTGTGGACAACTTCTTCCTCCCGAGCTGTTAGGTAATCAAAGATGGCTTCTGAACACGAACTAACACTTCTCTCTAATCTCTTTATCCTTTCATCGTGAATTTTAATAGAAGAGACTGTATTATCCACGAATGCTTTCATAATTTTTTGTATCCTATCATCGCGCTCTCTAGATTCTTTGATGTGGTCAAGAATCTTTTTCTCAAGATCGTTCTCGGTATTGGTCTCAAATACACTTTTAACCTTCTCAACCCTACATGCTTCAGCTTCTCTTTCCAACCTTCATTTTTCAAAAATGTCCCTGTAATTGTATTCTTGCTTTGTTATTGTCTTTATTACCTTATGATCGAAGTTATCTCTCGGTCCGTATCCTGTATCCATGTGCCACTTGTAGCAATGTTCAGAAATCCGCTGAATACATTCCAAGGCCTGATCAGGAGTCAATATTATAATTGAATAATAAATAAAGATGCCCAAACAATTAAATTATTTAAAACATAATAAATAAAGATGCCCAAACAATTAAATTAGAATCAATATTATAATTGAATAATTAAACCAAAATAATATTATGAGTCGGAAAATAATTACATATCGTGCCAAGGATAATGCTATCGATCCCCTAGTTGAGTACCGGGGCAACACCCTGAAGGGTTTGCCCTAAAAAACACTCGTACAGTGCCCAACTCTTTTCCTTCTTTCTGTTTTGGTGGTGCATTCACGAACCACAAATGATAGGCAAAAAGATCCCCGGCAACAGGGCCAAAAAGCTGATGTGCTATTTCATCCTGCTTTTAATATTTATAAAACTTAGATAACTTAGGATAAACACATACTAACGGGCAGAGAACCCGATCAGATGGAGTAAAGCCTTAGGTAAATCCGAGTATCGTCCCAAAAGAGCTGTGACCTTGAAAGAACTAAGATGATTAGAAATGATATGATTTTGATAATCCATTGATAAGCTATAATTATTCCAATCACATAGATACAAGAATTTAGGATAAAGAGATAGAAAAAGCAAAGCTTAATAAAGAGTGCAAATATGAATTGATTCTCGATATGAAGGTTCAATATAGTGGTTAATTATCGCCAGACTCCTTTGGTTAATTCGTCAGGCCTATGGTTCTTAGATTCCTCACCAAGATGAATGGTCACCGGATCATTCGCAACCTAATAGCAGTCATTAAGGGCCAAATCTACTAGATCTAGTCTATGGAAACCGGCCGTTAGGAACTTAGATTTCCCCTAACCTCTTAAATACTTCCACTTGATAGGTGATCATTCAGTGGTCAGTTCGCACGAAGAGTGGTCTACTATGGCCAATTCCTTCCATACTTCGCAACCTATTAGACTGAGGTCAGTTGGTCAATTCTCCTAGCCCTTTAGATACTAACAAGCTTATAATATTACCAAGACTAGCGATCTATGATAAGACTAGTAAATGTCTATAAAGAAATAAAGAGAAGATCAATAATATAAATGCAAACTTCAATTAATAACATGAGTTCATAGTATAAATCCTAGAAAAATATAAAAGGAATTCAAACTCGAATACAACGGAAATCGTAGACGAGAACTTTGTTATTCATAGTCCTAAACCATCATTCTTCTTCTGTGTTTGATCTCCCCAAACCCTAGAAGGTTTGGGAAAGGAGAGATGCCTATAACTGATGAAAACTTCGTCTATTTATAGGCTCAGATACCAGTTACGGCGTAACATTTATTAATTAGTTACGTTGTAACTCTTCAAAATCTTGTACTTATCCATGATTACGGCGTAACCTAGATGAGATTACGCCGTAGTCTTTGTAAATCAAATGCTTCTCTTCTGTTACGGCGTAACCTGAGTTGATGGTTACGCCGTATCCTTTGTAAAATTGATGCTTATCCATTATTACTACGCAGTAACTGAGTGAGGGTTACGCCGTATCCAATGCAAGCTGGTTGCTTCATGTTCAAGAAGTCATGTTACGGCGTAACTATACTCCATTGTTACGCCATATTCTTCATGATCATTATTACGGCGTAACTCCATCACTTGGTTACGCCGTAGTTGAGAGAAAAGTCATCCTTTAGGCTTGGAAATGTCCATTTACCGCTTCCTTGCATAAAATAGATCCTGAAATGGAATAATAAGGAATAAGGATGTTTTCACTAGCATTTTACTCATAATGTGATGATAAAGGGGGAAATTAACGCTTAGAATATCAGGACAATTTGATGTTATCAATCTTCTAATGTTTTTTCGATAACAAACGTAAAATCATTTTAACGAAACAAATAAAATACATAAATGGTTTGAGCCAATAGTTTACTAACACACTTACGTTTTCATACAAAACACTAAACAGGTAATAGTGTTTACATGTTATAGAAATGCATATGTATAACAACTAGTGTTTACATAATGGGTGTATATATACATACTTAGTATATATTGTGATGGGTAAGAATATAAGTACTTGACCCATTGACTAGATACATTAAATGTAGTTGGGTAAAACCTAAAGTCCATGACCCATACCCATAGAGCATGATCTATAACCCATGACCCATTGCATGACAACATGCATGAAGTCATGATGGGTATTATCCATAACCCATGAAGCTAACCCATGACCCATTGACTAGATGCATTGCATCTTCTAGATACATTGTATCTATTTGGATACCCATGATCCAAAGTCCATAACCCATGACCCATGATCCATGACCCATAACCCATTTAGGAGGAGCGTCCTACGGATCCCCAAGAATACATTGGACGGATCCCTCAAGCAAGGGATCCGTGGGATCCGGGGAACAGTAGTGAATCTTTGTCTATAAATAGTGAGTCGTTTCTTCATTGTAACTCACTCTTTCACACACATTCTCTCTTAGTGTTGTAAACTCTCTAACCTCAGATCCAAAGGATCTTTCTATGTAGTTTTGTATTTGTGTGATTCTCTAAGTTCCTCTTAAAGGCGAGATCACCACCTCTTGAAGTCGAGCAAGCTCAAGTCCATGGGTTGCCAAGCTTCGTCATCATCAAGACTACTGATGTTATTTTGTTGATAGTTCTTTCTTCTCTCATTAGAAGTGTTGTGTTGAAGACATAGGTGAAAGATGTCTAAAGAGTCAAGTCGAAGGCATTAGTGAAAGGTGCCGAAGATCCGTGTCAAAGGCATTAGTGAAGGGTGCCGAAAGTCCGTGTTGAAAGCATTAGTGAAGGGTGCCTAGGTGTCGTGTCAAAGGCATTAGTGAAAGGTGCCTACGGTGTACATTTGATATGGTGCATCGATGTACAAGATAGATTAGTTTGGGTCAAAGGATATTGATATCCTTGTTGATGTTGTAATAAGAAGTGGATCTCCTTTGGGATAGGCGTTGTGTAGTGTTAGGTAGTAGTTCCTCCTTAGTAATGGAACTCGGTATCTAGCCTTGTACCGGATAAAGTGTAGGCGACGCTGTGATAGGTTTGGTTCTACCTCATGGAAGAACCCGGTGTCTAGCCTTGTTCCGGATAAAGAGGGCGACGTAAGGCTTCTCCGCCATAAAGAGCTTGTGTTGTGTAGTGATTACGAACTCTCGAGTAGGTGACTCGGGGAGTGGAGTAGGGCAAGGAAGGTGTCCTTGTAGCCGAACCACTATAAATACTCGTATTGTGGTTTTGTGCTTCTTACTCTTTATCTTTGCTTTACTTATATATATGTTTATCTGTCAACATCCAACACACACATTTAATAGACTGACATAAGTCGATCGAAATAGTTTAAAACAAAGTTTTAATTGGTAAAACTTTTCAACCCCTCTTCTAGTTTTTCACAGATCAGACTCACTCTGATACCATGTTGAATAACGTAAACCCCATAGGTGATATGTTTTATTGACACGATATATATAGAGGCACATATATAATAAAACCCTAATGGACTCAAACCCACCAATCGGGCTTGGGCTTACTAGCATAATCTATAGTCTAATAGGCCCCCTTAATTTTGGTGGCTCTTTGAAGCACCCACTTGCACAGGGTAATCACTGGATCTGCATGAAAGTTACAATTAACGTATCAAAAATGTTTCTTTTTAAGCCAACCACGTGCAACACGTACATTTTTGTTTGTAAATACATTTGTAGAATTATGGCAATATGATATATATTTGTAGTATGTATAATGGGAGAATGACGTCTTTAGAAAAGACAATTAATAAGAGTTTTTAGTTTATTGCTTCGTATTTTGTATTAACATCTCTAACAGTTTCATAATACTAAATGACACATCAGTTGGGATCACTTATGTTAATGATATTATTCATGCATGTATGTATTTTATCAATATTTTTAATTTCTATGTGACATATTATTTCACAAAGTACATTCTATGCTCTTTGACCTATTTATTAAGTTACGAGCATTAAGTGTGACCTTTACCAATCCAAATATTTTTACAACACTTTTACCCTTTGTATACTGTTATCTGAAGTTTCTATTGCCAAATCTTCCAAACATTTTATACTCTAAAGATATAAACTATTTATTGAGTTGCAAGAATAAACTTCTTTAAATAGAGATTGACAATAACATTTGAGATACATTAACGTATTAGGGATATGGATGTATACTTATTAATTTTTTACAAAATATTCAACTTACAATCTAGGATTTTTTTGATATAGGTTGTGGGTGTTCAAAACCTATCGGTATTCGAATATCCGAAAATTTGATTTGAATTTATCAAAAAGTAGGGTTTTATGAAATATCATTTTTTGAACTCATATAAAAGTTTTTTAAAAATTATAGATATTGGATATTCGGATATATAAAACTGTTATATGAAATTTCGGATATCCGAATTAAAAAAAGCTAACTAAATAATGGGTCTAACATAAAACGATCATCGCAAATTTCGAATATCCAAATTTGTGATATAACTAGTAATTGACAAGTCTCTTAATTTATTTAAATTAAAACAAAATTTTGTTCAAATGTCTCATTTCATATTATTTTTCTTGAAATTGATTTATCTATAATTCAAATTCTAAACTATTGTTCTTAAAATTTAAAATGTTTTTTTTTACCTTTATTTACTTTTTTAATAGTCATGTACAAACTAATAATCATACACTATACGTAATATGACTCGTCCGACAATTGAGCTCATGATACCTCATCTTATAAAATTCACGAGCTTTTAACTTGACTCTCTCGTTGTTATCCTACAATGCTTACAAACAAGAAGTCCGTTTTCTTTTTCCACCATTTTTCAGTTCTCAAATAGCACACGATGTGATATATTTAGTAAAAGATAGACATAAGTTTCCAACCAACATAATTTTGATTGCAGTTGTCTGATGAACTTCTACAAGAGTTGATATTTGTTAATTAATAATCGTGAGGTTTCCATATCAACCTCCACAAAAAGGGCTTTGAGTTAATATGGTGGTGTGTTTACGCCATGTAAATAAGTAAGCCAAAATATAAAAAACTAGTCAACAAAAGAACTTAGAGATTAAACACGTCTATAACAGTTGTGAAAGCAGGGCCGTCTTATGAATTTTAGAGTGCATGTGTGATATTTAAAAGGAGGCCCCATCAAAACCAAAAAAAGTTAAGACGTGCATAAAAGGTGTTCATTAATAACGGGGTTTACAAAAAAGGGGGTTGTATTTATGTGGTAAAAATTATTTTGACATTTATTTACGGTGTCAAGATGTGTTGTATTTAACTACTGGGGTTTACAAAGTATTCAGATAAATTGCATAAAAAGACAAATGTTAGCTATAATGCTACTAGACTAAAAAGATTGTGAGACCCCTTTAATTTTGGTGGCTCCGTACAGCCGCCCCACTTGCACAAAGTAATCACCAGCTCTGTCATCTTTAGGTGTATCATTTTTTCATCTAGTTTGGTTTTTTTCTTTGTATACAACGAAAATATTGACATGCTAATTTAAGATCTCAAGCACAAAAAAGAAAAAGGAAATAAACGAATAGCAAATTTCGTTTGCTATCAATACAATAATAAAGTTGAAATGTTTAAGCACAAAATGTTATCATTTAAATAAACAGAAATGTTCAATAATGGAGTTAAATATAGGGTAAAAGCTAGAAAATAGCCACGTATTTTCAAATTTGTGCCGACTTGAAACACTTACTTTTTTATTAAATGACTTCAACAACGCACTTTCAAATTTTTTCCAACTTCACCAATATGACCTGTTTATATTAAAATAATAACTGAAATAACTATATCACCCTTGTCTTCTTTAACACACACCCACAAATTATCCATAGAGACATCAAGTTATAGTGAAGCAGCCTTAATACAACTGTTTAATGGCAACAATATGACTAGTTTCTTTAATACATATACTACCTTTGTACACCTTTCTGAATCATCCCTGTCCAATTATCAACTCATCATTAAAATCAATGGTTACAAGTTGAATCTCAACAAGAAAAAATGGTGACATGGCTGTGTTGAAGTTAATGATGACAAATATTCAGACTCGCGAGTAAAAGACAACATCTTGGTTAATTAAGATGTCGATTTGTATTAAATTTTTTATGGAAAATGTAACTAATTTTAGCTTTTAAATGCATAGATCTAGTGGCAGCTAGCAACTTCAAGGAAACTAGCCACACACACAAATTAATAAAACATACACTGCCATCACCACAAATCTGGCGACTTGCGGTAAACCGCGCCCAACCGCCACCCTAATCATCTCCTTTTTGTATGTGTGAGTTTGAATCTATGTGTTTGGGCTCAGATCTGTGTTTTTTATGTATATTTAGATTATGTTGGATAGGATGTTGTTAAATGATAATCTAGGCCTAGAAATATTATAAGGACTAATTTTGTAAAGTTTTCTTTTTCAGATATAACTATATTGGTACTTTGGGAGCTGGATGTCAATAGCTGGAAAGATGAGGGGCTAGTTTTGACAAGTTGAAAATAGGTCGGTGGTTGGAGTATTTAAGCCTAAATCTCTTCTAGGGCTGTCATTTATTCATTCTGTTTTCTCTCTCAACAATTGTTATTCTCTCAAAGCTTTCTCACTCTAAAATTGTTGTTTGAATCTGATCATGTTGATCAGTTTGTTTCTTTGTGATTGTTACTTGGTTTATCTGATTGAGATCATATTGTGTGGTTCTTGTTTGTTTACTGATTGAGACTAGTTTTTATAGATTGATTAATTATTGGTAATAAGAAAGGTTTTTTGTTAGTTATATCAAGTTTTTCTACTGGTATCAGAGCAAGGCTGTCTATTCTTGCTCTAAATTGGTTTTCTAAAAAATTAGGGTTTCTTTAAAACTTTGGGATTTTTTTGAAATTGTTCTGTTTCTTATCAGTTAACCTTTGTTAATTGATAGATCCAGTGTTTAATTGGTATGATCTAAAAGATTTTTACAAAACGCCTAATTTTGAAAAATTAACGTTTCAATAATTTTTGGGGATTTGATCTCAGAAGCTATTGTAGGCTGATTAAGACGGTTTAATCAATCAATTTGTGATTGTTGGTGATTCTTGAGGTGGTATTGGTTTTTTTCCCTAAATCTTGAAATTAAGATTTAGCCGTTGGATTGATTCTAGGTTTATTGCTCGAATGGTGGGTTGTATTCTTGACTAAGTGAATCAAGAACATAATCTGGGTTTTGTTCCACTGCTTATTGGTTATTGCGTGCACTATAACACCTCTCACACTCTTATCTTTAAATGTGTCTTTACTTTCTTGTATTAGATGTCTGGAGGAAAGGGTTTGGGAAACATTGGAAGTCTAATGCATAATAATAATTGATGAGTGTGTAAATACTCATCATTTTTAGTCAAATCTGAACTGCAAAACGTTTAAAAATGCTCAGAAATGCATCAAAACACTGAAAATATTCCAAAATTGCATTTTATACGTTTCAGATGCAAAATGTTTAAAAACAGATGAAAAATGAGCAAAGTTTGCATAATTAGCAGTTTCAGTCCCCCAAGTTTCTAAAATTGTCAGAAATAGTCCCTGAGTCCTTATTTCAAAAGAAAAATCACCAAAGGTCCTTTTTAAATCATAACTTGTCAAATTTAGTCCTTTGGTGAAAAATATAAAAGTTTTGAGAAAATTACAGTTTTGGTCCCTGGGTTTTTAAATTGGTCAAAATTAATCCTTGGAGTTTCAAAAAATGTTTAAATTAGCCCTTGGATTATTAAAGCTTGGCAAGACCAGCCCCTTGACTACATCTTCATAATTTTCATGTTTGGTCCTTGGAAATTCAGAAGTTACATAAATGGTCCTTGGTGTTATTAATTTCACAAACAAACCAAACGGACCTAGTATTTAACCCAAGCCCAAATTAAACCCCCTGGCCCAATCATATTACTCCGGTCCTTTTCCCCACAACCCACCAACCCAATATTTAAACATAAAACGACCCGCCCCAAAATCCTGTCTTCCCCGACAGGACTGTCTGCAACTCCAACCCCCCAGCCACCTCTTCGCCACTCTACTACACCCATTGTCTCCCCCACCTCACCTACCCATCCCACCACATTAAATGCAAAGCCTTTCCCTGTCTCTAATATCAAAACCAAATTTCCCGCCAAATCCACTCAACGGCCAAGATGCTTCAAAAGACATCCAAGGGCTCTGATTTATGTTGGGATTTGCTCAGAGACACGTGGAGAGTATTTTTATGCATAAAAGAAGGAGAGAAGCAAGAAGAAGAGCAGTTAGTTTTAGTTTTTTTAAAGTGTATGTCGTTTTAACATTATTAGGTCTTAATTAGCTTCTCAATTGTATTATCAAGTTATTTTGTACTCACTTTAGCAGTTCCAGTGTATTAAAACTTTTATTAAGCTTTAATTCAAGTTAATGTTCAAATTGCATATCTTATGTTCACTGTCAAGATTTTTACTTGCAAACAACTTTGTTAAAGCTTTGAGCTTAAAAATTTTAATCTCATACAAGCTTGTATTAGCTTGTCATAGCTTTCTGCAAGCTTGTTTCTCAGTTTCAATCATCTTTGGACACTAGTCAACAAAAGTCAAATTTGGAGCAAGAATGATGCAAGGATGATATGGGTTGATTCATGAGTGAAAATGGGTTGAATTGGAAGCCAATGGGTTGAGTTGGATTAGGTTAGTGGTTTTTGGTTTCAATGTTAGCAAGCCATAGTGGCTATTGGACAAGTTGTAAGTCAATTCTAAGTTCTTATGCATAATATGTATTTGTGGTTTTAATCTGTTTAATCCTGTTCTAATAGACGTATTTAGGTGTATTTAAGTGAGTTTGATTATAATATGTGCTGGTTCAGTGTTTGAAATTGTTTCAGCTTTAAAAATCAAGATAACAAGGGTGTTTGGCTCAATGAGTTTCGACTGTCACTTAAGTATATGCAGTGGTTGGTTTTGTTAGTTCATATCTGTTGCTTATTTAAGCACAAATCGTCAATAATTTGGGTCTCAAGAACCACTAAAAGTCAAAATCATCTCTTCATCTGTCTCATTGGCCAACTGTTGAGGATTTGGGTTTGCAAAATCCTTGATTTGTGTTAAGAAGTCTTGTACATTTCTTACTTTGTGTTCTTTACATCACATAAATATCAATATCAGTAATCAAATTGGATTCAAGTTTCATTTTAGTCAAAGTTATAACCACTTTCAAAAGTCAAAAATGGTGTAAAAGTTGGATTTGTGCAGAAATTGCACTTTGCATAGGGATCATTAAAGTTTTTGAGATCCGATTTTTGTTTATAAGTAGTCCACTAGGTGGTCTTTAAGACCTTACATCTGTTTTTAGCTTAAGCCCTTTGGATAAGCTTGTGTAGAAGCTCCAAGTAAGGCCTTGGTGCCCTGCTCCAACTCAGCATTCACTGAGTAATTTCTCAGCTTTTGTGCAAGCTTGCACAGAGCTTATAAAAGCTTTTTAAGGTCCGTCTTTTGGTTATAAATAGCTACTTAGGTCTAGTTTAGGTATCAACATTTGGATTTTGCTTTTTAGCTTATTTGGGTGCTTATTTATTGACTGCAAGTAGGTACCCATTTCTGTTTTTAGCTTAATCTCATAAGCTTCAAATCTGTGTTATTTTGTTAATCAGTAGTTTTAGCTTGTAGATTTAATTTTCAATTTGGTTAATTCAGTATATTATTGCTTCTGTAATCAGTGGGTTACTTGTTTGGTTCACTTGGCTTATTAAAGAGCTTATTTTTAAGCTCAGTTCATAGCAGTCTCATAATCTTCCAAGTAATCACCTGTTTTTCCAATTTTCATAGCTTCTTAATATAATTTTAGAGTTTTCCTGAAATTTTCAGATTTTTCCTAGCTGTTTTGCTATTTTTCTTGATTTTAATTAGTTTTTAGCACTTTTTAAATAGCATTTAATACAAAAAATTAAGAAAAGGTTCAAAAAAATAATTTTTCAATTTTATTAGGTTTAGATAAATATAAAAAGTAAAAAAAGTAATTTTCCAGATTTTTCATAGTTCATTTTGTAATTTTTAGTAATTTAATTAGTTTTTAATAGTTTAAAATTCCTAGAAAATAGAAAAATAATCAGAAAATTACAAAAATAGTTTTGAAAATTCTATTTTGATATTTTAGATTTTTCTGAGTCTTAATATTATTTTTCTAGCCTAATTTCCTATTTTCTTGTATTTTAGGTAATTAAAAATAGTTTTTAATTAGATAATTAGTTTTAAAAATAATTTTCTTTTTCTATAAATTTTCTTTTATCATTAGGATTGTAAAAATGTATTTTTCATATTTTTAGGATCTATATTGTATAAGTTTCACTTTTTATTTTATACGTTTACGTAATTTTAATTTAAACGTAAGTTTTTAGTTTTAAGTTTTAAACGTTCATCATTTTAAATATAGTGATAGCGTTTATTTAATAGGTTTTATCTTTCTAATTTCCTTTAATTTTCATTTTAGCCCTTGTAGTTTATGTCCTTTTTCCGTAGTTATAATAATTCCAAATCCTTTTCCCGTTCAAATCTCTCGATCACTATTCGTTCGATAATCCATTGCATAGCTCGCTGGGACATAACGACCCGGGGAAACATTGTACTCCTCAGATCTTCATTGATTTCGTGCTTAAGCAGTTTTAAGCTGGTTACGGTCCGCCATTCACAAGTGGCGGGTTTGTGTGATTAGACTTGACGGTTTTGCACAGATCAAATTTTTGGCGCCGCTGCCGGGGAGCTGTGCTGATAATCTTACGTCTAGCAGATTAGTGATTTGGATATTCACTCTTTGTTCATACCATCCATCTGTATATGTTTATATTTTCTTATCCAAAAAACACAAAAATATTCTTCTCATTCCTCTTATTCGTTGATTCCATTTCTCTTACCCCCTCGTACCGTTTGATTCTACTCTTCTTTAACCTCAAAACCGTTTAATTCTATTTCTTTAACCCTCTACATGTTTAATTCTCATGGCGACGATCGGTTATCCTCGTTGTTTCCACTGCAAAAGCCGTATGGAAGAGGATCACTCGATTGTCGAATCCGGATTGTTTATGCAAGCAATGTGGACGGATGGGTGCAAGCAAATATTGTTATTGGTGCGAATTATCTCGATAACTCTCGATGATTCTCCAAGTTTTTTCGACCATCCGCCACAACCCGATGAACCCATTCAAGAACCGGAGACCATAACGGAAGTGGTGGAAATTGCTAGCTCTCAGAGCACACCACTTGTCCCACCTCCGATCTTTCTGAATGTTCTTCGAGACTTGATAGTCATCCGGCTCACCATGTTGGTTTTGTTGATTCTTTTCTTGATAAACTGATTCCTCTTCATAACTATCAAATGCAATCGTTTATTCCTTGTGTCGGTTGTGGTGAGCCTCTTTATGGTTCACCCTGTCGTTGGTGTACGTGTGTACAATGTGGTAATGATATCCATAACGGGAGTTGTTTGTTTTGTGGTTCGAGGAATTCATTTGATTATGATCCTAATCCAACTCATTTAATGACCCCTCAAATTTTTCCAATTACCCACCACAACCCGACTTATCTTCATATAATCAACATTCTGCTGTGGAATTTTGTGGAGGTCCTCATCAAGGATTTGAGTGTCAATCGGGAAACACGTTTGTCTATGAACAGTTTCCCATTGATGCTCAGAACTTTGGGTATGACCAAAATCCATATGATTCACCATTCCCACTCAACAGCTTTTACTTTGTTGTGAGTACTGTGGGGGTCCCCATTTCAACTCTGATTGTCAAATAGGGAACCCAGTTCCTTGTAACAATCATGACTCTCACATGTTTGATACTTTCCAACCTCCACAGCACTATACGGTTCAAACTCCACCTGAGCCGTTGTCTCAAGAAATCTCCCAAGATTTTGAAACCGCAATGAAAACACTTGAGGATATGATGAGTAACTTTAAGAATCAAGTGAGTGGTGAAAAGACCATGGGAGAATTGCTTGCCGAAGAGCGAGAGGCCCGCCAATCTAGGGAGGAATTATTAGTCCTAGAGCATGCAGCTCTAAGACGTTCCCAATTTCTTAAGGCAGCTCTATATGATGATGACGAGGAGGGTTTTTATCCTTTTAAAAGTAATATTTCTCAACCCCCTCAGTCAGTTGACATTCCAGCAGTTGAGATTCCATCTCAAATAACTGCTATCACACCCGAGATTCCCACTCACTCTCTGAACATGGGGGACGAGCATCTTGACACTGTTCCTGAAAAGGAATCGGACGAACTCATAAAGTCTAGTGTTGAGAACCTTGTTCCAATCCCAAGAGAGTCACAGGGAATTCTTGATCATGTGTGTGACATCCCTCCTCCTCTTGTCTTCCAAAATGATCATGTTGAGATGTTCTCCGATTCTGATGATGATTCGTTATCTTGTGGAGACATCATTTATGTGGAAGATTCACCTTCTGAGCTTGTTAGCTTAGAAGAAGAGAATGATGAAGTTACTGACACTGAAATCAAAGATGAAGCTCTTCGAGCAACATTATTGAATGTCAGTCTTCTCATTTATAAAATCGAGGCTTTCAAAGAGAAACCTATTTCATCTCCTACCCCCATTAAGGGTAGTGACATTCTTTCCGATGATTCTATTCCGGAAATGAAAGCCTCCTGTTTTGATAATATGGGAGAGAAGATTAGTGGCAGTACCACTTCTCATAATTCTCTCCTCGATCATGAATCATGTACATTGGAGGAGTTCATCAGTGAACCTACTCATATCAATTCTGAATATGATTCATTCACCTTCATGGAGTTCTCAGATGAACTCACTCATATCATATCTCCGACGGAGTATGATAAATTCTACTTTGATCTAGACACTCCCGAGAATTGTCTTGATCACATAAGCATAAATGATGAGATTCATAATCCTGAAATTATGGATCCTCCTATAGATGAAGATGAGTTAGTCATGATGTTTATCATGATTTTCTATCTCTTCTTCACCTATCCCGTGGCTTCTCCTGTTCTTCACTCCTTCGGGAATGAAGACATTATCTTTGATCCCGGCATTTCCATGTATCATTTTTGAGCCGGTTCTATGTATATCTCATCGGTGTGGAACTTTCACGTGCTTCAAATGTTTGTCCAAACATCTTGAATGAAAGTCCGATGGAGATTGTTTCTTCCACTTTGCTTCCCCATGAACCAATGAATTCGGGGTCGAGTCAAGCTAGCGACTCGGAAATCAAAAACAGTAGCACACACCATATGGGTTTTCACCCATATTTCTGACTTCTTACCCCTTTCTACCACCTAAGTGTGGGGGTGATACCCCACATGTTAAAAAAAAATCTTCTTTCTAAATAATGGCCGTAGTATTTCCCTTTTACGTTCTTTGTTTCGGCATAACCGCCGGTACTTTGAATATTGAGGGCAATATTCATTTCTAAGTGTGGGGGAATTCTCACGAATTTTATCATATAATTATACCAATTCCCCCATTTTTGGCCAATTTTTTTTTTTTTTTGGAGTAAGTGTTTTGCACTTACTCATTTGGTTATCAGTCCGCCATGTCTGTAGGACAAAAGGATTGGCTAATCCAGGAGCAAACGGCTCTTGGTAAAGATATCTCAAATCCGTTGGCGGCTTGCAATTTGCCCAAAATTGTATGGTATTCAACTCACCATATCCTAAAAAGTGAAGAGTTGGCTAGCCCGCAAGTTTATGGCTTGTGGTAAAGGCAGTGGAAAATCCATAATTGGTATTCAGCTCACCAAAGATAATTCGGATAATTTATCTAAGAGTTGGCTAGTCCGGCGGTACGCTTCGGTAAAGACACATCAAATCCGTTATACGACTTATGATTTGCTCAAAATCGTTTGGTTATCGATGTACCAAGGTTCTTACTTGAACTGAAACATTTGGCTACTCCTAGAAGTGATGGCTTTTGGTAAAGAGATGAAATCCATTAAGTTTCCTCAAAAGATTGCTAGGGACTAGCAATAGTTTAGTGTGGGGGATTGATGAGTGTGTAAATACTCATCATTTTTAGTCAAATCTGAACGCAAAAACGTTTAAAAATGCTCAGAAATGCATCAAAACAGTGAAAATATTCCAAAATTGCATTTTATCGTTTCAATGCAAAATGTTTAAAATCAGATGAAAAATGAGCAAAGTTTGCATAATTAGCAGTTCACCCCCAAGTTTCTAAAATTGTCAGAAATAGTCCCTGAGTCCTTATTTCAAAGAGAAAATCACCAAAGGTCATTTTTAAATCATAACTTGTCAAATTTAGTCCTTTGGTGAAAAATATAAAAGTTTTGAGAAAATTACAGTTTTGGTCCCTGGGTTTTTAAATTGGTCAAAATTAATCCTTGGAGTTTCAAAAAATGTTTAAATTAGCCCTTGGATTATTAAAGCTTGGCAAGACCAGCCCCTTGACTACATCTTCATAATTTTCATGTTTGGTCCTTGGAAATTCAGAAGTTACATAAATGGTCCTTGGTGTTATTAATTTCACAAACAAACCAAACGGACCTAGTATTTAACCCAAGCCCAAATTAAACCCCCTGGCCCAATCATATTACCCGGTCCTTTTCCCACAACCCGACCAACCCAATATTTAAACATAAAACAGACCCGCCCCCAAAATCCTGTCTTCCCCGACAGGACTGTCTGCAACTCCAACCCCCCAGCCACCTCTTCGCCACTCTACTACACCCATTGTCTCCCCCCACCTCACCTACCCATCCCACCACATTAAATGCAAAGCCTTTCCCTGTCTCTAATATCAAAACCAAATTTCCCGCCAAATCCACTCAACGGCCAAGATGCTTCAAAAGACATCCAAGGGCTCTGATTTATGTTGGGATTTGCTCAGAGACACGTGGAGAGTATTTTTATGCATAAAAGAAGGAGAGAAGCAAGAAGAAGGGCAGTTAGTTTTAGTTTTTTTAAAGTGTATGTCGTTTTAACATTATTAGGTCTTAATTAGCTTCTCAATTGTATTATCAAGTTATTTTGTACTCACTTTAGTAGCTTCCAGATGTATTAAAACTTTTATTAAGCTTTAATTCAAGTTAATGTTCAAATTCTACATCTTATGTTCACTGTTGAAATTTTTACTTGCAAACAACCTTGTTAAAGCTTTGAGCAGTTAAATTTTAATCTCATACAAGCTTGTATTAGCTTGTCATAGCTTCTGCAGAAAGCTTGTTTCTGCAATCATCTTTGGACACTAGCCAACAAAAGTCAAATTTGGAGCAAGAATGATGCAAGGATGATATGGGTTGATTCATGAGTGAAAATGGGTTGAATTGGAAGCCAGTGGGTTGAGTTGGATTAGGTTAGTGGTTTTTGGTTTCAATGTTAGCAAGCCATAGTGGCTATTGGACAAGTTGTAAGTCAATTCTAAGTTCTTATGCATAATATGTATTTGTGGTTTTAATCTGTTTAATCCTGTTCTAATAGACGTATTTAGGTGTATTTAAGTGAGTTTGATTATAATATGTCTGGTTCGGTGTTTGAAATTGTTTCAGCTTTAAAATCGCGATATAACAGTGTTTGGCTCAATGAGTTTGTTTGTCACTTAAGTATAGGGTGTGCTGGTTGGTTTTGTTAGTTCATATCTGTTAAGCTTATTTAAGCACAAATCAATAATTTGGACGCAACCACTAAAAGTCAAAATCATCTCTTCATCTGTCTCACTGTCAACTGTTGAGGATTTGGGTTTGCAAAATCCTTGATTTGTGTTAAGAAGTCTTGTACATTTCTTACTTTGTGTTCTTTATATCACATAAATATCAATATCAGTAATCAAATTGGATTCAAGTTTCATTTTAGTCAAAGTTATAACCACTTTCAAAAGTCAAAAATGGTGTAAAAGTTGGATTTGTGCAGAAATTGCAGCTTCTGCATAGGGATCATTAAAGTTTTTGAGATCCTGATTTTTGGTTTATAAGTAGCCTACTAGGTGGTCTTTAAGACCTTACATCTGTTTTTAGCTTAAGCCCTTTGGATAAGCTTGTGCAGAAGCTCCAAGTCAGGCCTTGGTGCCCTGCTCCAACTCAGCATTCACTGAGTATTTTTCTCAGCTTTTGTGCAAGCTTGCACAGAGCTTATAAAAGCTTTTTAAGGTCTGGTCTTTTGGTTATAAATAGCTACTTAGGTCTAGTTTAGGTATCAACATTTGGATTTTGCTTTTAAGCTTATTTGAGTACTTATTTATTGACTGCAAGTAGGTACCCATTTCTGTTTTTAGCTTAATCTCATAAGCTTCAAATCTGTGTTATTTTGTTAATCAGTAGTTTTAGCTTGTAGATTTAAGTTTCAATTTGGTTAATTCAGTATATTATTGCTTCTGTAATCAGTGGGTTACTTGTTTGGTTCACTTGGCTTATTAAAGAGCTTATTTTTAAGCTCGGTTCATAGCATCTCATAATCTTCCAAGTAATCACCTGTTTTTCCAATTTTCATAGCTTCTTAATATAATTTTAGAGTTTTCCTGAAATTTTCGATTTTTCCTAGTAGTCAAGCTTTGCTATTTTTCTTGATTTTTATTAGTTTTTAAGCACTTTTAAATAGCATTTAATACAAAAAAATTAAGAAAAGGTTCAAAAAAATAATTTTTCAATTTTATTAGGTTTAGATAAATATAAAAAGTAAAAAAAGTAATTTTCCAGATTTTTCATAGTTCATTTTGTAATTTTTAGTAATTTAATTAGTTTTTAATAGTTTAAAATTCCTAGAAAATAGAAAAATAATCAGAAAATTACAAAAATAGTTTTGAAAATTCTATTTTGATATTTTAGATTTTTCTGAGTCTTAATATTATTTTTCTAGCCTAATTTCCTATTTTCTTGTATTTTAGGTAATTAAAAATAGTTTTTAATTAGATAATTAGTTTTAAAAATAATTTTCTTTTTCTATAAATTTTCTTTTATCATTAGGATTGTAAAAATGTATTTTTCATATTTTTAGGATCTATATTGTATAAGTTTCACTTTTTATTTTATACGTTTACGTAATTTTAATTTAAACATAAGTTTTTAGTTTTAAGTTTTAAACGTTCATCATTTTAAATATAGTGATAGCGTTTATTTAATAGGTTTTATCTTTCTAATTTCCTTTAATTTTCATTTTAGCCCTTGTAGTTTATGTCCTTTTTCCGTAGTTATAATAATTCCAAATCTCCTTTTCCGTTCAAATCTCGCGATCACTATTCGTTCGATAATCCATTGCATAGCTCGCTGGGACATAACGACCCGGGGAAACATTGTACTCCTCAGATCTTCATTGATTTCGTGCTTAAGCAGTTTTAAGCTGGTTACGGTCCGCCATTCACAAGTGGCGGGTTTGTGTGATTAGACTTGACGGTTTTGCACAGATCAATAATAATAATAATAATAATAATAATAATAATAATATTGGTAGCATTTTAAGAATGCTACTCATTGATGCTACAATCTATTACGTTTAGTATGAAAAGAATATTGCAGATTGTTCCAATATAAAATTCAAAATGAAATGAATGTGAAGAGTGCTATATATGAAAATATTATACTTAAACTAATAAGCTTAAAAGTCAACAACACTGAAGCTGCTAAAGAGTTTCTAGGCAGTGGAATGTTATAATGAATGTATAGAGGAAATAAGTAATTAGTGGATGTTTTGGAGAAGCATGAAGCTAAGAATAGTGAGTCCTAAAAGATGGGACTACTTGGTCCTAGCTATGCTTCCCCAAAACATTGAATTGATGAATGAAAGTTCTACCAAACTGAAGTGCAAATGGTCTTGTAATTACACTCTCATAAGGAATGCATTGGAAAAAATCAAGAAGGAATGCTTGTTTTATCCTTAACGGGTGGTTGGTAGATGGCCTTGTATATTGAGTAAGAATTGTCTTTGATTTTATTCTCTATAGGTCTAATTCAGTTTAGAGGTTTAGTTTTTTTAGATGTCTCTTATTTCATAAAAAATGTTTCATGCAGCCGGAGGAGTTTGATAATTTGGTTTGTTTTCCCACTGTCTTTATTTCTATGTTTTATGATGCCTATCTATAGCTAAAGTCTTTTATTCTTTGGTGTGATGATGTAGTTGCATCAAGGGATAATTAGATGGAGGTTTAGATGAAAAATGTAGTCAAATATAGTGATTTTGACTTGTGGAGGAGTGGTTTTGCAACAACTTTAATGAGGCTTAATTTACCATCTTATAGTTCAGGTTAAGTGTGTTCTATTATTAGTGTATGAAATGCAAATTATTGTCCAAGTTATGCATGATGGTTTATCTTCGATGTTTCATGATCGGCTTGGAAAGTACGGATGTAGCTGCTCCTTGTCAGTAAAATGCATACAATGGGGCAAATGTAGTCCTCAAATTGGTGAATGGTGAAAACTATTGGTCTGTTAGGTATTAGAGCAGTATTGCAGTTTATGCTAGTGCCAAAGCTTAGTATAAATTCATATATTGGTCTGTTAGTATTAGAGTAGTATTGCAGTTTATGCTAGTCAACAAAGTTTACTATGAAGTCATTGTAATTTTTTTAATCTTATTGTTTGGATGTTATGGCTTGTCATATGCTTCAAACTTGTTTGCTTGTAGTTTGTACATATGTTTGACGTTGGAGTAGATATATTTCACCATTGTCAAAAAAAGAAAAAAGAAAAATAAAATAAAATAAAAAATCCTATTTTACTGAGCTATATTGACTTGTACTTCATGCATTAAAACTTGTACATTACTGTTGCCGTGTACCTCATAGCACTAGGAAAAAAAAGAAAAAAAAAAATTGTCATCAACACATCAATAAGTAACAAACCATTTCATCCAAGCTTGTTTCTTTTACTGATAACAAGTACTCAACCCGTAAGTAACACCTCATTCTTTATTCATTTTGTCACCTCATTCTTTCACTAATAACATGTTAGGTCACTAGTTTTACAACACAAGCTTACTAGAAAGAGACAAAGAGAAGAGGCGGATGAACAAGACACAAACCAAACACTATGCGTAGATATATTAGACCAGTTATGAATATGCAAGTGAAAGAGAGAATGAATTGAACAACCAACCCTCAAATGAGGGTTTACAAGATTATTTATAGGAGGAAGCTAGGCAACACTCCTAGTTCCCATCCTTTCTTATGTGGGCTTTGGCCTAAGCTTATGGGCCTTCTACATAAGCTTGACCTTAAACAAACATAAAGGCCATAATAAAGCTACCTATTACATATGAAATATAAATACTTGAAATACTGTTAGGAGTGATTCCAACAATCCCTCAATATGAATGTAAACGCTGATGTAATAGTACAGCGTGACGCCTTCCCGACATTCTTCTTTCTTGTGAGAGGAATTGCCTTGATTCAACAATCTCCCCAGAGTTATCTTTGAACGCTTATGCTTTGACGTCATCTTTAACTTTGTTCTTTGATCATTGTTCTTTGTGGTGAAATTGATAGTATGTTGTTGTTCGTGACGGTATGCCTCGAGTTCGCTTCCGCTTCAGTTGTCTCCCGTCATTCTTCAACATGCTCACTGCGGCTCTTTGGCGTTGGAAATCAATCTCGATGAAGTTTTTAAGTCTTTGACTTTGTAGATTCTTTGATTGATGAAGAATCATTACATTTGTTGTGTTGCATTGGAATAGAACTTCCATTAGTGATGATGTTGGCGTGAGCATGAGAAGAATCGGCACGATCATCCCGCTCAGGCTTCCATAAGAAGACATTTCAAGCGGTTAGTAATAGCGGTTTCGGCACTTACAAGTTTGAACCCGAGGTGTCCAGCGGCATGTGTGAGGACACAACTCTAATTCTTACAAGGCGTTCTGGCTGAGTCCTGAAGTGAGATAAGCGATGTACCGAAGTACATCTGGTTGAGATGATCGTTGAGGTACACGGCATCACCTCTGACTGTGAGCCGTTTGAGACACACTCAGCGTAATCCGCGGGAGTTGCGAAGTGACCTGGCGGCGGGGACGTTTGATGTTGACCTGGCGGGGAGTTTCCATTCAATCGCGAGGATCACGGATGTGAACCTCTCATAAATGTTCTCGACAGTTGCTAAGATCGTGAAGGACTTCGATATGAACCAGCGATGATCTTATTAGTTAATTATCAAGTGATTAAATGTCAAGTGTTCCTAAGAGATCTTTTGATGAATCTCGTGGCTCTAGACTCAATAGTGCGTTTTGGTTTTCTGGAGCGGAGACTAGGGAGAGGGTCTCCTTCTTCAATACCAGCAATCTCTAGGAGAAGGCCGATAGTTTACGTAGGGTTCCCTGTGAGAATGAAACAAGCTTACGTTGAGAGAAAACTTGAGTGGATAAGAAGGTTTAGTGCATGCGTCCTTTGGGTCCATGGCGACTTTTAATCTTCAATACCGGCGTCACTAAGTGACAACGGTATATGAATTGAACCGATTATGCGCCTAAGTTGAATAATTTGGAGGGCTATTTCTTTTCACCCTTTACTTTACATTTCTTTTTGATTCTTCAACTCCTTCTTTCTCCGATTCTCATTTTCTCCTTTTTATAATCATTCCTAAGGACTTCTAACACTAACTAATGGTAGTGTCCTTGGGTAGATCCCTCGACTCTGGCCGGATCATAGGACGGATATTTCTAACCTTAGTCACCTTATAACTCCATGACTAACCTATGTTTGCCATTAAAACCCTTTGTATGATAAAATATCACTCAAAGGGTTTGTTAATGAAAAACATGTTTGAACCATTGTGAGAGATGATGTTTTGCATAAATACTCCCCCTCCACATGTGCTTAATAGTTTTAATGGTTAAATGCGGTGAGGAAAGCGCGCACTTTTGAATTGATCCACTGAAGATAGACAATCCCCTTGAGACGGTTACGTTGCATAGTTAAAGAGTTACATTGTCGGCTTTTAGGTGACAACTAGCTCTAATAACTACCTTGAAGGTGTAGACAAACCTTGGAAGGTTGTCAAACCCGTCGGAGTTCATGTCTATCAAAAGTTTCTCGAATGGTACATTCTACTCGGACAAGTCCTTTCTTGAGCACGTTTACATCACTAGCGAACTAGCTTGAAATTATTACCCGTACGGGACAAGTCTTTTCGAGTTACTAACAGTTTAGCAGTCAATTAGTTGGTTAAGTCACGAGGTACCCAGATTCATTTGCATTTTGTACAACATATTTCTTATCACACAATTTTCTCCCCTCAAAAATGGCATATAAAATGTTATTTTTGAACGTTTGAGAATAAATATGACCATTTAGGTGTTGCGGGAAGAATGACCACTTTGTGAACAATTTGTGAACAAAGTTTAATTCAAATACTCCCCCTCGACTAGTGATATAAGCGGTTGAGGTTTTGAAAAAAACATCATTTGGGGAAGTACTTGTTCTTTTGAGCAAAACCTTGAAAAATTGAAAGGTTTGATAGGTTTTACTCAAAATAAAGCTTTGCTCCTTTTATAAGGATTGTGGCAGCGAAGTACCACGGGGTCCTTTATTGACAATTACGGGTTGTACAGCATTATGTGTGCACAAGCCAATGACATATTTAATCACACATCCAAAATTATATGAAGGAAACAATTCAAGGGGTACGGGGAAGTGCGGTGATATTCAGTGCGCCGCGAGGCGTTGAAAGCGGTGATGTTTCTCTGGGTGCGACCTAACATAGCTCTCTCGTGCAGGCTGATCCCCGAACAACCGTTCATCAATCATGGTGATGATCCTTCTCACATCCGCCTTTCACGAGAATTCCGGCGCTTAGGAGACCCAACTTTCGGCGTATATCCTTCAGCACATGCGTAATCCATCCCTAACCGGCTTCAAGGTATGATCCCGAATTTGTGGAGCTCACTACCGCCATTAGCGGTTTCTTTGAAGTTCACTATGGTAAACAACGCGAAGGTTTTGCGATGAGTGTATATTGAGGTAGGGTTGAGATCGGGAAGAGTAAGCGTTGGAGGTGAGGTTGACAGCAGCGTCGATAAGATTCAGCGACCATCGGATATCTTCAACACGTTCTTTGATCACGATGCGTCTAATGAAGATGAGAGCTGACTTGATAAATTCACGTTGAACGGTCGAGAATTGTCTCATCGACCACGTACTTTGGCAAGGTACATGTCTTGATGTCGTTGAGGACAAGTTCTCAAAAGTCGACCTCGGAGAATCCATAGTTCTGTTCATCTTGTCGTTTGACTATGATATTCTTTAAGAATGTGTAGTCCCAGACTTGAGATCAATGTGTTTGATGGCCACGATTTCCTTAGAACTATACACTGCATGTTGAGACTTACCCGGGCAGACTTACGTAGTAGATTCTTCGGCGTTCATGCCAATGATGAATCCCATACAATGCATCTTGGTCGTATGCTTGCGTTGTCGAGAAAACAAGTGATTTGCACGTTCCTCGATAGCTATGCGGTTTGAGTAAATAGCCGCTGGGAATGGAAGAGTCAATGATGTAGCGTATTTTGGCGAACCATCGCTACCGTGTAAGAAAATCGGTCTCTGTTAAAGAAGTATCGGAAGGAAATCCGTGGTTGATCTGTTTGGCCAATGGTCGGTAGGGGTTTGGTCCAATCGATGTAGTATGGAGAGTTGTCCCTTTGTGTGAAGTCAATGTTTGCTTCCGGATTGAGCCAATCCATGTTGTTAGACATAGCTTCGGCGATATTCTCAAGATGATATTCGACCTCGAGGCTTTTCAGTGTCTTTTAGAAGTTGAAAAGCTTCATTCTTGATTCGCTTCAACTCAGATTTCGTCATTTTCTTCACATGGAACTTTTCTTGCAAAAGTTTTCGTGCTCAATGTAGAACCGTCTACCAATTGACCTTCATCGGTGGGGAGTTTGATTGACAATTGTGGAGAACCATTCAAACTCTTCGGTTTTATCGTCATCTAGCCATGAGGCGACTCGGGTGAGTCGTCTTCTTCTTCTTTTGGAAGGCCTTGATGATGATCTTGGTTTTACGCACTTGTTTGGGTGAGGTGGGTTGTTGTAGGGGCTCGAGGACCTCTTCATCGTCACCACCCGTATACTCAAAGTAATCACCTGTTTTATGAGTCGGGGTGGCTTCGGATCGTCGAGGAGTTTTATCGATAGAAGACCGAGGTGGAGGAGACTTTTGTTGAGAAGAAGTCCGTGGTGGAGGAGGTGGCATGAGGTAGATTTACGGTTACCGGCGTTTAGGTGCGAGTCCTTATCCTTATCATCGTCATCTCTTGGTGGTTTGGGTTGATCGGTGACTCCTTGCATGATGATCGAGTTGAAAATCAAGTAGATTTTGAAAAATTTAATCCGTAAGCGTTCGGTCGCTTTGACATTTGTATCACAAGTTTAGCGATTAACTTCAGTCGAGAGATCGGCTTCTTTGGCCATTGTATGTTTAACCAATGCTCGATGTTAGGGGTGAGTTATGCGGAAAATACTTCTCTAGTCACAGGGGATGTCGAGAAGAAACTTGTGAGTATGATCTCTTTGTCTTCTCCGGTTCCTTTGGACTTTAGGAGCGATATCACGAAGGTACTTGTTAGTGTAACCCGATCATTTGTTCGGTTCCTTTTCTGATGTTTCTTCATGAACTTACGAACAAATTCCCTTTCTTTCTCCATCTTGTCTTTCTCATCATTTAAGTCTTGAATATGTTCGACAAACCAATTTAGTTTTGTAAAGTATGTCCTTCTTCGACTTGTTGGGCGGCTTTACAATCTTTTATGGGCTGAGAAATCCAATTTAGGTTGTTTCTTCAGTTTGGATGATGATGGTTGACTTTGTAGATGGTGGTGGTGATGAGTGAGATGAAGAGTGATGATGAGGAGACTTGAGGTCCTTAGGAGTTTCGAGTTTTTCTCCTTTGAGTGTGTTGGATTGTCTAGAAGAAACTTTGTATAGTCATCCTCGTCATCTCTAGACTTTTCTTTCTCGACTTCGGTTCTCAAATCATACTCAATAGTGTCCTCAATAGGCTTTTGTTGTTGCACACAAGAGTGGTGGCACGGATCCTTATCGGGTTGATTCGCCTTATCGGGATCACGGAGAGGAGAAGCTGACACCACTGATCCTCTGGGCCACCCATTTGATCTTTAGCAAATTCTTGACCTTATGAAGATGTCTAACTATGTAAACTTCTTCTGTATGATTGATCGGTTGCTCTTCTTCTTCTTGAGCTTTCATCTTGTGACACAAGTCAGAGTCTTTCCTTTTCCTTTATTGGTTTGGACTTGGAGTTTTGGTTGCGAGGATTTTCATCGGTGCGGTTTGAGTATGTAATCTCTTCATACATTAGCCGTAGCATCGAGTCTTTCGTCCACAAGCTTTCTTTGCGGTTGGTGAAAGTTGGGCTTCACGATGGGAACTTTTCTTAGATGGAACAATCGCTTTGGAATAGGTTTCTCCTGGAACATTCCTTTGACTCACGAACTTGTGACACTTCCAGCACTTCCTTTTACGGTTCTCCTTACGGGGTTCGAAGATTTTTCGTCGAGATGACCAACTTTGCCTTGTCATTTGCTTCCAGATACCTTTTATGCGTTGAGCTTTCGACATCTTGATTAGAGAAATCACGGCAGCCACGGCACCTTGTTTCTTTGTGGCGTTTCCTTGATTGACGGATAGAATGGGTTCCGTCAACATGTAGTGATTGTTGGGGTCATTGAGCCTCTTGGGAATGTCGGGATGAAGTCCAAGTGCTCTCTGGATCAACAATTTAGTATATCTGATGTAGGGAATCTTTGAGCCAAGTTTGTTGAGAAATGACATCATGTCATCCCAAATCGAGCCGATAGCGATGTGTTGCTTGTTGACCAATGCCCAGAATATTTGCAGTTCCATGAGCTTAGGGTGCTCATAGCATTTATCTGACGAAGCAGACTTGGTGATGATCATGTAGAGAGTTCTCGGGGGTTGAGGAATACTCTTAAGCTCTCGATGAGAATGCTTGGTGATTATTCACGTAGCCGTCATAACCGATATTGATTAAGAATTGGAGAGTGAGCTCTTGGCCGGGTGTGGCATATAGTTTGGTTGGATCGACATCGAGAATTAGGAGAAACGACCCTTAAGTGCTGAGGTGTAATGGTGACTTGTTTGTGATTGAGTCACCGTCCGGTGATGTCCTTTGACCCTTTCCATAGTGTTCGGAAGCTGTTGGATGTAGATCTGAGAGCGATTGCGAGTGTGAAAGCATGTTACGTCGGATGAGTCCTGGAATGTCAATAGCAATTAAACAAGAAGATTGAGCAAGTGAGGGGTGTCAAAGTCAAAACGAAGATTATTCTTTCCTATCTTCATTGGATAGCCATGAGGATAGATATCGGCAATGGAGAGAACTTCAGGTGCATCCATATTCATTTGTTGACCATGTAGTGATGAAATAACATTAGCCAAAGAACCAACATAGAAAGACATAATGTTAGTCAGCGGATGGTCTTATTGTCTAGTTATTGAATGTCAGGTGTCAATGAAATGTTGAAGTCTAAGTCACTTGTATATTCAATAGTCCAATTCGTCGTGAAATGTTTAGTGAGTTAGTTAACTTTAAGTTTTAAAGTTTATTTTATCACTTATTGTTCACAACATATCAAGCGATTTCAGTTTATTAGTGACATTTTAGGATTAGTGATGATATGATTAGTTTATTTACAAGTTTGTACACGTAACAATTCATACTTGAAGGTATGATCTCGGCTTAGCGTAGGATTGGTAAAGTTATGCGTGAAGCAGAATGATATATCGTGGCGTAAACTTCTGCGTAGGGTCTTAACTACGGCGTAAGAGTGTTCAGCGTAGGAAAAAGAGGACCTTATCGCGTAGAGCTTATGCGTAGGCATATATTAACCTACAGCGTAAGGCTACTCGTAGAGTTGACCTTATGCGTGAGGTCCTTGTTTCGCATATCCTTCACGGGATCTGGCGTAGTCCCATATGTAGAACCTTATGCGTAGAAGCTGCGTAAGACTAATCTTCGCATAACAAGCTACGTGGTGATCCTCGTGGGTAACAACAACCTTGATTACGAATATTACGTGTTGCAAAACTGAAATAAAGCATCATATCATCAATGATTAACACATAACATTCAGTTTATGACAGAACAAAACACATTTGGACATTTTTCTAGTTATGCGTAAGAACTCTTGCAGCGTAGTCTAAACCCTAATTCTCTGGCGTATGAAATCTAGCCATGGATTATGCACCAAAGTTTTTTGGTATATCATAGATGTTGAGCATGTAGACCAAGTTTTAACACTTTTATTCTTTGTGAATCAAAATACCCAATTTTAGAACATTAAACCCTAATTCCTAATTACGAATCAATTAAGGTTTACGGGTGGTTATAAGGCATGGATATCATCAATTCATCATTACATAAGCATAACACAACAATCTTTTTGACCAAAGCACTTCACATTCGAAAATACCCAATTCGACTCATAAACCCTAATTTTCAAAAATCATCAATTAGTGTTTTAGGGGTGGTTTTGATGATTAAAATGATATCTTTAATGTATTTGAAGCGTTTTGACATAATCCATTTAACAAACACACACATATTGATTGTGTGTTCTACGCATAAGCGTGAGAACAATCAATCAGCGTATAAACGTTTTAGCCGTGGGATTTACATGAAATTCAAAACCTTCTTAAAACATGTTGTCACAAAAACACTTACAAGATGAAGATCAAAAGCGGTTTTCTTGTCAATTCTAAGCGTAGGATGGTTTTAGGTTTTTGTAATAAATGAGAAGTAAGTAGGTGGGGTATTTTTATTCAAATATCTTTAAGATTTAAACAGTTTTTTCCTTTTCCTTTTTCAAACAAAGTCTTTTAACTTCCATTTTGGTTACCAAACGAAGATTTTAGGAAAGAAACTTGGCCTCCCCCGACTTGAGAAAATAATGAAAGGTTATTAATTAAAGTCAGGAGTGTCTTTGAACGAGAAATGTACCACCATTTGTAAAAGATTCAACAGAGATAAGATAACATGCAAGTACGAATGTTTTGAAGCGGTTAAAGATTATTTTCTCCCCTCAACACTTGATGGAAAATAATGAATTTTGAAAGATTAAAGTGTTGGCGGAAGAAATGTACTTGCAATGTTGAAAGAAATATAGATTAGGAGAATATTTTTGTTGTTTTATCGGATTTTATATTTTTGTATTTTGTTTTTGAAAAAGATATTTACTGAGAAGATGTTTTGGTGTTTGTAGGTTTTAAAGATGTTTTAAGAGGTCATCCAATTCCTCTTGAGTCAAACACCTCATACCAATTCGTTGGACCAACTCATTAAACCTAGCGGGAGGCAAGGCTTTGGTGAGCAGATCGCCATGGTATTGATTACCAAAGTATAGTTCAGCGGTACCACTGTTCCACGTGTCCTTGATGAAATGATAAGCGTAGATCGTGTGCTTTGATTTCGTCTTGGCCGAGTTGCGAGATGGCAATGACACTCCGATTGTCGCATGATACATCGGGATTAAAATAAGTAACCATAGTCTTTGAGTTGTGTTCTCATCGGATGACTTGAGCACAACAGCGGACATGGCTACATATTACGCCGGTTGATGACAGCGATGTACAATCCTGCTTCTTTGATTGCCAAGACACACGATTTATCACCGAGAAAGTGTACTCTCGAAGTACTTTTCTTGAGTCTAGGCATCTGCGTGTCGGCGTCTGAAAAGCGATTAGTTCAAAACGGAATCCTTCGGATACGGATCCCCAAGTTAATGGTTCCCTTGATGTATCGAGGATTCTTTTAGCCTCGAGAGAGGTGGGTTTAGGTGGTGTGATAGCGGGAGCATAGATAAGCGGCAAAGACAATATCAGTGCGCTAGTTTGTTAGATACATGAGAGACCCAATGATACTTCGATATTTGGTAGGGTCAACCAATTTCCCATGTAAATCAGCATCTAATTTCTTGGTATGAGCCATTGGTGTGGCATAAGTGTCCTGAGGTTGTCATTCCAAATTTGTGTAACAATTCAAGGGCATATTTGGAGTGACTCAAGAAAATACCACGGGGTGATTGATGAACTTGTAGTCCTAGAAAGAGCGTAAGTTCACCCATCATGGACATTTCAAAATGTTTCTTCATTAGTTTTGCAAAAGTTGAAAACTTTTTATGTGTAGACCCAAAATGATGTCATCCACGTAAATTTGAACAATTAAGATGTGTGCCCCGTGATATTGTATAAAAGGAGTTGGGTCAACCGAGCCTTTGGTGAAATTATTGGCAATGAGGAAAGATGATAGCTTATCGTACCATGCCGAGGAGCTTGTTTGAGACCATAAGAGCTTTGTTAGGTTTGTAAACATGGTTAGGAACTTCGGGATCAGCGAATCCATCACGGTTGGTGACATAGACCGTTTCTTTAAGTTGTCCATTGAGCGCCGTTTTGACATCCATCGATGACCGTCATATTATGAAGCGCGAAGCGCGAGAAATATCGAGCGACCTCAAGGCGAGCAGCCGGGCAAAAGATTCTTCAAAGTCTATTCCCTCTTCTGGCGATAACCCTTAGCAACTAGGCGTGACTTGTTTTGGATGGCGTTCCCTTGACATCAATTTGTTTCCAAATCCATTTTAGACCAATGACGTAGAACCCTGTTGGTCTTTCAACCAGTTCCCATACTTCAAGACGTTTGAATTGGTTGAGTTCTTCTGCATGGATTCAATCCGGTTGTCTTTTGTCATTGCGTCTTTAATGTTTTAGGTTGATTGGCGGGGCGGTGAGTGCATAAATGCAATGTTCACCGTCGTGTGAAGGCGTTGTCGCGTAACGGCGGTTGATTTGGGTTGCCAATAATGTTAGCGAGAGGATGGTCTTTTGTCCATCTATGTGTAGAGGTTGATGTTGGTATACATTGTGCGGTCGAGGGTTCAAATGGTTTGTTGAAGATTCGCGACATCAGTGCGGTCTCATTATAGCGGATTGAAGCGCATTTGGATCAAAATCTGCGGGTGGGTATTTCATTGAATATCATCGTTGGTTCATCATTGTTGGAGCGGTGTGTTCAAGCTTGTGTTGGAGTCAAGCGGGTGTAGGTGCATCTTCAACGGTAGTTGTTGTAGCAGGTGTATGGGTATAGGAATATTATCGGGTTGTCTGCGTGAGCTTGGCGGATACACACAGGACGTTCATCAATATCGTCCGCGAGCGAGGAGCAAATAACCTTTCCATTTGTTGGAGAGTTGGTGAGGCTTTCTTGGTGATGATGGGGTTGAGGAAGTTTAAGCGGTTGTGACGGGTTCTAAGCTTGTTATACTCGAAGCCATTTCGAGTTCATCGAAATGAGCATGAATCGTTTCCATTACCTCCTTAGTTCGGCGATTCGGTTCGGAAACCTTTAGAATTGTCCACGATTATCAATAAACTCCAATATCGGCTTTGGCTTTGAGCTTTCCAAAGTCATCACGATCATTATTAGGATAGCAAAGGGATCCAAATACATGAAAGTGTTTGAGGTTCGGTTTATAGTTGTGGACAAGCTCGAAAGGTGTTTTGTTGTGGCGTTTTGTGATCATAGAGCGGTTTTGAGTATAGCATGCGTAGATCAATTACGCCCATAAAGTAATGGAAGTTTAGCATTGATTAACATTGTTCTTGCGGCTTCCACTAGCGTTAGGTTTAGTCTTTCAACAACTCCGTTTTGTTCAGTGTACGCGGCAATAGATGTTTGATGCTTAATTCCCACTTTCTCATAGAATTCACGAAGGGTTTTGTTAACAAATTCATTTCCTTTAATCTGTTCGATGATTCTGCGTGTTGCGGAGCTGAACCTGTAATTTTGTGAGAAAGGTGATGATCATTTGTGGAGCTTGGTCTTTGCTACGAAGAAAGTAGACCCAAGTCCATCGCGAGTAGTCATCAACAATTACTAAGATGTAGCGTTTGCCATTGATCGATTGCACACGCATCGGGCCACACAAATCCATGTGAAGAAGATGAAGCACATGCTGAGAGCTGTGTTCCACCTTTGAAGGAAAATGAGCACGAGTGCTTTTCCCTTGTTCACAAGCTGAGCAAAGGTGATCTTTTTAATACCGGAATCGTGGGAGTCCTTCAACTAGTTTGTGTCGAGCAAGGTTGGTGATGGTTTGAAAGTTTAGATGTGAGAGACGACGGTGCCATAGCCAGGATTTTGTTGATGTTGCCTTAGAAAGTAAGCAAATGGGAGAGGAAGCAACCATGTCTTGCATAGAGATAGTGTAGAGACTAGAATTACGCGAGCCAGACATAAGGTCATTTCCTTGTAGATCACGAATGAAACAAGTTTTCTCCCTGAAAGCAACCTCCAAATCTCCATCACAAAATTGACCTCTAAAACAGATTGTGACCGAGGCCTTCCACATAGTAAACCCTGCAGATTTCGATGTTCCCATTGACATAATCTCCGTAGCCCATGATAGCTGCGAAGTGATCATTCCTACACTGACATGCCAAATGAACTTTGCAACAACGTTTGATAACAGTTTAAGATTGCCTGTCATGTGTCGGGAACATCCGCTATCAACAATCCAGAGAATGATCTGTATCACCTGCATTACACACGATCGACACAGATGGAATAAAAGTAGATTTGGAACCCGAAATGTTAGAGGGTTCCATAGCAGTTATAGTGGATATGCACACATCAATAGCTTTAGGTATCCACTTAAATCCTAGTGTGTTATATAACCATTTCTGCCATCTATAACTACTCTTTGCTTTAGTCTTAGTGAATTCACTAGGTGGTACTACATTCCTAGGAGGTGAAACTAGAGCTACAGGGACAGCAATGCGTTTCTTAGAATCTAAAGATGGCGGTCTACCAAGCACAGACTTAGAAAGATTAGTGGGCCTAGAGGTATTCCGTTTCTTAAGATTCCTTAAACGAGAGATGATAGCTTTAGCAACACATTTATCATGACAATCGAATTCATACTTTTTACGACAAATATCACAAGATGCATTATACTGAATATCAAAAGTACTTAACGGTTTAGCATTCGTTACATCACTATTTCTATTACATTTGCTAGACACAATATCTATAGTGGAGGCAACGTGTGTCTTATTCAGAGTCCTAGGGTGTTCTTCTACTTTAGTATTCTTGATTGATCTTTTCTTAGGTCGCAACTTCCTATTCTTCGATTGAGTGCTCCTAGGCTGTGAAGTGCGGACGTTTGGAAAAGGCTCAACTATTCCTTTTGATTAGAAGGAAGCACGTTTGCTACTTGTGATTTGGCAGTAGAGATTCTAGGTGCATGAGTACTAAGTGTTACGGGGGCTAATCTCTTAATGATTGTTGGCGGAAGTTGTTCATACTTTCCTAACATTCCTCTTAACTTGATGATAGTGTGAATCAGATTTTGATTTTCAGACCGAACATTTCCAGCAAAATGCATAACTTCTTTAGTGTGTGCAAGATAATGATCAAGTTCATTTGATGCTTCATCACGAGTCTTTTTGAGTAAATCAAATATGACACCATATTCCTTTTAACTTTTACAAGTTCTTGTTCATATTTTGAGATTTGACACTTGAAAGACACGTTTTGATCATCCAGCTGCTCAATTTTAGAATCAGAAGGTTTTGCACGCAACTGGTTGATTTTGTGTTGAAAAGCAAGTTGTTGATCGTGAATATCTTTTTGACACCAATTAAGACGACGTATTGCATTTGAAAGTTCGTTTGACAATCGTTTGTTTTCAATCTGTTAGGACTCGATCGAAGCACATTATCGGTGTTCTCAACATTTACCACGAGAACAACGTATCGCAGATATTATCAAATGTATATGACAACGAATTCAATAACACAGCATTTTGAACATCAGCACAGATAACATCTTCCAAGAGTCGATCAACATCTTTTCTCAAGAGTTTTCTTTTTACGTTTAGTGTTAGAAATAGATGTTTCGTTTTCTCAAAACGCGTTTTCATGACCCCAAGTTCCTTATGAAAATCCTTTTCCAAGGCAATTGCACAACTTTTCAAGTTTTTAACATTAGGTAAAAGATTTTTTCTGAAAAATGTCTCTTTGTTCTCGCGCCAGAGGCGATTGAAAATGTTCAACTTTGATTTTAGATCGATATTCTATCTCATGTTGTAAAATTTTGAGGTCAGCCATGAAAATGTCAAAATATCGAAGAATTTTTTCGATTTTCAGTTTGTGAGTTTACTTCACTAATGGAAGGTAAAGGACCATAAGTTTGTGCAAGGTCTGTTTTGGGATTAACATTAGAAGACTCAGGTGTTTTGATGATAACCCTTGGTGTGTTTGAAGAATCCGTTGGTGTGACGAAAGTGACCGGTTTTGAATAATTAAAAGGTTTGTTGTAAACAACAGTTTTTAATTTTGATCGACTCTCGTCTTTTGCATCTAATTCCTCTTGACGATGATATTCAACAACATTCATAACAGAATTATCAATTTTATATTGTGCACTGGAAACTTCAGGATTTGGTTTGAATGCTTTGGTTGAAAGCTTAGGTTTGTAATCAGCAAGATTCGGTCCATATCCATTTGGATTTGGTTTTAAAGTAAACTTTTCAATGGCTGTGACCGACTCGCCATGTTTGTAAACAACAATTTTAAACTCTTTAAGTTTGTTTTGCAAGCCGATGATTTCTTCAAGATGATCATCTATTCGTTTTGTTGAATGCTTTTTGTATGCAGAGAACTGTTTTTTACAATTTAACAACTCAGCCTTAGCTTTTTGATTTTCCAAGGTGAGAGCGTTAATTTGCTTTTTATGTTCATGTTTGGTTGTTCTATTTCAGGACAACAAAGCATTCTTCTAAGCGGCTAGATCACGCATCTGTCGTTCTAAATATTTTTCGTTTTGATAAGATTTGACAAAGGCTGCTTCAAAACCGTTTTCACGTTTTTCTTGAGTTTTGAAAAAGTTGAGTTGCTTTTGTAAACATTCAAAATCCTTTGTTAACAGTGCATTTTTACTTTTCAAGTCCTGATTAATTGCACGACATTCTTCCACTATGGTTTGTTGGTCTTGTATTAAACGAGCAAAATCTGGATGAGGCAAAAGTTCGGCGTGTTCAATGTGAGTCAAAACATGATCATTACTGAGATCCTCAAGTATAACCACGGAGTCAATTTGATTATCAAGGAAACCGTTTGGTCATCTTGATCGTCAATTATAACTACAGGGTCTAGTTGAAAATCGTCGGAATGAGATGTGGACGACTCATTTTGAACATTCTGAGCTTGCCGGATTCAGGATGTTGGCGGAGATATTAGATGAGAGATAAATATGGTTTGTTCGGGTACCTGAGACAAGCCATCAGTGTCATACACTGGGCCTGTGTCACTCATGTGTAACGCCTGCATATTAGCCATCAACATAACAGCTGCATTGGCCGGCAAGTCCTCCATATCATCATCTGAGTCAGCATTTGCCATAAAGCTCTGTTCTTTGTCCGTGAGAGTTCCACCAGCTTCATCCTTAAGGGCCAAAAGAAGAGCCTCTTTGAAATAAGCACCGCCCTTAGTCCTTGGCTTTGGGCATGCATTAGCCAGGTGTCCCTTCTCATTGCAGCTGTAGCATCGAAGACCATTCAACCGATTTTGAGCATTACCCTGTTCCACCACTTGAGCTATGTTGTTATTCCTACCCACAACATTAAACCCTTGACCACCGCCCATCTGACGACCATAATCACGATTTTGAACTTCAACACGTCCATTGTTCACAACAGCTTGAGTCCGTGTGTTAGATGAGGAACGAATCCGATTGTTGGATTTGTTGGTGTAACGGCCAAAAGCATTAGCAATCATCACAAATCCTTGTTGCAATGCTTCGAACGGATCGGTTTCCTTCAATAGCTTCAGCTGACATATGCTTGAGCATTGTTGGGCTATGGAACCAATTGATTTTGTTGAGGTTGTTGCTTGTGAAGGTGTGTTTGAAGCATTTGGTTGAGTTGTTGGTTGAGGAGAATAACGGTTTTGAGCATATAAGGCAAGTTGTTGTTGATTTTCCGGATGTGTTGGTGGAGCAATTTGAGCACGGAGAATCCTTTCCCCGATCAACTTCCTTTTCATGAGGTTTCAAGTAATCGTACAACAATCCGTAGGTAGAATGATGCATGTTCTTTGCTTGACGGAGAAAAATGACATACTTCTCCCATTCAGGACCAAGACTACTTAGGAACTTAGTATTCACTGCAATTCTTGGCATGATGATGTTGTGTTTATCCAAATCATTGATGATGTCGGAAAATCGGTGATGATAAGACTCTAGTGTCTCTCCAGGTTCAATCATGAAGTATTCATAAGCCAAGTAAATTTTGGATTCCAAATCTTCTTGATTGAGTACAGATCCTTCCATAAGAAGACGAATGTGATCCCACATTTTCTGTGCAGTTTTTGAGCATCAACACTACGAAGAATTGGGTTTGGTAATCCTAAAAGGATGTATTCCATGGCAAGCTCATCAGCTTCATAGTGTAGAAGTTCTTGAGGATTCAAGTCCGCAAATTTAGCAATGTTTGTTTTTTCATCTCTTGGTGGAATGGCATTTGGATCTCCGGGTACAATGATAGTAGGCATCTCAAATGGACCTTCCAAGATAACCTTCTTTAAGAACTTTCCATGTGGCTTCTTTAGATCACAAAACCTAAAGAACCTTATCACCCATTGATCGTAGTTTCCTGGAGTGAGCATCGGAGGTCTATCAAGTGATCCAGCCTCATGAATTGATTGTTGGCTGCTTAAAGCTTCAAACATCTTTGCAAACCAAGTGGGTTCCTTCATAGTGTTCCTTGATGGATGTTGATTGAATTCATTTTTGTAGGGTTGAACTTGAAGACTTGGTGGTGGTTGAACCATTTGAGGTTGTGGATTTGCGGCAAGTTGTGGAGTATGTTGTTGATTAAATTGTTGTTGATAAATTGCTTGTTGTTGATTCCATTGTTGATGTTGTGGACTTAGTTGTTGTTGTCGTTGAGGATAAGTGTAAGGGAAATAGTTAGAGTATGGTGGTTGTGACATGTTGATAAACTTGTGTTGGTAAAATGGATCTTTGTAGTCGAATGAACCTTTGTTGATGAAGTGTCCTTAGGCGTAGAAATCACAATAACCAAGTAGCACTTAAGCGTAAAACCACCAAAGTTACGCGTAACAATTAAGAGTTACGCTATAGGTTTTTAGCTACGCGTAAGCAGGACAAAATCTAAAGTTATGCGTAGACAACAAAGTTAGGCGTAGAAACTTAGGCGTAGGATTTAGCTTATGCGTAAGACAAGGCTTAGGCGTAAGAAAATCTTAGGCGTAGGATTTCTACGCGTAAAGTTGAACTTACGCGTAATTTTAGGGTTTATCCCAAATGATCTTTTACACTATCACAGTGCAAAAGATATCCAAAGTCGACGTATTTTCAGACTTACCCAAGTAAGAAAACACGGAATAAACCACGAAAATGAATATCAAACCAAGGAAACACTTACGCGTAGAAATAGGGTTTTCATACGCGTAGGTTTACTCATAAAAGTGATTTTGCCCAAATATGTTTCTAAACCAGTTTTTGTGTGATGAAATAGCTTCAATAACACCAAAAGACACAAAGTGTGGAACTTGATGGACCAAAGCCTCTAAAACAGTTATACGTAGGATGATACACACGTTCAAAAAACAAGCTTAAAAACTGATATTCACGCATAAAGTTTCAAACTTTTTGCCAAAAACTTAAACTTTAACACTTAATAACCTTGAAAGTACAAGAATCTTGGATTGTAATATGTAAAAATGAAAGCTTTAAGCGTATGAAAGATTGAGTACCGAAACCTTACGCGTATACCATAAAACTTCAAAAAACAAAACGAGTTCACCCAACTATTTGGCGATTGATACCCCTGTTAGGTCACTAGTTTTACAACACAAGCTTACTAGAAAGAGACAAAGAGAAGAAGCGGATGAACAAGACACAAACCAAACACTATGCGTAGATATATTAGACTGGTTATGAATATGCAAGTGAAAGAGAGAATGAATTGAACAACCAACCCTCAAATGAGGGTTTACAAGATTATTTATAGGAGGGAAGCTAGGGCAACACTCCTAGTTCCCATCCTTTCTTATGTGGGCTTGGGCCTAAGCTTATGGGCCTTCTACATAAGCTTGACCTTAAACAAACATAAAGGCCATAATAAAGCTACCTATTACATATGAAATATAAATACTTGAAATACTGTTTAGGAGTGATTCCAACATAACATGTATTAAAAAAACAAAGAAACTTGTATACAACCTATCAAAACATTTCATCCAAACTAGTTTTTGCGTTTAAGTCTTTGTGCACGAAATGGTGATTAAAATGCACTATTAACAGCATTTTTTTTTCTTTTTAAACATGGGTGTGGATGATGGTTATTACCTTATATATGTGGTGGGGATGGTGGAATGGCAGTAAGTTTGGTACAAGAGACCTTGTTAAACAAGATCTTTAATAAAAACAATCTACCCGAGATCTTGTTGAACAAGATGTTAGCCGAAATCTACCAAGAACAAAAGGGCTGTTTCGGTTGGTGGTGGTGGACTGGTGGTAGCCGGTTGTGCAGTGCTTCACCGGAGGTTGGTGGTGGTGGTGGTCGGTCGTGTAGTGCTTCACCAGAGGTTGGTAGCGTGTGGTGGTGGTGGTGGGCAGTTGTGCAGTGGTGGTGGCTGGAATCTATGGTCTTCATCTTGATCAATAATCGAGAAAGAGTATTGTGTGTGAAAACGGTAAATAATTATTATTAATTTTTTTTTTAAGACTAACGGTGTGTTCTTGAGTTTTGTTCATAAAGAAAATAAAAGTAATGTAAAGTAAACAATTTCCTCCCACTTTTAGGAGGAAACACTTTACTTCCAAATAGCCTAAAATTTTCTCACTTTTACTTCCTTTTTCTTCATAAAAAAAACTCAAGAAGATGATAAATTTTTTATTTTCTCTATTAACAGCAAAGGTCCTCACTCCTCATGGTGTACCCGTACGGGTCGGGTCACCTCCAAAGTAGAATCAGTTAAACCCAAACACAAACACTCACCTTGAAACCTAAAAAAATATAAAAATCCCCTATTTTCTCGAAAACCCTAACTCCATCTTTTTAATCTAACCCCAAACACCATTAAATCCAACACTCATATGTAATAGTAATCAATTACATCAATTTTTAAATAAATAGATCCAACATTATATAAAATTATCACTTAATCAAAATGTAAAACAGCTTATACAACCAACTAACTAACTAACAGTATATTAATTTAGATAAAAACTATGTCGTTCAAGAGTATATTACAGGACATGAAGGGAGAATTCGGTAGTATATCTCGCAAAGGTTTCGGATCACGTTCCAGGTCGTTACGAGTAGTCGAGGATCGGTCGGATGTTGTCGTTGACGCGTTTAAGCAAAGCTGTTGGGCGAATATGCCGCCGGAGCTTCTGCGCGATGTTTTGATGAGAATTGAGGAGAGTGAGGGTGTGTGGCCTGTAAGGAAGAATGTGGTGTCGTGTGCGGGTGTTTGTAGGAACTGGAGAGAGGTTATGAAGGAGATTGTTAAGATTCCCGAGCTTTCGGGCAAGTTGACTTTTCCCATTTCGTTGAAGCAGGTGCGTGTTTTTGAGTTTTCAATGTTTTTTGTAGCGTGATGTATGGTTTAGCATTTGTCTTTATAAGGAGAGGATAGTGAAGCGTTAATTGAGGTAGATACTTGGTTTAGCTTTTGTGTAATGTTGTAGCATAGAAAATAACGTTTTAGTAGAATTTGTGTGCAAGGATAGTCAGGCGTGTTCTTATAACATTTTAGATAATGTTTTAGTATAATGTGCGTGTGGTGTGGTTATATCATATATGTAAGGGAGATGATAGTGAAGCGTTAATTGAAATATGAGATGTGTTTCTAATGTTAAGATTGATCAAACACGTGCTAATGATAGTAGGAAACTAGTAGTTGAAGAGACATCATTTATATGGTTAAACAATTTGATCATATTTGTAGTTACTGTTAAATCGTATTGTATCTTGTTAGCGGTGCATATAAAGTATGTTGATACTTTTTAAAAGAACAAGTTGAGCCAGAAAATTGTCAGGAAAAATTCGGTTTAGCGTGTAGTGATGATATTTGGTTTAGCGTTTCTATAATGTTGTAGCGTATAAATTAATGTTAGTATAATGTGCGTGTGGTTATTTATAAGGAAAGGATAGTGAAGCGTTAATTGAAGTTATCCGTGTGTATCTAGTGTTAAGATTGATTAATACTTGCTAATAATAGTAGGAAACTAGATGTTGAAGAGACACATTTATATGGTTAGACAATTTGATTATAGCTGGAGTTACTTTTAGATTCATATTAAATCGTGTCAACGGTGCATATAAAGTAGGTTGATACGTCGTTAAATAGCAAGCTAGAAAAAGTTAGCTATCTTTGTTAATCTTGGTAGATGTGTTTAGTTTAAGATTTGTGGTGTAAGACGCTAAACGGTGTTGTATTTTTAACAATGATAGTACAATACACATGCTCTCACACAAATACGAGTACACAGACATATAACTATAAAGTCTAAACTCATAATGTAAACACATACCTTATGGAACTTCGTTCCTACCGTTTGTTCGAAATATAACATTAAGACAATTAGTCGTTGATTGTATGCAATCTCCGATTAATTAATGTAGTAGATTGTAAAAATCAGTGAATTAATAACATTTTTGTGCAAAAGGATATATGTGGTGAATAATAGTTACGTGTCTTGATTTTTTTGAACAAGCGTGGTATAGTTTGGTAATGTAAAACATTTATAAGATATGATGTATTTTGAATCAATTAGTAAATTTGTAGCATACTGCAAATATAACCTTGTTCAACACTAGCAAAGATAATCGCCCAAAGAAATGACAATTATTGTTTGCTGATATTGTATTTTAGAATGAAACTTTTACTCGTCAAACGACACGAGATTGTATATGTAAGGCAACTAACCCCAAACCTTGTTTTATTGTGTTTTGTGCTAACATGTAATTTAATATGTGTCAATTATGTTAACAACGTTAAGTTAATGGACCGCTGAGGGGCAGAGGTCGTGGCAGAGCTGTGACAGCCGTGGTGGAGAATTCTATATGGTTGAGAGTGATAGTGATGGCGGTGTCGGAGAATTTGGTATGGATGAGAATACGTGATGTTTGAGTCGAGGATGGACGGTAAAAGGTGATTGAAATTGTGGTTTAATATGTTGAGATTTTGTAAAACTGTTTTAGTTACGAGTCTTGATTTGCATGTGGTACAAAATCGCAAAAGACAATAAACACAAATATATACCAAATAGACATCAAAACTAGTAAGTAAAACGTTTTTTTTTTTTAAATTGCAAGCGATAATAAACCCCAATTTCCATCACTTTAGACAGTCCATTCTCAAACTTAAATATCACAAAGGTACCCTCCTTGTCACTCTGGTCCATACCGGATTCCTTAGCACCATTATTGCTGCCACGCTCAAGCTTATCGGATTCTCCTCCAAGACTACCATCATCTTCTACACCACACCAACGGCGGTTTGTTGATTCAATGCTGTTAGTAAAAATTGACACATATTGATGGGGTAGTAAAAGTTGACACATGTTGACACTACATAATAAAACAAAGTTTTGGGTAACTCTCTTACACAGAATCTTGTGTATGTTGACGGGGTAAAAAATTCTTTCTATTTTTCAGTATCAATCGATTTTTATATATATGCTAGTTGATCATGGGATTCGCACTTAACAAGATTACTTTTTTTCATAAAATAAAAACCAATTATGTTCCCTTTCTATCAAAATAGACAAATAATGTTGAACAAATAACTATCTTTGTTGTTTGCTACAAATTAATTTCTTTTAACTGTTGCAAAAGCCTTGCTTTAGTGAAATATATTAGCTTGCTAAAAAAAGCTGAGGACACTTTAGCAGCAGCTATAGAAGGAATATTTCAGTGAATAGATGATTACATAAAGTTCAACTAATCTTTAATCATTACTTGTTTTCAGCCTGGTTCAAGGGGCTCTCTCATACAATGCTTTATTAAGCGGAACCGTAGTGCTCAAACATATCATCTCTACCTCAGTTTGAACGAAGGTGAGGATATAAATTTTTGATATTGCTTTTATTGCTGCTCATTCCATGACTATTTTATCTTATATGTAAGTTGGCACCATACATGATCTCATCTTTTCTACAGTGGCTGCTTAGTACAATTTACGGATATATCATTATCCATAATTTTGATATATCTGATCGTTGGATGTTGATAATGTACTACATGTAATTGGCCAGTTTAGAGAGTATTATAACCTTAACTTTTTGACAAGTATACTTTTCTCTATTATATGATTGTATTTATGAAAGACTGTGAATATTTATATACTATAGGTATAGTTAGATTACCTGTAAACAGAGTCTCAAACTCTCACCAAATCAGGGAAGATTACAAATACTTAAATTACTAGCTATAGTTAGATCACACCAACCTAAACCTCTAAACTGTTGTATTCATATAGCTTCTACGCGTCTATTATTATCATCATACTGTTTAGTACGGTATTTATCTCATCATCCAAAGAAGCAGATTGTTTTGATCACTTTTACAACTTAGCTGTATCACTAGAATCCATCATCTTTTTTATGTGGTCAAAATGGTGTATGTTTATTTGCTGGTTATTGACCCTCTTAAGAACCATCATCTTGTTTTTTATAATTTCTATTGCTTAAAAGTTTTCAAAAGTTACATCTTTCTTTTTACTAATAATATGACTCGTTAGCAGCATCAAACGATGATGGGAAGTTCCTTCTTGCCGCAAAAAAATGTAGACGCGCTACATGCACAGATTATATAATTTCTCTGAATGCAGAAGATGTATCAAAAGGAAGCAGCACTTACATTGGGAAGTTGAGGTAAGCTCCCTACTAAGATGGTAAGATTGACTCGACTTCTTTTTACGAAGATTCTTATTTCTTACTTCACCATTACAACAGATCAAACTTTCTTGGAACGAAATTCACTGTTTATGATGCACAACCTCCAAATGGCGGTGCTTTAGCAACAAAATGCCGTTCTATCAGGCCAGGGAGTTCGAAACGAGTGTCGCCTAGAGTTCCTGCCGGAAACTACCCAGTTTCCAACATTTCATATGAGCTCAATGTCTTGGGTTCCAGGTAATATGCTGACCCAAACACTGTTTTGACCCTTATTTCTTTTACAAATAATAAAAGGTGCTATTTACGAGTACCCCCCAAAAAAAAATTACCACACTATAATCTTAATCTTTAAGTAAAATCATAATAGGAAGTTGTGTGCATAAAAATGAGACACGTGACTTGTAAACCTTTTCATCTTGTTACCATATAGCAAAAAAGAACACTATTGGACCCAATTTTTGAGCAACCGATTCATACATAAATGGGCCAAAATTATGATTTCTGTTTTTATGTGGAATTTGAACACTATTGTACGATTTTTACTATTTTGGAGAACATTTTAACTACGAGATAGACAACATGTGGTATCAACTTTTTGAAACTCTTCACATCTTATATTCCTTATTTCAATAGTTGATGGCAAAGATTCATTTTTTTTTTTTAATATGCTACAGGGGTCCAAGAAGGATGCAGTGTGTCATGAATGCAATCCCTACCACTGCTATGGAGCCCGGAGGAGTGGCTCCCACTCAAACCGAATTTCAGCTCAGCAACATGGATTCCTTTTCATCGCTCCCCTTTTTCAGATCAAAATCTGCCCGCATGGATAACTCTCAATCGGGATTGTTGTCTGCTCAAAAGGACTCGATGTTGATGCTGAAAAATAAGGCACCTAGGTGGCATGAACAACTCCAATGCTGGTGCCTTAACTTTAATGGGCGGGTGACAGTTGCTTCAGTGAAAAACTTTCAGCTGGTTGCTTCTTTAGAGAATGGAGAAGATGAAAATGTGATTATTCAGTTTGGAAAAGTTGGAAAGGATGCGTTTACTATGGATTATCAGTACCCAATTTCAGCTTTTCAGGCGTTTGCGATATGCCTTAGCAGCTTTGACACCAAAATTGCGTGTGAATGACCAATAAACTGGTATGTTGTTTGCACTTGAACTAAAAATAGCAAGAGTCGGTCACATAAACAGGTATACTTGGTAAGAGTCATGTTGTGCTGACCCAAATTAAAATTTTATATAAAATAAATAGTATTCTGCCAGAGATTTTGTATAAGATGACTTAGGTGGTTACACTTAGCCGACTTTTGACCCTATTAGATATATGCCATAGAACCAATTGACCCATTTATAAGTAAGGTGGTCGAAATTGCCTCATCTAGTTTGTTATAGTCCAGCATCCGCCTTAGTAAGCAAATAATCAAAACAGTAAACTTAAGTTAATTGCTCAAATAGTGCAATGTAAGGTTTTTTCGTCATGCTGTCAATTGGTATCGAATCGGTCTGAACATTGAGAAGTTGATATGAAGTATGCACTGGCTTACTTGTGTTTTTAAGAATAGGTGTTTTGTGAAACTTGGATGCAGGTTTTGGCAAGCTGCAATGCTCGTTTTTGGGAGTTATCTGCAGCAGTATAACCTTGCCTAAAAGTGCAACCGGGTCTTGAGCTCTCTGGATATTTACTTTTTGTTAACTGTGAATATCCTCATTTTGTAACATGAATAGATATTGGTTTGCAAAATACCAGTACTCTTTCTTCTAATGTGTGTTTTCATGTAAGGCTTGCCCGTTGCCGTCAGTTTGCTGATTTTATAGATTGAATTTTGAATCTTGGAGTGTAGTACTAAATTAATAACATTTTTAATCTCTTTCTTCTCTTGGCGTGTATTTAAGCTTTTTGTTAATTAAACTTCTCAATGTTGTTTTCACTCCTATTTTTGGAAACTTGCTGCAACTTTGTTTTCAACAACTGACCAGACAGGTCATCAAAGAAGTTGATAAAAACTACTCCTTATCCTCTATGATGACAATTACAATATACGGAGTAATAGATTTTTGGGTGTGTTGGTTTATGCTTATTTTTTGGGTTCACAATCTTATCTCATCCACTCATCTGACTTATTTTGTGGTTTATAGGCTTGTTTTTTTTAGTTTAATATGCCCTGTCAAAAAAATAAGCCAGAGTTAAATAAACTGAAAAGTCAAACAACTAAGGTTAAAACATTTCTTACCTTTTTTTAAGATTTGTACTGAATAAACAAGTAGGTTACAAGAGGAAAAAAAATAAGTCCAATGTCAAGAGCTTCTAACCTTGTGTCAATAGACCGGGGTTCGAATCTCTCCATTAGCCTAAAAGCTTTCAATTGGTACCATCCCCACCGCAAATGCTCAGATTGACTGGTCAACGAGAGGCTTATTGGAGAAAATGGTCAGGGTTTAAAGCCCAACCTCTTGATAAGTACAGTCACTGAGATATGTGCTCATTGCCTGAGGCCGGGTCCTTTGGGGAGGGTCCGGTTGGCATCCTTAGGATGCATGGGACTAGGGTGATCCCACCATTCTTCACCTTTTTGGAGACAAGAGGAAAAAAAAATATTTTTTAATTTCCCTAGTTAAGTTTAATTTCCGAGAAATGCATGTTTTGTATTTTTGACTTTTCGGAGAAGTTGATGAAAAACATTTAAAGGCGTACTCTATTTTCTTTATTATTTATAAAATATTTTGCTGATACTAAACTCAACCTAAACATTCATGACTCGTAGAAGATCAATATGGACATAAACAGACATACAAGATTTATCAATCGATAAGGGTCATATTTTCTAACCAGTGTATGTTAAGTCTTTTAATAAGTTATCTCGATTATTAACCATAGTTGGGTGGATGTTGAAAAAAAATCCTAGAAATTTAGACAAAACAAAAAGCCTTTGTAGTTTCCAAATTTTTAAGCATAAAACTTATTTAGTTATTTTGTATCAAAGTTTTATAAGATGAATAATAATGTCAACCCATTACATTGAAGCACAACCCCATTTAGAAGGAGAAGACTTAAGCAGAAGGGATGATCACAAAGATTGATATAAGCACAAATAAAATCCTGAAAATATATTTTTATTTTCATCTCCAAGAAGAACTTATGTGCTAAACCATAATCATAAAGCAAAAAAAAAAGCCCAGCAGCCTCAGATTAGCATGTTGCCACATTCTTCATAGAATCAAGGACTTCCATAGTAACAAAATACCATGGATGCGCAATTTTAATTATCCTTGACCCTCTTGGCACATACTTGTCCTCATTGGCTTATCATCAATCAAGAAGAGAAACTTTCAAAAAATTTATCAAATAAATCTATGAACAAAAAAACAAGGTTCACTATGAAAGCAAATTTGATGTGTGTTTCTAGAACGGCCGGAAAGAGAGATATATATAAATCTAATTAGGGTTTGGTGACTGTAAAGGATATATGAGATTGGAATGGGCCTTGTATCTAAGCCCATTTAGATAGATGTGTGAGCCGGACCTTCTCTATGTTTTCATTAAAAGTTAAAACCTAACTTTGTTTTCTAGATTAAAGATCATTCGCATGTCAAACTTTTTTCACGGATAATTTACATCATTCATTTCTATTTTTATTTTTTTTATTTAATAAAAAAAATTAATTCTAACAATTTAAAAAACTCATTTTCTATCATTTTTTTTTTTTTTTTTTTTCAAATATTAATATATTGTAAACCATTAATCGTTAAACAAAAATATATATATATACAATCACGACGAGCATTTAATTATCTTTCTATAAATATGTATTTTGATATAAATCATATGTGATTAAACAATAATTTGAATATACTAATAAAATCACATATGATATCAATGTTAAATCACATATGATATGTAATAAAATCACATATGATATTGGTGTTAAATTATATATGATTTTATTACATATTGTAGCAACTTGTATATTTCAGGCTATAATTAGACTATTTATTTTGACATGTTAGTATTTTAATTTTAAGTAATATTACTTTTATAAGTAATTACGTAAATTCAATTGTGTACGCTTAACTAGTAATCAACGCTAGACTACGGTCAGTCTAGGTGTTCTATATATTTTAATTTTCTTATAATTTTATATGAACTATAGACACTTTATCATTTTTATGTAGACATATTACTTTTTACGTAAAGGCGCTACTCAAACCTATGTTATTAGGTTTTAACAACATAAGCGCATTCTGTTAGACTTATCACACTTCTAATATACTCAGATAGAGTATGATGATAAGTTTTAACATTTTTATAAGTTTTATATTTTAACGTTACCCGGTTGTAAGCTTCGCGACCTAAAGACTTAACGTTAGTAATTACCAGGATCAAACCTACACCCCGTAAGTCAAAATTTACTATAAGAACAATACACATTCACCACCTCATGCTAGAGGTGGCGTTTGATATCATGTGTCATAAGACACATGTTACACTTTCCTACACTTTGCTTACTAATAACCATTTATAACTTAAATTATTCATTATAACATGCAAAGTTATATCAAAATTGCTTCTCTCTTGGGTTTTCCTATTCTCCACCATACAAACACAACACCAAATCATCATCATTTTTATTTTCTATCTACAAGTTATACCCAAAAGATGAAGGCAACAGGGAGTACTACCTAGTCCAAGTGTTATTTTGGTGATCCTTTGGATGAAATATGTGTTATAAAAGGTGCTAAGGGCTGAGATAAAAGGGTTCTTGTAAGGTTGAGAAAGGGATATTAAATGTGGGATAAAGATTAGAAGACAAGGGTTGAAGATTAGAAAGGGTAAGTGTTGAGTAGTGTTGTTGTTCTTGTAATTTTATCACCATCTCCTTGTAAGATTATTTATTTTCCATGTCTTTCAATATGGTTGTAAATAACTTTTGGACTTTTATGTGTTTTATGTTTTAATAAAGATTATATATGTATTTGACATTGTACATGAAGTTTGTAACATGAAAAGAAGCTAGAACAAGCCTTAGGTAGGTTTTGTGAGTTTGAATTATGCAACAGTCCCAAAGATTTATTAAACTGATCATCTCAGTATCTTTGAGGTTAATTTAATAAGATAGGCTTGTAGAGCTATGTCTTACGGTCGTTTCGCCGGGTGGCGCACCTCATAACTCATCCCGATGAGTAAATGAGAGCCAAAATGGCGAAACATGTCAAAATCTACACACCATATTTCATTTGGAAAAAGATCATGGTTCTGGTCATTTATGGTAGTTGGCCTAGTTTTATGAAATGTAGTTAAGACCTAAACTTGAAGTTTGACGAAAACAGTGCATCAAAAACAAGTTGTTGAACTCAACTTATGGTCGTTTTGGCGGGACTGAATGTGCAGCCATCTGCAATGAAATATAAGTATATACTTGTAATTAAACTAGTGATATAAGTAAACTTTGAACATTGGTCTTGAGTAAGCTTAAGAAACAGGTAGAGAATATAAAAATATGAATTTGGGCTTTTGAATCACTTAAAAAATACTTGTGGTTAAAAAGTTATGCCTAGTTAAACTATACTAAAAAGGAATATGGTCTTTGGAACAAAAGCTTGCTGATACGATTTTAAAACGAGATTTTGACCCTTTTCTGGTCCGAATCAGAAAAAGTGTAAAGCACAAAAGTTGCTCAGAATGACTTTTTCTACACAAACATAGGAGCACATAAGCAGAAAGTGAACAAAAAAGGCTAAAAACTATAAAACCTAACCGGACATGACGTAGACCGAAAAACAACCATGGCTAAGAAACCTTAGTGGTATTTTGATACTCTGAGGCCAAAACAAAGCCAAGGTTAAGCCACGACTGTTGTCTCAAGGTCTTCTAACTTAGACATAGCCATGGCTATGGCCTTGGTTGATCTCTCAAAGTTGTTTAACCATAGTCTAGCCGCACGACTAGCTTGGGTTTGATGACTTGAAACTTTTTTTTGAGACTTGTTCATTAGATTGGATCTTTGCCCGGCCTTATAATGAATTATCTCAAAGGCTTGTTAATATTTTTGATAAAAATCCAACTCTCATATTTTTGTAAACCTACAAAAATGTGTACAATGTCAAAAGTATATAAATACTTTTATAAAATTTATTTTGTACTTTCTCGTTATATATCTAAGACGCGACTATTTAATTTTTAGGTCGTCGTTAGAAGCTCGCGACTTCTTGATCTACGTTATATCATTGTAACCCGCTGCTAATCACTACAATGAGTATTCACGAACCCCTTTTTAATTATTTTAATCATTTTGGGGTGGGGTGCATGAACCTAAATTTAAGCTACATTGTTTGCACTATATTATGAACTACTTGAACCCTTTTGATATATTTTGAACTCGTTTGACTTGCCTTGACCTTATAATTTGACTTGAACCTTTGAACTTTACTTAGACTCTTGGACTTAGTTATGAACGTATAACTTGTTTGAATCTAATGTACCGTAATACCTTGACCTAAAGTCTCCCATGTTTGGATCATCCTAAAGTCTCCCCTGTTCGGAGCAGTGTCGAGTCTCCCATGTTCGGAGCAGTGTAAAGTCTCCCATGTTCGGAGCAGACCTTGACCTAAAGTCTCCCATGTTCGGAGCAGCCTAAAGTCTCCCCTGTTCGGAGCAGTGCCGAGTCTCCCATGTTGGGAGCAGTCACTATGTGATAATATATAATAGTAGTTATGATGGACTGTCCGTACAAACAGTGCATTCGCATTGTAAGTCCCCGATTGGTTTGCCGTTCGCATTCCAATTTATACGTACCGTTCGTTCGGCCTCCTTGTGTGGGGCAGTAGGTAATATGGATAGCGCTATTAGAAGTCGGCCAACCTCTCTTTCCCCTATCTACGAAATGCATATTATTTATTTTTTGGGCTTTGCCGCATAACTTTATAATATATGAGGCGTTATTATTTGATATGACCACGTGTGCTTGACCATAAATTGTGTTATCTGTTACGCAATGGTTTGTGAAAACATAGGTTGCAAGTATTGTATGGGCGGGATTTGCAACTGGATGGTTTGACAGAGCCTTTGCCTTTGGACCTTTCTCAAAACTTTGGACTTAACCTTATTGTAAAAATGTATCTGACCTCTTCCTCTAAAAAGACTTTCATATTATTTAAAACGTGTGTACTCACCAACTATTTTCATAGTTGACCCGTTTTTCTCATGCATTTCAGGTGATCAAAGGTCGTTTTCTATGACTGGAGCTTTGAACTATGAAGTAACACCTTCAGTCGACTTCCGCTGCTAGACTGATTTTGAGGGTGTTACACATATCATATGTGATTAAACACTAATATCACATGTGATATTATTAGAATATTTAAATGGGAGAATTTCATTTATATCCTTGCAAAACTTCTAAATTACATCAATATCATTCTAAAAATTAAAATTACGTCAATGATCTTTCAAAACTTAATAATGCTTGTGTATATCCAAATTATAAAGTAAATGTAGATAAATAATTTCAATAGTTTAAGTATTATTTATTCCCTTTTATACCCTTTGATCTTGATTAAAAAAAATGAAAATATATTCAAAATAAACTTCATATTTTCTTCTCATCTTCATTAAACACCCCCTCTTTCAACACTTTAATTCCAAAACTGTTAATGTTGATTGAGTACTCTTGATTTAATTGGGTTATTAAGATCCAGAAAATGTCATCATCAATTATTATTCTTAATTTAATTAGGTTTAGGTCTTTTAATGGACTGATTTATCCATATGTAATTTGTAGAAATCTGTAGCGGTACTAGTTCTTTGTTGTGAAATAATTGGATTTGACTGAGATTTAATCTCCATCGTAGGTATTAATAAAGCTTTACCCATTGAATAAGAAATGTTATTAAATTCGATTTCAAATGACAAATAGCATGAATCAAACAGTTTGAAGAGATACTGATCTATATAAGTATTCACGAATATATGTTCATGAATCATTATGGTGCAACCATTTTTTTAAGTTAATACTCTAATTGATAATTGACATTATAGGTATCGTGTTTAAAGTAGTTTATAATTTATCAATTTTTGTGAATTAACAATGTTCTTATTTTGCTTTTTAAGTTCTGTTAATTCTTCATTGATGTAATTAGAATTGAAGGGTAAAAAGGTAATATATTTTTGTATTAGATATTTAGATATTTGATGTGTATATTATACTCAATAATTTAATATTAAATTAATTTCTTGGATATGCATGAGTATTATTTGAGTTTTGAAAAGATATTGACGTAATTATGATTTTTACAAGGATATTGATGTAATTTGAAAGTTTTACATTGATGAAATTCTCCCTATTTAAATTTGTGTTTAATCACATGTGATTTTTAATGCAAGTTTTAACAACGAAAAAAATAACGAAAAAATGTGAAAAAATGAAAAAGAAAAAAAAAAAACAATTGTCGAAAGTATATTAAAGTATCCGCCTATAGTTTTTAATGAATTTATAGTAAGATCGTTTATGCATTTCGAATATGATAATTAAATGCTTGTCGCGATAGTGTAATTATTTTCGATTAACGATTAACGGTTTAAGATAAATTTTAATTATAAAAAATAGATGAAATATTAAAATATTTTTAATCTCAACCATTGAAGTCTTTTTAGATGAAGGATGGGATGAGTCCCTTGATATGTGAGAAAAATTTAGTATGTAAAATAACTCTCCTCGAAATAATATTATTAACTATCTAACTTGTTCATTTTTATTGTTAAGTGTAGTTTTTTTTTTTTTTTTTTTAAGCCTTTTTAACATAAATCTTTCAAATTTTGACTTCAATGTGTATTTTGTGATCATTCTACTCTTACATTTTTTAAGCACCCTATTAACATTGAAGGGTAAAATGATCATTGTATATAAACAAAATACATACAAATGTCCAAATTAGAAAGGTTTGTTTTTCATAAGCAAAAAAAAAAAAGGCTAAACAAAACAACAAAAATGGATAAGTTAAATACATTTTTTTGTTATTATCCCTTTTTTTAAAAGGAAGTGATTGGCTCACTCTTAAATTTTAGAGTAAAATACATGGTTGGTCCCTAATCTTGTACTTAAACATCACACTGGGACAAAACTTGGCTTTTTCATCATGGGGAGTCCAAAACAAGGTTTTTATAGTCTAAATTAGTCCCTTGACCCATTTTTCGTTAGTCAACGTCTGTTATCTTCTCCCATGTGCCTTGCACATGAGGGCAAAATGGTAATTTTATCGTTTTGGTTGAATATTTTGGTGGTACAACCATAGGGACGAACGGTGCACTAAATAAAAAAGTTATACCATTACTACCACCACCCTCATATTATCTCTTTTCCTGCTTCTCTCTCTAAATTTCTGCTTCTCTCTCTAAAATTAACACCAAAACCATTCTCAAATCCTGAAAATCGCAATTTAGCTTGATCCAAGTTTTGTAACTTTTTTAATAAAATGTTTTTTAGGTGATAAGAAACAAATCCGTGATTCGAAGTTTTGAAAATTTAACCTATGATTTATATTATTTGCAAAATATTATATAAATGACAAACTTTTGAATCAATTTACAAATTCTAGTGAACCTTTACTCTAACGAAAAAAATCTAAAAAGTTGTCGCTTGTAATATCTACCTTGCATAGCAGGTCTAATGAAAATAGCTGAATACTAGGCATAAGAATATTAGTTCATCGGCCAGCTAACTCCAAATTTAACACCCACCATTTAAGTCTCATCACCACCAATCTTGAGTTCATAAACCAAGCAAAAACGATACCACTTCCAACCCATACCAGAATCAACAAACCTAAAAGGAATGAATATTAGCTTTTAGAAGCATAACCCCAAGTACTCACCATGTTAAATCCACAAATACCCTCCATAATTTGCTCAGAAATAATGTGCAGGATTAACATAAAGACAATTGAGGTAGGGACCATACATATTAAACAAATTAAAACGTACTAAACTCACAACCAAATGGACAAATATCGATATTCTTCTTTTTTCCTTAAATGTTTACACTAGTAAAAGTAATGCTATGACAAGTGTGTTTAGAAGAATGAAATATACAAAAACATGACCGAAAAAATAGACTCCTCAACATATTCTTAGAATTTGATTTAAAATGACACAACCACCCTCCAACTACTTGAGGCGACGACTCACTAAATAAAGACCTCGACCAACCCTTTCGTATGATGGAACCAACTGACCCACCTTTTGCATCTCTTTAAGACAAGACTGTGACCTGACCATACTACTTGAGATGCTTTGATCCGACATGACCTGAACTGACCTAACGACTCAACTCGACTTGACCGGACTTTGACTTTGACCCCACCAACGTACTTCATCTTGCGCCTAAAATCCTGCAAGTTCAAATTAACCAGCTCAGATTTTCAAGGTTCTTGATGACACAATAGAAATGCAAAAAAGGTAAAGGGAAGTGATTTATACAACATTTTTTTATCCAAACACCACTACCGTTTTTCTTTTCGCCATATTACCATCAACCATAGTGGTGTACATGTTTATGGTATGAGAGTGTTATCTTAAAGATCAAAAATCCAAACATAATCACTACCCAAAGGTCAAAATTGCATTTACCTTCAGGTGTTAAAATTGAATCCACCAGATGGAACTTGAACATTCTTTCCCGAAAAGTTGAAACCAGCCTGAGCACCGTCAGGTGGGTGAGTGAAAGTGTGTGTATGGTTGCTAAGGTAAAATGAGAGAGAAGCATATTAAATATGGGCAAAATAGTCATTTAATGGATTTGACAAAAGATAACAGACGTTGACTAACGAAAAATGGGTCAAGGGACTCATTTAGACTATAAAAACCTTGTTTTGGACTCCCCACAATGAAAAAGGCAAGTTTTGTCCCAGCGTGATGTTTATGTACAAGATTATGGACCAACTGTGTATTTTACTCTAAATTTTATTGGGACACTCCATATTATGCATTAGATAGTTGTACTTCTAGTATAAACTGCTTTAGCTGCTTGTAATGTGAGTGTTTCAATAAAAAATAAGAGTGTGCCAATAACTTCCCGTTTTTAAACCATGTTTTCTGATTTTTTTTTTTTTTTTTATTTATTTATTTATTATTATTTTTTTTTAGTAATTTATGGGATTTGAATTTACCGTTACACATACTCAAATTGGATAAATCTCTACCTTTCAAGGAAGCTGATGTGAAAAGTTAGGGTTATTTGCACCTAACATTATTTGAACTTAAAAGAATAAACCAACTTGTTTTGGCAACTTCGGGTTCGGTTTGGCTCGAGTAAATCAGTACTATGTTAGATAGGTTAGTTGGCCCAAACTTAATAGTTGTTTGGGTTCATTAAGTTTAGGGTCTGGTTGCTTATTATCAATGCTATGTATTTAATATAAATACATATAGATGTCTCAAATGTAATGCATTCAATCAATAAAAAAGTATTATTATCTTACATGGTATTCGAGCTTTAGGTAAGATCCACCTACAAAATTTGCTATCCTCCGGTCATCGGCTACTCGCCGGTGATTCGGAGGAATCCTAGTTATTTTCGCTTTATTTTAATCTTTTATTAGGATTCAGTTTTTCATATTCAAGACATAAACCTTAAACCCTAGCCGTCAGAACACAATATATGTACGTTGAGTTGCCTTCAGCCAACCATATTTTTTAATCTTCTTCATTAAATTGTTTTCGTTGTTGAAGATCATTATCGTTTTTCGCACATAGTTGGTCGCAAAATTGCCGCTCCTACCTAAAGGCAAGCAAGCCATGACGTAAAAAAAAGAAACGTCATGCAAAGGATGAAGCCGCAAGCAATAAACAACTATGTCGCCAAATATAAATATGATTTCGTTCAACCAATTAACAAAGAAGGTGATAGAAGAAAAGAAGAAGTGGCTTTCAACATATGTTCCAGTTTGTCGGTTCAAAAGTCTCCCGTTCAAACTGCAGGGGAGTGTTAGATAGGTTAGTTGGCCCACACTCAATAGTTGTTTGGGTCCATTAGGTTTAGGATTTGATTGCTTATTATCAATGCTATGTATTTAATATAAATACATATAAATGTCTCAAATATAATGCATTCAATCAATAAAACATTATTATTATCTTACATACTATACCTTGATGTTCTCGGTGTCATAGTAGTTTTTTTTTTTTTTTTTTTTTTTTTTTTTTTTTCCTTTTATAGCAATCGTTTCGGGTTTTGTACTATGCCCTTATTTGTAATCAAACTATACCATAGTTGTAGAAAATTGTTATATTATAAGTTTACATGAAGTTAAATGAAGATAAGACTTGTGTAGCCGAATGGTCTTGACATTTTACCTTGTTAAATGTTCTACTATGCTTCGCTATATTTGCGACACATATATAATTGTGCGAAAGAGAACTCGCGCACAATCTTGCACATATGTACATATGGTTAGTATGAACTCCACGAGAGTCGATTGCATTTTCACATTTGCGTGAATCTAATGAGGTTCAACTATCCGAGACATATGGGTTCTACCACTTCTTGTGAAATCATGTCAATTTCTCGAAAGAGTAGCTTTTTCGGTTTGAGTAATGTGACGGTGGATTAAAGTCTCGTCGACTTTTCTTTCAAATGTTTGGATACCACAACTAAAGATGATGATATGTACGGATATTAATAACGGGGGCCCTAAAATAGAGACTATACACATAACACATTACTGTAGTTTTATCATTTAGCTTTATATCATTGTCAGTTTGTCACATTTCCTTTTCAATGTTGTTTTTTATCACAAAATTCCAAAATGCCATTTAATGAGTTTTATTGTATTACGGAGTAAACTTTTCTTTGCCAGATTCTGATTTTCATAAACTTGCTCACTATTTTTCAACCAAAAACTTGTAATATTCTTATAAAATCATGCTGTAATATTTGAAAATCCGCGTATAAATTGTGTTTACGTTTATGAATATTTGTCTCTGTTATGGTGAAGTGGTCCAGTTTTATCATCATGGACCATTTAGTGGCCCAATATATAGCAATCAAGTTGCCGAAAGCTCATGTGTATATATTTCACACTGGGCCATGGGCCATACAATTGCTTTATTGTGGTCCAAAAAAGGCCGTCTCCAAACCTAATGAAACAAGGATTGCTACGATGCCGTTGCGGCGGGGTATTTTATATTTATCGATATACATTCTCAGCGTTGAATTGCACAGAAAGTTGTCGATGTATTGACCTCAGAGAAAGCACCCTATTTGTTGAAAAACTTTTTAAGTTAATTAACAATAAATGTACATGACTAAAGTTTTTTTTTTAACGGTATGCGAGTGACCCATCTACTTAAAGGTTATCGGTTCAAGTCTCACTGGAAACATGTAAAATAGAGTTTATAAAATAGGTGATGTAGGTCGTAAAAAGATGTTCTAAAAGAAACTAATATAAATAAAATGTACATGATAATTTGTCTTGATCGTATATATTTCCTTTGAAGAAGTCAAAATATAAATAATAGTGTGCTTGTTGTACGTTAATAGTGTGTTGTAGTACGTTTAAGAGGAAAGTGGGCTTTGTGTTGTTACGTGTCCATGTACACTTGGGCTGAGGAGAAAGGGAGAAGCCTAAACGACACATTTTGGCGCCGTTTTGTATCCTAAAATTACTATATATACTTTGAAGAAGTCAAAATATAAATAATAGTGTGCTTGTTGTACGTTAATAGTGTGTTGTAGTACGTTTAAGAGGAAAGTGGGCTTTGTGTTGTTACGTGTCCATGTACACTTGGGCTGAGGAGAAAGGGAGAAGCCTAAAAGACACATTTTGGCGCCGTTTTGTATCCTAAAATTACTATATATATATAATAATTCATCAAGAATTCAAGAGTGTGTTGAAGAGTAAAAATATGCTTGTTTTGGGATAAATAAAATTAACAAATTTGTGATTTTTTTATAAATTTTAGTAACTACTATAATATTAAAAATTTAGTTTCTTGTACAAAAGAAGGATAAAAGATGCCTCAGAGCATTCCCATCAATAACATGAGTTATCCTTTAACACCGTCCACGTCAGCGCCACATTAGCTTTAACATTTCACTTTAACATCCTCAAAAAACACCACATCAATAACATCCCAAGTTAAACTTTAACATTTCATATTTTCAATTTCAACCCCTAAACTAAAACAAACACTTCATTTATTAAAAAACATATCATATTTAACATTAAAACACAAAGTACATTAAACGTTAAACACGAATTACATTAAAAATTAAAGATACAACGCATACTAATGAAAATAAAACTACTAAAACTTAAAAAAAGAATCATTTGAGACCCAACCCTCAGAACTTGAAGGGGAATCAAACTCCCCATTAAAGAGCCGACGCTCCATTATGTCGAAGTAGTTGTCTTGAAGATATTGAGCTTCCCGTGCTTCTTGCTCACGACGAGCAGCTTCCTCACGTGCCTGCTCTTCCATAATCTCCCTACCGTTTTTAATATCTTGTTCTAGTTGACGAAGTGAAGCCTCACTTAACCCGCTGGGGTTGTTTTGAAGATCCACCTGTGGACTGTTCACAGGTAGAGTTGGACCAATTGGATTGTTCACAGGTGGAGTTGGACCAATTGGATTGTTCACAGGTGGAGAGTTTAAAAATACATTTTCCGGTTGAAAAACCGGAAAGACATATTCAGGTGGTGTTGAGTAAACTTCAAACTCTGGTAGAGTTGGAAAGTTGGTTTCCGGCAACCTGATTTGGAGTTGAAAGCTGGTTTCCGACAACTTTTCTGGACTTGGGAATTGTTGAGAAAAATCTTTGCGAGACATTTTTTTGTGTGTGAGTTGTGTGTGTAACTTGTGTGTGTTGTGTGTTCTAAACAACTCTGGTAGAGTTGTATATATAGACAGAGTTGATTTTGAGTTTGAATAAATCCCGCTCATATTTGATTTTAAAATTTAAAATTTGAATTTGAATTTATCCCGCCCAGAATTAACCAGTATAATTTAAATTTGAATTTGAATTTTGGTTGAGAGGGTGTAAGTGAAAATTTATTTGAAATGGTTTGGGGGGTGAAATGATTTTTTTATTTTTTTATTTTATTATTATTATTATTTTTTTTTTTACACTTAACGCCCGTTATGGGCATAACTTGGACCATATAACGCCGTTATACCCCCTCCCTCCCATCGGTTAACGCCTACTCACGCCCCAATTAGCTTGTAGCAATTAGCTTTGTGGGAAAAGGGAAATAGAAAAGGCAAAGAAAATTAAGAAACATGACTCATTTAGACTTTTTGTTTTGGTTTTAAACACATGCCATGAACTACCCATTTGCATAATTGAAAGTGCTATCCAACTTACATAACTATTTTCTGTAAGATACTACGAAATTTAATTCAGAGATTGCAAATTGTCAACGCTTAAAACATGTTTGAGCTAAAATGAGTAATCGTTAAGGCCGTAAACGAACAAAACGTTTAACGAACATTTCATAAACGAATATGAACAAGAAAAATTTGTCTGTTTAGACGTTCGTATCCATTTATTTTTCCGGTTAAAATTAAACGAACGAATATGAACAAAGCTCGTTTCTTGTTTGTTCGATTCATTTACGGCTCTAATCGTCAAGTCAAAACATCTAGTTAGGTGTTTACTTATCGACACTATTTGCCTAGTTGACTAACAACACCACAAATGACCAACTACTGCATTTAAATCTTATTGTGCTCTAAGTCAGATCCTCGACAAAATATTTGTTGATCAAAAGTCTTGATGGTAAATTAACTCGTTGAAAGTTAATTATCCATGATTAAAGAAATAAAAAGTAAGCTTACTTATTATAAAGATAACTTGTCACATGCATAGCACGAAGGGATCATTAATGATTAAGTATTTTATTACGTAGTAGTTTATAATCAATGATGTTAAATAGTTTATTGTGGCTTAGCTATCATCTGTTGCGTGTATGATTTAAAAAAAAATGTAATAATCATCGGTATAGATATTTTGTTTAACTCAAAGTATCTTGTTTAGCTTCAACAGTTCAATACATTTCCTAAAAATCAATACAACATAAGTCCTATAGACCCAAGGACGTGCCATACACTAAAATATAAGAGAGTTAAATCGCATAAATATATATAACGTTTTCGTATTATAAGTATGGACACATACTTAGACTTTTATTTGAATGTGAAAATGATACGAAGTATCAAAAGGTAAAATCGCAAATATATATATGTTAATATCACATTATTACTCTTTATATATAACAATTCTTACTCGCTAATAGTTTGGGGTGGCAATTCATGTCGGGTTTGGGCTGACGGGTCAAAAAATCCTAACCCGAACTTGACTCATTTAAATTATCGGTTAAGCTATGTCAACAGTAACCAGAAACTGACCCATTTAACCTGTATATATACTTGGGTTGGCGAGTTGAATATGTTACACGGGTTGAATATGTTAAACGGGTTTCGGATCAACCCCGTTTTATATACAAAAGTTAACACATTATACGAGTTAAACATGTTAAACGGGTTTCCGGGTCGACCCGTTTAACCCAATTAACTCGTATAATAAAACGTAAATAATTTTTAATTTTACAAAAAAAAGAAATCTTAAACGGATTGGCGGGTTGACCCGTTTAATTTATTCTCAACACGAACATGACCTGTTTAAAAAACGGGTTAGATGGGTCAACCCAAACCCGACCCGAAATCTTTTTAGACTCAACCCGAACCTGTTAATTTTCGTTTCAATTTTAAGTCGTGTTTCGTGTCAGGTCAGAAATTGTCACCCCTATGTAATACTAGTTAATATAATTTTATTTTTAATAGTAATAGAATACGAGTATCATTCAAACATGGCTGTGTTACAGCTTTTAACCAAGCCAACAATTTATCTAGCGGTTAAAATCTGAAACCCTAAACATATATGGAAAACTTTAGGGTGTTTTTCGCAATTAAAGGCAAGTATTTTTGGATTGTAGTGAGCAAAAACGACGACACTGTACAAACATGTAGTACCATGTAGTATAGACTATTAATAGTACAGTAGAATGAAGAATAAAATAGTAATAATTTAAGTACTTATAATACATGATTGGACGGCCAAGATGTCATCATATACCAATTTAGACAGTTCTGGTTTCGTGGGACCAACCACTTTAACCATCAGATTCAACCATGCAATGACAACTTGACAACATTTAATTTTCCCATACCCAATAATTTCTAAATTCTTTTTCCAAATTGACGGTATTAATGACTTTTGTATCTTTAATTAATCAATTTACAAAATGCACAAATTCTTTTATTGAGAAAGGTTACACGCATACTATAAGGAAAGTGATAGAATTAAAACCAAGTTATAACAAATTGTGTTGAAATATTTTCATATGTATAAGATAAATTACCTATATACTTATGAATCGGTAGAAAAGTTTATTTAAAAAATGTTTTGGAAAAACATGTCAATATAGAAACGATATATCATTCCTGTAATTTGTGTATTTGTGATTAATATTTTTTGATCTATTTTTCTTGCTATCTACCTCTCGACCTCATGTGGAAAGCGAGTCTTTATGGTGTAAAGTTGTAAAAGCCATTCATGGGCCTAATGGCGGGTTCGACGTTCACTACAAGAAAAACTGGATTTAGTGACAAAAAGAATATGGTCACTATCAGTATAAAATTCGTCACTAACACTGTTTAGTGACCGAATCCTGGGTGGTCACTTTTCGTCACTATAGCTCCGTCACTATTTTTATTAGAGACCAAAAATAAAAATCCGTCTCTAACCAATGACCATAATACGGTGGTCACTATATTTGTGATGATATATTCGGTCACTAAGAGGTGAAGGTGGTCATTGAATTGAAAGATAGTGACCAATAATGATGGTCATGAAAGTGGTCACTGATTTATTAAAGATAACGGACCGTTAACTCACTGTAACACCCATCGGTGACCTTGTGTGTGGTCACCAGTATATAATTTAGAGACCACCTGTGGTGGTCACTCTTAAAAGCAAAAATGTGTCACTTATTCAAACTTTTTACAAAACGATTTAGCAATTTCACAAAATATATACCTACATTAAAATTGAAACCTAAGGATTTTAACAACAAAGATATCAAATATCACTTATGATTGCATAACATAAAGATTCTTCTAATATATAATTTTTTGTATCTCGCTAATCAAAGGAAATAAAAATAACCACAAAAGAGAAAAATGTAACGTTCAAGTGTTTAACATCGTGTCTTGAATCATATCCACCCTCAATAATGACAATTGAAAAATACTCGGTACCAAACGACCCTTGTATCCAACTTAGTACCAAACAGTCCTTGCATCCAACTCGCCCTTGCATCCAACCGAACTTTTAGTCACCCTACAAATGCGATAAACTTTGAGTCAGAGAAAATAATAATGATCTGAACTAACATAGTTGCAGAAAAGTCAAAAAAAAGCATGTGCATTATATGAGATTTCCCAGGTCTGTTAGCAGGATTTCCCAGGTCTGTTGCACTTATAGGATTTCCCAGGACTGAATCTAATAATACAAACTGAAACCAAGTTATAGTCATCTGTGGTTTTAGATATGGTGACAGGGTAGTTGCTTTGTAAGGTCTTGCTTTTTTGTTAAACGTAGAGCTGAACTGAAGCAAAAAGTGATCTCATTAACTCAATTATCGGTGTTCTGTTATTGCTTTTTACAGTGTGGGAAAGTCAACACTGTTAACCATGTTGACGGGAACTCAATCAGAAGCAGCAGCGTACGAGTTTACAACTCTTACTTGTATTCCTGGAATTATTCACTACAATGGTACTAAAATTCAATTGCTTGATCTTCCTGGAATCATTGAAGGAGCTTCTGAGGGCAAGGGGCGTGGTAGGCAGGTACGGCCATTTATTTGCTAAATAAGAGTGATATATCCCTTATGGCTATTGTTAAGAGTCTAAATATATATGATAAGTGCATGTAAATCGATATAACTTGATTTAATGTATTTGCAGCTAGTCGAAGTGCATGTAAACGTGTTGATTAGAAAATGATCTTAAAAAGAAATGGGTTATAGTCGCGTACACATAATTGTAAGGGGGGATATAAAGATATGAAAAATATGAGAATAAGCAGTTAAGAAAGGTTCAAGTGCAGGCCTAGGGGTACTTTTTCAATGCTTATAGATGAGCTTATAGTGAGAATAAGCCCTCATGCTTTTGGCAAAAGCTGTCCTGGCTGGCAAACAACAAATATCCGCAAGCTCAACTTATGAGGAGCTCTACACAGCTTATAGTGAGCTTATGAATAAGCTCAATTAACCAGTACACTTACCAAGCTATAATAAACCTAGCCTAACAGCCAACTTAAAGCTTCTCAATGAATGGTCAAATGATTTTTTCAATTTATTCTACTTTGCACTATTCCTAACCTACTAGCATACTATCTATTTTTATTTTTATTTAATTTTAGAATCCTAAAATAAGCTAAATAAGTTGCCTGCAAGGAAGCTTGTATAACTGATCTTCTAATGCACAGGGCACATAGACTCCAAACCAGTGTTTTTGCACCTTAAACAGACTGAGCACAAGATTTTTTTGATTTTTCTAGTTTAGTATACTAACTAACCTACTAATAAGCTACTGATCTTTATTTTTTATATATTTTTGGGAAACTTGATTAAGCTACTAATTGCTAATGAAATCAGTGAACATAAAGTGGTTTTTAACTTTTAAAATACCCTTTTGACTTACTAATAAGCTACTTTCCAGGATCTAGTAGATTTCTACTTGGTGGAATTTTCTACATGTCATATTTTGAGGACAAGGGTGAGACCTTTTTGGACAGAGAGAGGTCAAAAAGACTAGTTATAACTCAAACAAATAGCATAAGATTAAGTATATGATGTTAACTTACAGAATTTTGAGTTACCAATCCCGACAAACGCTTTATCTCTTGCATCATCCTATATTCTTTTTCATTTCGTCTTGCTCCACTTTAAAACTAGCATGATCCTTTTGCTGTTTGACTTGCTCCTCTTTAAGTACTCGCACCTCTTCCTCTAAAGCCGCGAATTTCTTCTTTTCAAATTCCACAGTTGTCCTTAAATTTTCCACCGCCAGAATCTATTTCTTTGGAGCTGAACATCCTCTAAGATGTCCCTGAACATGTTTCAGCACTTTAAAACATATTTCCACTGGTGTACCCGAACCAACAGCTTATTCACTTCGTAACTTTTTCTGTATATAATATCAATTTATTAGTGAATGCAAGTAAAAATATTTCTCATGGATGCCCATTCTAATGAAGATCAAATCTTGTTGAAGATATTATCACATAACGATATGATATTTTCAGTAAATTCAAAATTAATTAACCAAACATTATGACAAACTCTTTCACAACTGTTGGCAAGATGTATCTTAAAGCAGCCAACAGAGAAAAGTCAAATTATAACTACCTATACTATCCTGCTTCCAAAGATGTCCTTATAAGTGAGGAGCTCATTCGCTTCCGACACCACTAGTCTAAAGGTGAACCAGTAATAGTTAAGAAGGTTCTAGACCAGACACCCGTTTTAAGCTGGGAGCGCATGGTAATGTGGCCTGCATTATGTGAACATGTACACCCCAAATGTTAGTTCAAAGATGTCACAAGTGAAGGCTATAGCTTGCTTGGCTAGTTGTGAGGTAATTCTGACGTCAACTCAAATTGTTACTTGGAAAGTCACTACCCATGTTAGTATCCATTATAGTTGCAATTTTGACCAATTAACTTATAGATGAGTCCATTTGGGTTGAGTTGTACCTCAAACTGTCTAAACAAATCAAATCCGAAAAATTGGCCAAAAGGGCAATTGGTCAAACGGAAACAGGTTACATGTTGCCGAAAATATGATTCTATGCTATAGAGCCTCGTAAACTGTTCTACTTAAATATTTAGAGCAATATTGTAAGAATGTTGTTTTGTAATTTTCACGTTGATTACCTGTAAAAGATGAAGATGCACTAAAACGTGTCTGCGGGGCAACCCAACCCGATTGACCTATTCCTACCCGTACTAAAGTTGATGTCTCAACCCAAACCCGCCTGACCTATCTATCATGCCACATATTAGTCAACCAAATGTCATCTGCTATTCCTATATTTTAAGTGGCATCTACATTTGTCATTTTTATACGCTATTGAATCATTTTAAATTTCTAACTTGTTTTTATTGTGATTTGCAGGTTGAAATTAGTACTCGCAAATTCTTTAAAGGTTACTGAAGTCTTGGATATGTTGGTACTTTATCTACTAATAACTATAAAGTGAACGTGGATCTGGGTTTACTAGAATGTTACATTAGTTGCGAAAGTGCATAGTAGCAGAGCATACCAAAACTGCCTCGGCCTCCTCATTAACCATTTTATGATTCTTCTCAGAATAATGTGAAATTTCAAAGCCATCAATTACAGTCACTTCTTCCCCTTGTCTCCTTTTCTGTTTCATATAGAAACCATAATTGAGTATATATATATATATATATATATATATATATATATATATATATATATATATTATATATATATCTATATATATATATATATATATACACGCATGAATAATGAATAATAAAAGTTTTATAGAACCTACTTACCGTATCAATTCTTCTTGCATGGATTTTGTACCGCAGTTAGGTGGAATCACATTGAACGACCGGTTCTTCTTATTTTGGGCGCTTAACTTCTGCCAAATTTAAAGGATTACAGTTTAAAAATTTTTCAAAAACAAAGACTACAAATTGTAGAAAAAATGAATTTTATACAGAAACTTCTCACTCGCAAACTTTTGACAAAGCTTAACCCAGACAGGAAGTTCAATGCCGCTTGGGGGATCCACCATTGCCTCCTCATGTGTAGGAAACTCCTTGTAATGAACGTGTAACTTATCTTACCCGATTTTATGTTGATTCCCGAATTTGAATCTATCGCATGAAATGACCTCTCACATTTCCGATTGAAGGTTGAATTTTCCTGATATATAATGAAAGGAAAAAACCTTCATCAAATTAAAAAGCAATATAATTCCCTAACTATGACTCTTAACTATGGGTCATTTGGAAGAATGGGTCAGACGAGTCACGGGTTGGGTTGATCCGTTATATTACTTAAGAAAGAACAAAATAGAAACATTAATACAATCTACATTCAACAATTTACCACACATTTTGAGTTGATATCGGTCTTTAAGAATCGGTTTTTTTCCATGTAGTGCCATCCATCATAGCATATTCACGCACTAAACACCCGCCCTTGGTGATAAAACGTTGGCTATCCTTGCCAACTATCCGGCCTGCACATTCATCAATCTCAAAGACCAGCTTCCCTTTGTCCATCGCCTTTTCTTTGCTTCATTCAAGGCTCTCGATTCTTTTCAGAACTGATGTGCTTAACATTATGTAATCAACACAATAATAGACACTGGTTAGGCGTACATATGAGTCAAAGGCTTTACCTCCCTGGTACCTCATCCTTTTTAGAAGATAAAGTGCATCAAACCAAATTAATGCTAATTCACGGATAAACATCAGAAAACATAATTCTCTAGCAGGAATCAGGCCCAACGATTTAATAAATGTCACAACAAGCGGATTCCGACTAAGTCAAGAATGCTGCTTGTAGAATTCTGGTCACCTTGTAAGAGTAAAATACTCTTCTATTACTACCTGCTAGAGGTGATCCGGTTGTAGGCATCAATAATGTGTAAAGATAAGTGAAAATAAAATTGGGCCATCTTACGTTGTTCTTTTTTCTTTGTTATTCTTCTTTTCCTTGGATTTATGGACTATGAATATGATGTAAACTCCTATACATGCAAGACCCAGGTACAAATCCAACTCTTCCTAAATCCTACAACATATACAAATACAAAATATGCTAGACACCTAGACCCCCCATGACCCTACAGTTGGTACTTAAAATTTTGAATAAGAAAATATATGGCGTTACACAAACCGCATTCTATATCATATAGTACTAATTCCATGACCCAAACAATACACCATAGTTAAAACCAGTGTTCTAGAGTGCATCAACCAAAATGAGCTATAAAGTTAAAAAACAAACAATCATAATAATGGCAACACAGGTAATCAAAACGGTTAGCAAATCACACAGAATCATTGAAGTAATCAATGAGCTAAAACTATCAACCTAAGCGAGCTCCCAATTAGCTATGTGTTTTATTACTACCTGAAATTAACGATAAAAACTAAACGAGTCAAAAAATAGCTAGTAATAATCTAATTTTTAAAGGAAATAACTTATTCAATCATCATAATTACAGAATGTATGATCAAAACAACAACAACACATCATCAATCAGTTGAACAGCTAATCAAGCACAACCTTTATAAATAAACAAAAACTAATTATCAATACAAAGATTAGCTTACTGATACATATTAAACTGATAATTGCTATTCCAAGACAGAAATCAAGAATAATAAGAAATTCTTATAAAACTAAAGATCTGACCTTGTAGACTTTTCTGGTGTAAGAAAATAAACTATTGAGCTATATATCACGTCTATTCGAATCACTACAATCATGTTATGATGATTCCTCATTTTCAGAATATTCTGAACCAGTTGGGTCTATGTCGTCCTCCTCATCATCATCGTCAATAAATCCTTCATCCATGAGATGCACGTTTTGATTTGATTTTTTCCTATAGTTATCACCAACCGTAGAGCTATCCACCACTTACAATGGGAAATCACCTCGTGCAAGGGATGGTAGCTCCATATTCAAATCATCAATTAAATCTAAATGTAATTCTTGATCTTGATAAACTTCTTCATCACGTAGTGGAACATCAAAAAGAGAGGCATTACTATCCACCACACGCCAACTCTTACCCAACTTTATATCAGGTGCATAAAAAACTTGTTTAGCTTGTGATGCAAGTATGTAAGGTTGATCTTGGTACCATTTCCAGGATGCATTTATGCTGATGACTTTAGATTCCTTGTCAATTCGTAGTCCGTTTTGATCATCAACTCTAAACCAATCACACTTAAAAACCAACAATCTTTTATGTTCTCCTAAGTATTCCAACTCTAGCACTTCTTGTAATATCCCATAAAAATCTATCATGTTCTCCCCATGACTACCTTTCACTACAACCCCACTATTTTGACTTTTCTTGTTCATTTCACGACTCTGGGTGTGGAACCTATACCTATTCACCAAACATCCACTATAATGACTCAATGACTTTGATGGTCCGCACGCCATAAGAGAAAATTTCAGGTGCGAATGATTGTGGGCAACAATTCACCTAAGTTATAAGAAAATGTCTTTATAAATTATTGATTTAACTGAATTTGAAATATTAAATCAAAATTCTAAAAACAATGTTCTGCAGACTTACACGTTGTCGGATCCACGAAGAAAATTGTTTGTCATGAACTTCATTTACATCATCATAGTTTTGTTCCTCAAGTTCAACTTTATGTATACTAGAGTGTGAAAGACTATGAAC
>OU343221.1:74721627-74828732 GCA_910596185.1 Chrysanthemum makinoi
TATCTCGCAAAGGTTCGGATCACGTTCAGGTCGTTACGAGTAGTCGAGGATCGGTCGGATGTTGTCGTTGACGCGTTTAAGCAAAGCTGTTGGGCGAATATGCCGCCGGAGCTTCTGCGCGATGTTTTGATGAGAATTGAGGAGAGTGAGGGTGTGTGGCCTGTAAGGAAGAATGTGGTGTCGTGTGCGGGTGTTTGTAGGAACTGGAGAGAGGTTATGAAGGAGATTGTTAAGATTCCCGAGCTTTCGGGCAAGTTGACTTTTCCCATTTCGTTGAAGCAGGTGCGTGTTTTTGAGTTTTCAATGTTTTTTGTAGCGTGATGTATGGTTTAGCATTTGTCTTTATAAGGAGAGGATAGTGAAGCGTTAATTGAGGTAGATACTTGGTTTAGCATTTGTGTAATGTTGTAGCATAGAAAATAACGTTTTAGTAGAATTTGTGTGCAAGGATAGTCAGGCGTGTTCTTATAACATTTTAGATAATGTTTTAGTATAATGTGCGTGTGGTGTGGTTATATCATATATGTAAGGGAGATGATAGTGAAGCGTTAATTGAAATATGAGATGTGTTTCTAATGTTAAGATTGATCAAACACGTGCTAATGATAGTAGGAAACTAGTAGTTGAAGAGACATCATTTATATGGTTAAACAATTTGATCATATTTGTAGTTACTGTTAAATCGTATTGTATCTTGTTAGCGGTGCATATAAAGTATGTTGATACTTTTTAAAAGAACAAGTTGAGCCAGAAAATTGTCAGGAAAAATTCGGTTTAGCGTGTAGTGATGATATTTGGTTTAGCGTTTCTATAATGTTGTAGCGTATAAATTAATGTTAGTATAATGTGCGTGTGGTTATTTATAAGGAAAGGATAGTGAAGCGTTAATTGAAGTTATCCGTGTGTATCTAGTGTTAAGATTGATTAATACTTGCTAATAATAGTAGGAAACTAGATGTTGAAGAGACACATTTATATGGTTAGACAATTTGATTATAGCTGGAGTTACTTTTAGATTCATATTAAATCGTGTCAACGGTGCATATAAAGTAGGTTGATACGTCGTTAAATAGCAAGCTAGAAAAAGTTAGCTATCTTTGTTAATCTTGGTAGATGTGTATAGTTTAAGATTTGTGGTGTAAGACGCTAAACGGTGTTGTATTTTTAACAATGATAGTACAATACACATGCTCTCACACAAATACGAGTACACAGACATATAACTATAAAGTCTAAACTCATAATGTAAACACATACCTTATGGCACTTCGTTCCTACCGTTTGTTCGAAATATAACATTAAGACAATTAGTCGTTGATTGTATGCAATCTCCGATTAATTAATGTAGTAGATTGTAAAAATCAGTGAATTAATAACATTTTTGTGCAAAAGGATATATGTGGTGAATAATAGTTACGTGTCTTGATTTTTTTGAACAAGCGTGGTATAGTTTGGTAATGTAAAACATTTATAAGATATGATGTATTTTGAATCAATTAGTAAATTTGTAGCATACTGCAAATATAACCTTGTTCAACACTAGCAAAGATAATCGCCCAAAGAAATGACAATTATTGTTTGCTGATATTGTATTTTAGAATGAAACTTTTACTCGTCAAGCACGAGATTGTATATGTAAGGCAACTAACCCCAAACCTTGTTTTATTGTGTTTTGTGCTAACATGTAATTTAATATGTGTCAATTATGTTAACAACGTTAAGTCAATGGACCGCTGAGGGGCAGAGAGGTGGCAGAGCTGTGACAGCCGTGGTGGAGAATTCTATATGGTTGAGAGTGATAGTGATGGCGGTGTCGGAGAATTTGGTATGGATGAGAATACGTGATGTTTGAGTCGAGGATGGACGGTAAAAGGTGATTGAAATTGTGGTTTAATATGTTGAGATTTTGTAAAACTGTTTTAGTTACGAGTCTTGATTTGCATGTGGTACAAAATCGCAAAAGACAATAAACACAAATATATACCAAATAGACATCAAAACTAGTAAGTAAAACGTTTTTTTTTTTTAAATTGCAAGCGATAATAAACCCCAATTTCCATCACTTTAGACAGTCCATTCTCAAACTTAAATATCACAAAGGTACCCTCCTTGTCACTCTGGTCCATACCGGATTCCTTAGCACCATTATTGCTGCCACGCTCAAGCTTATCGGATTCTCCTCCAAGACTACCATCATCTTCTACACCACACCAACGGCGGTTTGTTGATTCAATGCTGTTAGTAAAAATTGACACATATTGATGGGGTAGTAAAAGTTGACACATGTTGACACTACATAATAAAACAAAGTTTTGGGTAACTCTCTTACACAGAATCTTGTGTATGTTGACGGGGTAAAAAATTCTTTCTATTTTTCAGTATCAATCGATTTTTATATATATGCTAGTTGATCATGGGATTCGCACTTAACAAGATTACTTTTTTTCATAAAATAAAAACCAATTATGTTCCCTTTCTATCAAAATAGACAAATAATGTTGAACAAATAACTATCTTTGTTGTTTGCTACAAATTAATTTCTTTTAACTGTTGCAAAAGCCTTGCTTTAGTGAAATATATTAGCTTGCTAAAAAAAGCTGAGGACACTTTAGCAGCAGCTATAGAAGGAATATTTCAGTGAATAGATGATTACATAAAGTTCAACTAATCTTTAATCATTACTTGTTTTCAGCCTGGTTCAAGGGGCTCTCTCATACAATGCTTTATTAAGCGGAACCGTAGTGCTCAAACATATCATCTCTACCTCAGTTTGAACGAAGGTGAGGATATAAATTTTTGATATTGCTTTTATTGCTGCTCATTCCATGACTATTTTATCTTATATGTAAGTTGGCACCATACATGATCTCATCTTTTCTACAGTGGCTGCTTAGTACAATTTACGGATATATCATTATCCATAATTTTGATATATCTGATCGTTGGATGTTGATAATGTACTACATGTAATTGGCCAGTTTAGAGAGTATTATAACCTTAACTTTTTGACAAGTATACTTTTCTCTATTATATGATTGTATTTATGAAAGACTGTGAATATTTATATACTATAGGTATAGTTAGATTACCTGTAAACAGAGTCTCAAACTCTCACCAAATCAGGGAAGATTACAAATACTTAAATTACTAGCTATAGTTAGATCACACCAACCTAAACCTCTAAACTGTTGTATTCATATAGCTTCTCGGCGTCTATTATTATCATCATACTGTTTAGTACGGTATTTATCTCATCATCCAAAGAAGCAGATTGTTTTGATCACTTTTACAACTTAGCTGTATCACTAGAATCCATCATCTTTTTTATGTGGTCAAAATGGTGTATGTTTATTTGCTGGTTATTGACCCTCTTAAGAACCATCATCTTGTTTTTTATAATTTCTATTGCTTAAAAGTTTTCAAAAGTTACATCTTTCTTTTTACTAATAATATGACTCGTTAGCAGCATCAAACGATGATGGGAAGTTCCTTCTTGCATAAAAAATGTAGGCAGCTACATGCACAGATTATATAATTTCTCTGAATGCAGAAGATGTATCAAAAGGAAGCAGCACTTACATTGGGAAGTTGAGGTAAGCTCCCTACTAAGATGGTAAGATTGACTCGACTTCTTTTTACGAAGATTCTTATTTCTTACTTCACCATTACAACAGATCAAACTTTCTTGGAACGAAATTCACTGTTTATGATGCACAACCTCCAAATGGCGGTGCTTTAGCAACAAAATGCCGTTCTATCAGGCCAGGGAGTTCGAAACGAGTGTCGCCTAGAGTTCCTGCCGGAAACTACCCAGTTTCCAACATTTCATATGAGCTCAATGTCTTGGGTTCCAGGTAATATGCTGACCCAAACACTGTTTTGACCCTTATTTCTTTTACAAATAATAAAAGGTGCTATTTGAGTACCCCCAAAAAAAAATTACCACACTATAATCTTAATCTTTAAGTAAAATCATAATAGGAAGTTGTGTGCATAAAAATGAGACACGTGACTTGTAAACCTTTTCATCTTGTTACCATATAGCAAAAAAGAACACTATTGGACCCAATTTTTGAGCAACCGATTCATACATAAATGGGCCAAAATTATGATTTCTGTTTTTATGTGGAATTTGAACACTATTGTACGATTTTTACTATTTTGGAGAACATTTTAACTACGAGATAGACAACATGTGGTATCAACTTTTTGAAACTCTTCACATCTTATATTCCTTATTTCAATAGTTGATGGCAAAGATTCATTTTTTTTTTTTTTTTTTTTAATATGCTACAGGGGTCCAAGAAGGATGCAGTGTGTCATGAATGCAATCCCTACCACTGCTATGGAGCCCGGAGGAGTGGCTCCCACTCAAACCGAATTTCAGCTCAGCAACATGGATTCCTTTTCATCGCTCCCCTTTTTCAGATCAAAATCTGCCCGCATGGATAACTCTCAATCGGGATTGTTGTCTGCTCAAAAGGACTCGATGTTGATGCTGAAAAATAAGGCACCTAGGTGGCATGAACAACTCCAATGCTGGTGCCTTAACTTTAATGGGCGGGTGACAGTTGCTTCAGTGAAAAACTTTCAGCTGGTTGCTTCTTTAGAGAATGGAGAAGATGAAAATGTGATTATTCAGTTTGGAAAAGTTGGAAAGGATGCGTTTACTATGGATTATCAGTACCCAATTTCAGCTTTTCAGGCGTTTGCGATATGCCTTAGCAGCTTTGACACCAAAATTGCGTGTGAATGACCAATAAACTGGTATGTTGTTTGCACTTGAACTAAAAATAGCAAGAGTCGGTCACATAAACAGGTATACTTGGTAAGAGTCATGTTGTGCTGACCCAAATTAAAATTTTATATAAAATAAATAGTATTCTGCCAGAGATTTTGTATAAGACGACTTAGGTGGTTACACTTAGCCGACTTTTGACCCTATTAGATATATGCCATAGAACCAATTGACCCATTTATAAGTAAGGTGGTCGAAATTGCCTCATCTAGTTTGTTATAGTCCAGCATCCGCCTTAGTAAGCAAATAATCAAAACAGTAAACTTAAGTTAATTGCTCAAATAGTGCAATGTAAGGTTTTTTCGTCATGCTGTCAATTGGTATCGAATCGGTCTGAACATTGAGAAGTTGATATGAAGTATGCACTGGCTTACTTGTGTTTTTAAGAATAGGTGTTTTGTGAAACTTGGATGCAGGTTTTGGCAAGCTGCAATGCTCGTTTTTGGGAGTTATCTGCAGCAGTATAACCTTGCCTAAAAGTGCAACCGGGTCTTGAGCTCTCTGGATATTTACTTTTTGTTAACTGTGAATATCCTCATTTTGTAACATGAATAGATATTGGTTTGCAAAATACCAGTACTCTTTCTTCTAATGTGTGTTTTCATGTAAGGCTTGCCCGTTGCCGTCAGTTTGCTGATTTTATAGATTGAATTTTGAATCTTGGAGTGTAGTACTAAATTAATAACATTTTTAATCTCTTTCTTCTCTTGACGTGTATTTAAGCTTTTTGTTAATTAAACTTCTCAATGTTGTTTTCACTCTTATTTTTGGAAACTTGCTGCAACTTTGTTTTCAACAACTGACCAGACAGGTCATCAAAGAAGTTGATAAAAACTACTCCTTATCCTCTATGATGACAATTACAATATACGGAGTAATAGATTTTTGGGTGTGTTGGTTTAAGCTTATTTTTTGGGTTCACAATCTTATCTCATCCACTCATCTGACTTATTTTGTGGTTTATAGGCTTGTTTTTTTTATTTTAATATGCCCTGTCAAAAAAATAAGCCAGAGTTAAATAAACTGAAAAGTCAAACAACTAAGGTTAAAACATTTCTTACCTTTTTTTAAGATTTGTACTGAATAAACAAGTAGGTTACAAGAGGAAAAAAAATAAGTCCAATCGCAAGAGCTTCTAACCTTGTGTCAATAGACCCAGGTTGAATCTCCATTAGCCAAAACAATGGTACCATCCCACATAAAATGCTCAGATTGGTGGAGAGGCATCCCCACCGCAAATCTCCAGATTGATTGGTCAACGAGAACTTATGGAGAAAATGGTTAGGGGTTAAGCCCATGCGATAAGTCTTCGGTAGGACAGTCTTTCGTGCGCAGGGCGGGTCCTTTGAGGAAGGTCCGGTTGGCATCCTTAGGATGCATGAGACTAGGGTGATCCCACCATTCTTCACCTTTTTTGAGACAAGAGGAAAAAAAATATATTTTTTAATTTCCCTAGTTAAGTTTAATTTCCGAGAAATGCATGTTTTGTATTTTTGACTTTTCGGAGAAGTTGATGAAAAACATTTAAAGGCGTACTCTATTTTCTTTATTATTTATAAAATATTTTGCTGATAGTAAACTCAACCTAAACATTCATGACTCGTAGAAGATCAATATGGACATAAACAGACATACAAGATTTATCAATCGATAAGGGTCATATTTTCTAACCAGTGTATGTTAAGTCTTTTAATAAGTTATCTCGATTATTAACCATAGTTGGGTGGATGTTGAAAAAAAATCCTAGAAATTTAGACAAAACAAAAAGCCTTTGTAGTTTCCAAATTTTTAAGCATAAAACTTATTTAGTTATTTTGTATCAAAGTTTTATAAGATGAATAATAATGTCAACCCATTACATTGAAGCACAACCCCATTTAGAAGGAGAAGACTTAAGCAGAAGGGATGATCACAAAGATTGATATAAGCACAAATAAAATCCTGAAAATATATTTTTATTTTCATCTCCAAGAAGAACTTATGTGCTAAACCATAATCATAAAGCAAAACAGAAAAAGCCCAGCAGCCTCAGATTAGCATGTTGCCACATTCTTCATAGAATCAAGGACTTCCATAGTAACAAAATACCATGGATGCGCAATTTTAATTATCCTTGACCCTCTTGGCACATACTTGTCCTCATTGGCTTATCATCAATCACGAAGAGAAACTTTCAAAAAATTTATCAAATAAATCTATGAACAAAAAACCAAGGTTCACTATGAAAGCAAATTTGATGTGTGTTTCTAGAACGGCCGGAAAGAGATATATATAAATCTAATTAGGGTTTGGTGACTGTAAAGGATATATGAGATTGGAATGGGCCTTGTATCTAAGCCCATTTAGATAGATGTGTGAGCCGGACCTTCTCTATGTTTTCATTAAAAGTTAAAACCTAACTTTGTTTTCTAGATTAAAGATCATTCGCATGTCAAACTTTTTTCACGGATAATTTACATCATTCATTTCTATTTTATTTTTTTATTTAATAAAAAATTAATTCTAACAATTTAAAAAACTCATTTTCTATCTTTTTTTTTTCTTTTCCAAATATTAATATATTTTAAACCATTAATCGTTAAACAAAAAAATATATATATACAATCACGACGAGCATTTAATTATCTTTCTATAGATATGTATTTTGATATAAATCATATGTGATTAAACACTAATTTGAATATACTAATAAAATCACATATGATATCAATGTTAAATCACATATGATATGTAATAAAATCACATATGATATTGGTGTTAAATTATATATGATTTTATTACATATTGTAGCAACTTGTATATTTCAGGCTATAATTAGACTATTTATTTTGACATGTTAGTATTTTAATTTTAAGTAATATTACTTTTATAAGTAATTACGTAAATTCAATTGTGTACGCTTAACTAGTAATCAACGCTAGACTACGGTCAGTCTAGGTGTTCTATATATTTTAATTTTCTTATAATTTTATATGAACTATAGACACTTTATCATTTTTATGTAGACATATTACTTTTTACGTAAGACGCGTACTCAAACCTATGTTATTAGGTTTTAACAACATAAGCGCATTCTGTTAGACTTATCACACTTCTAATATACTCAGATAGAGTATGATGATAAGTTTTAACATTTTTATAAGTTTTATATTTTAACGTTACCCGGTTGTAAGCTTCGCGACCTAAGGACTTAACGTTAGTAATTACCAGGATCAAACCTATACCCCGTAAATCAAAATTTACTATAAGAACAATACACATTCACCACCTCATGCTAGAGGTGGCGTTTGATATCATGTGTCATAAGACACATGTTACACTTTCCTACACTTTGCTTACTAATAACCATTTATAACTTAAATTATTCATTATAACATGCAAAGTTAGATCAAAATTGCTTCTCTCTTGGGTTTTCCTATTCTCCACCATACAAACACAACACCAAATCATCATCATTTTTATTTTCTATCTACAAGTTATACCCAAAAGATGAAGGCAACAGGGAGTACTACCTAGTCCAAGTGTTATTTTGGTGATCCTTTGGATGAAATAGGTGTTATAAAAGGTGCTAAGGGCTGAGATAAAAGGGTTCTTGTAAGGTTGATAAAGGGATATTAAATGTGGGATAAAGATTAGAAGACAAGGGTTGAAGATTAGAAGGGGTAAGTGTTGAGTAGTGTTGTTGTTCTTGTAATTTTATCACCATCTCCTTGTAAGATTATTTATTTTCCATGTCTTTCAATATGGTTGTAAATAACTTTTGGACTTTTATGTGTTTTATGTTTTAATAAAGATTATATATGTATTTGACATTGTACATGAAGTTTGTAACATGAAAAGAAGCTAGAACAAGCCTTAGGTAGGTTTTGTGAGTTTGAATTATGCAACAGTCCCAAAGATTTATTAAACTGATCATCTCAGTATCTTTGAGGTTAATTTAATAAGATAGGCTTGTAGAGCTATGTCTTACGGTCGTTTCACCGGGTGGCGCACCTCATAACTCATCCCGATGAGTAAATGAGAGCCAAAATAGCGAAACATGTCAAAATCTACACACCAGATTTCATTTGGAAAAAGATCATGGTTCTGGTCATTTATGGTAGTTGGCCTAGTTTTATGAAATGTAGTTAAGACCTAAACTTGAAGTTTGACGAAAACAGTGCATAAAAAACAAGTTGTTGAACTCAACTTATGGTCGTTTTAAGGATTGAATGTGCAGCCATCTGCAATGAAATATAAGTATATACTTGTAATTAAACTAGTGATATAAGTAAACTTTGAACATTGGTCTTGAGTAAGCTTAAGAAACAGGTAGAGAATATAAAAATATGAATTTGGGCTTTTGAATCACTTAAAAAATACTTGTGGTTAAAAAGTTATGCCTAGTTAAACTATACTAAAAGGGAATATGGTGCTGGAACAAAAGCTTGCTGATACTATTTTAAAACGAGATTTTGACCCTTTTCTGGTCCGAATCAGAAAAAGTGTAAAGCACAAAAGTTGCTCAGAATTACTTTTTCTACACAAACATAGGAGCACATAAGCAGAAAGTGAACAAAAAAGGCTAAAAACTATAAAACCTAACAGGACATGACGTAGACCGGAAAACAACCATGGCTAAGAAACCTTAGTGGTATTTTGATACTCTGAGGCCAAAACAAAGCCAAGGTTAAGCCACGACTGTTGTCTCAAGGTCTTCTAACTTAGACATAGCCATGGCTATGGCCTTGGTTGATGTCTCAAAGTTGTTTAACCATAGTCTAGCCGCACGACTAGCTTGGGTTTGATGACTTGAAACTTTTTTTTTGAGACTTGTTCATTAGATTGGATCTTTGCCCGACCTTATAATGAATTATCTCAAAGGCTTGTTAATATTTTTGATAAAAATCCAACTCTCATATTTTTGTAAACCTACAAAAATGTGTACAATGTCAAAAGTATATAAATACTTTTATAAAATTTATTTTGTACTTTCTCGTTATATATCTAAGACGCAACTATTATATTTTTAGGTCGTCGTTAGAAGCTCGCGACTTCTTGATCTACGTTATATCATTGTAACCCGCTGCTAATCACTACAATGAGTATTCACGAACCCCTTTTTAATTATTTTAATCATTTTGGGGTGGGGTGCATGAACCTAAATTTAAGCTACATTGTTTGCACTATATTATGAACTACTTGAACCCTTTTGATATATTTTGAACTCGTTTGACTTGCCTTGACCTTATAATTTGACTTGAACCTTTGAACTTTACTTAGACTCTTGGACTTAGTTATGAACGTATAACTTGTTTGAATCTAATGTACCGTAATACCTTGACCTAAAGTCTCCCATGTTTGGATCATCCTAAAGTCTCCCCTGTTCGGAGCAGTGTCGAGTCTCCTATGTTCGGAGCAGTGTAAAGTCTCCCATGTTCGGAGCAGACCTTGACCTAAAGTCTCCCATGTTCGGAGCAGCCTAAAGTCTCCCCTGTTCGGAGCAGTGCCGAGTCTCCCATGTTGGGAGCAGTCACTATGTGATAATATATAATAGTAGTTATGATGGACTGTCTCAGTAAACAAAGTGCATTCGTGATTGTAAGTCCCCGATTGGTTTGCCGTTCGCATTCCAATTTATACGTACCGTTCGTTCGGCCTCCTTGTGTGGGGCAGTAGGTAATATGGATAGCGCTATTAGAAGTCGGCCAACCTCTCTTTCCCCTATCTACGAAATGCATATTATTTATTTTTTGGGCTTTGCCGCATAACTTTATAATATATGAGGCGTTATTATTTGATATGACCACGTGTGCTTGACCATAAATTGTGTTATCTCATTACGCAATGGTTTGTGAAACATAGGTTGCAAGTATTGTATGGCGGGATTTGCAAATGGATGGTTTGTGAGCCTTTGCCTTTGGACCTTTCTCAAAACTTTGGACTTAACCTTATTGTAAAATGTATCGACCTCTTCCTCTAAAAAGACTTTCATATTATTTAAAACGTGTGTACTCACCAACTATTTTCATAGTTGACCCGTTTTCTCATGCATTCGGTGATCAAAGGTCGTTTTCTATGACTGGAGCTTTGAACTATGAAGTAACACCTTCATCGACTTCCTGCTAGGACTGATTTTGAGGGTGTTACACATATCATATGTGATTAAACACTAATATCACATGTGATATTATTAGAATATTTAAATGGGAGAATTTCATTTATATCCTTGCAAAACTTCTAAATTACATCAATATCATTCTAAAAATTAAAATTACGTCAATGATCTTTCAAAACTTAATAATGCTTGTGTATATCCAAATTATAAAGTAAATGTAGATAAATAATTTCAATAGTTTAAGTATTATTTATTCCCTTTTATACCCTTTGATCTTGATTAAAAAAAATGAAAATATATTCAAAATAAACTTCATATTTTCTTCTCATCTTCATTAAACACCCCCTCTTTTAACACTTTAATTCCAAAACTGTTAATGTTGATTGAGTACTCTTGATTTAATTGGGTTATTAAGATCCAGAAAATGTCATCATCAATTATTATTCTTAATTTAATTAGGTTTAGGTCTTTTAATGGACTGATTTATCCATATGTAATTTGTAGAAATCTGTAGCGGTACTAGTTGCTGTTGTGAAATAATTGGATTTGACTGAGATTTAATCTCCATCGTAGGTATTAATAAAGCTTTACCCATTGAATAAGAAATGTTATTAAATTCGATTTCAAATGACAAATAGCATGAATCAAACAGTTTGAAGAGATACTGATCTATATAAGTATTCACGAATATATGTTCATGAATCATTATGGTGCAACCATTTTTTTAAGTTAATACTCTAATTGATAATTGACATTATAGGTATCGTGTTTAAAGTAGTTTATAATTTATCAATTTTTGTGAATTAACAATGTTCTTATTTTGCTTTTTAAGTTCTGTTAATTCTTCATTGATGTAATTAGAATTGAAGGGTAAAAAGGTAATATATTTTTGTATTAGATATTTAGATATTTGATGTGTATATTATACTCAATAATTTAATATTAAATTAATTTCTTGGATATGCATGAGTATTATTTGAGTTTTGAAAAGATATTGACGTAATTATGATTTTTACAAGGATATTGATGTAATTTGAAAGTTTTACATTGATGAAATTCTCCCTATTTAAATTTGTGTTTAATCACATGTGATTTTTAATGCAAGTTTTAACAACGAAAAAATAACGAAAAATGTGAAAAATGAAAAGAAAAAAAAAAACAATTGTGAAAGTATATTAAAGTATCCTTTATAGTTTTTAATGAATTTATAGTAAGATCGTTTATGCATTTCGAATATGATAATTAAATGCTTGTCGCGATAGTGTAATTATTTTCGATTAACGATTAACGGTTTAAGATAAATTTTAATTATAAAAAATAGATGAAATATTAAAATATTTTTAATCTCAACCATTGAAGTCTTTTTAGATGAAGGATGGGATGAGTCCCTTGATATGTGAGAAAAATTTAGTATGTAAAATAACTCTCCTCGAAATAATATTATTAACTATCTAACTTGTTCATTTTTATTGTTAAGTGTAGCTTTTTTTTTTTTTTTTTTAGCCTTTTTTTTAAACAAAATACATACAAATGTCCAAATTAGAAAAGGTTTGTTTTTCATAAGCAAAAAAAAAAAAAAAAAAAGGCTAAACAAAACAACAAAAATGGATAAGTTAAATACATTTTTTTGTTATTATCCCTTTTTTAAAAGGAAGTGATTGGCTCACTCTTAAATTTTAGAGTAAAATACATGGTTGGTCCCTAATCTTGTACTTAAACATCAGCGGGACAAAACTTGGCTTTTTCATCATGGGGAGTCCAACACAAGGTTTTTATAGTCTAAATTAGTCCTTTGACCCATTTTTCGTTAGTCAACGTCTGTTATCTTCTCCCATGTGCCTTGCACATGAGGGCAAAATGGTAATTTTATCGTTTTGATTGAATATTTTGGTGGTACAACCATAGAGACGAACGGTGCACTAAATAAAAAAGTTATACCATTACTACCACCACCCTCATATTATCTCTTTTCCTGCTTCTCTCTTTAAATTTCTGCTTCTCTTTCAAAAATTAACACCAAAACCATTCTCAAATCCTGAAAATCGCAATTTAGCTTGATCCAAGTTTTGTAACTTTTTTAATAAAATATTTTTTAGGTGATAAGAAACAAATCTGTGATTCGAAGTTTTGAAAATTTAACCTATGATTTATATTATTTGCAAAATATTATATAAATGACAAACTTTTGAATCAATTTACAAATTCTAGTGAACCTTTACTCTAACGAAAAAAATCTAAAAAGTTGTCGCTTGTAATATCTACCTTGCATAGAAGGTCTAATGAAAATAGCTGAATACTAGGCATAAGAATATTAGTTCATCGGCCAGCTAACTCCAAATTTAACACCCACCATTTAAGTCTCATCACCACCAATCTTGAGTTCATAAACCTAGCAAAAACGATACCACTTCCAACCCAGACCAGAATCAACAAACCTAAAAGGAATGAATATTAGCTTTTAGAAGCATAACCCCAAGTACTCACCATGTTAAATCCACAAATACCCTCCATAATTTGCTCAGAAATAATGTGCAGGATTAACATAAAGACAATTGAGGTAGGGACCATACATATTAAACAAATTAAAACGTACTAAACTCACAACCAAATGGACAAATATCGATATTCTTCTTTTTTCCTTAAATGTTTACACTAGTAAAAGTAATGCTATGACAAGTGTGTTTAGAAGAATGAAATATACAAAAACATGACCGAAAAAATAGACTCCTCAACATATTCTTAGAATTTGATTTAAAATGACACAACCACCCTCCAACTACTTGAGGCGACGACTCACTAAATAAAGACCTCGACCAACCCTTTCGTATGATGGAACCAACTGACCCACCTTTTGCATCTCTTTAAGACAAGACTGTGACCTGACCATACTACTTGAGATGCTTTGATCCGACATGACCTGAACTGACCTAACGACTCAACCCGACTTGACCGGACTTTGACTTTGACCCCACCAACGTACTTCATCTTGCGCCCAAAATCCTGCAAGTTCAAATTAACCAGCTCAGATTTTCAAGGTTCTTGATGACACAATAGAAATGCAAAAAAGGTAAAGGGAAGTGATTTATACAACATTTTTTTATCCAAACACCACTACCGTTTTTCTTTTCGCCATATTACCATCAACCATAGTGGTGTACATGTTTATGGTATGAGAGTGTTATCTTAAAGATCAAAAATCCAAACATAATCACTACCCAAAGGTCAAAATTGCATTTACCTTCAGGTGTTAAAATTGAATCCACCAGATGGAACTTGAACATTCTTTCCCGAAAAGTTGAAACCAGCCTGAGCACCGTCAGGTGGGTGAGTGAAAGTGTGTGTATGGTTGCTAAGGTAAAATGAGAGAGAAGCATATTAAATATGGGCAAAATAGTCATTTAATGGATTTGACAAAAGATAACAGACGTTGACTAACGGAAAATGGGTCAAGGGACTCATTTAGACTATAAAAACCTTGTTTTGGACTCCCCACAATGAAAAAGGCAAGTTTTGTTAAGCGTGATGTTTATGTACAAGATTATGGACCAACTGTGTATTTTACTCTAAATTTTATTGGGACACTCCATATTATGCATTAGATAGTTGTACTTCTAGTATAAACTGCTTTAGCTGCTTGTAATGTGAGTGTTCCAATAAAAAATGAGAGTGTGCCAATAACTTCCCGTTTTTAAACCATGTTTTCTGATTTTTTTTTTTTTTTTTTTTTTAGTAATTTATGGGATTTGAATTTACCGTTACACATACTCAAATTGGATAAATCTCTACCTTTCAAGGAAGCTGATGTGAAAAGTTAGGGTTATTTGCACCTAACATTATTTGAACTTAAAAGAATAAACCAACTTGTTTTGGCAACTTCGGGTTCGGTTTGGCTCGAGTAAATCAGTACTATGTTAGATAGGTTAGTTGGCCCAAACTTAATAGTTGTTTGGGTCCATTAAGTTTAGGGTCTGGTTGCTTATTATCAATGCTATGTATTTAATATAAATACATATAGATGTCTCAAATGTAATGCATTCAATCAATAAAACAGTATTATTATCTTACATGGTATTCGAGCTTTAGGTAAGATCCACCTACAAAATTTGCTATCCTCCGGTCATCGGCTACTCGCCGGTGATTCGGAGGAATCCTAGTTATTTTCGCTTTATTTTAATCTTTTATTAGGATTCAGTTTTTCATATTCAAGACATAAACCTTAAACCCTAGCCGTCAGAACACAATATATATACGTTGAGTTGCCTTCAACCAACCATATTTTTTAATCTTCTTCATCAAATTGTTTTCGTTGTTGAAGATCATTATCGTTTTTCGCACATAGTTGGTCGCAAAATTGCCGCTCCTACCTAAAGGCAAGCAAGCCATGACGTAAAAAGCGTCATGCAAAGGATGAAGCGCAGCAATAAACAACTATGTCGCCAAATACAAATATGATTTCGTTCAACCAATTAACAAAGAAGGTGATAGAAGAAAAGAAGAAGTGGCTTTCAACATATGTTCCAGTTTGTCGGTTTGAAAGTCTCCCGTTCAAACTGCAGGGAGTGTTAGATAGGTTAGTTGGCTGGCTCAATAGTTGTTTGGGTCCATTAGGTTTAGGATTTGATTGCTTATTATCAATGCTATGTATTTAATATAAATACATATAAATGTCTCAAATATAATGCATTCAATTAATAAAATATTATTATTATCTTACATACTATACCTTGATGTTCTCGGTGTCATAGTAGTTTGCTTTTTTTTTTTTTTCTTTTTTTTCCTCCTTTTATAGCAATCGTTTCGGGTTTTGTACTATGCCCTTATTTGTAATCAAACTATACCATAGTTGTAGAAAATTGTTATATTATAAGTTTACATGACGTTAAATGAAGATAAGACTTGTGTAGCCGAATGGTCTTGACATTTTACCTTGTTAAATGTTCTACTATGCTTCGCTATATTTGCGACACATATATAATTGTGCGAAAGAGAACTCGCGCACAATCTTGCACATATGTACATACTTGGTTAGTATGAACTCCACGAGAGTCGATTGCATTTTCACATTTGCGTGAATCTAATGAGGTTCAACTATCCGAGACATATGGGTTCTACCACTTCTTGTGAAATCATGTCAATTTCTCGAAAGAGTAGCTTTTTCGGTTTGAGTAATGTGACGGTGGATTAAAGTCTCGTCGACTTTTCTTTCAAATGTTTGGATACCACAACTAAAGATGATGATATGTACGGATATTAATAACGGGGGCCCTAAAATAGAGACTATACACATAACACATTACTGTAGTTTTATCATTTAGCTTTATATCATTGTCACATTTCCTTTTCAATGTTGTTTTTTATCACAAAATTCCAAAATGCCATTTAATGAGTTTTATTGTATTAAGGAGTAAACTTTTCTTTGCCAGATTCTGATTTTCATAAACTTGCTCACTATTTTTCAACCAAAAACTTGTAATATTCTTATAAAATCATGCTGTAATATTTGAAAATCCGCGTATAAATTGTGTTTACGTTTATGAATATTTGTCTCTGTTATGGTGAAGTGGTCCAGTTTTATCATCATGGACCATTTAGTGGCCCAATATATAGCAATCAAGTTGCCGAAAGCTCATGTGTATATATTTCACACTGGGCCATGGGCCATACAATTGCTTTATTGTGGTCCAAAAAAGGCCGTCTCCAAAACTAATGAAACAAGGATCGCTACGCCATGCGTTGCGGCATGCAGTATTTATATTTATCGATATCATTCCCGTTGAATTGCAGAAAGTTGTCGATGTATTGACCTCAGAAAGCCTTATTTGTTGAAAAACTTTTAAGTTAATTAACAATAAATGTACATGACTAAAGTTTTTTAACGGTATCTGAGTGACCCATCTACTTAAAGGTTATCGGTTCAAGTCTCACTGGAAACATGTAAAATAGAGTTTATAAAATAGGTGATGTAGGTCGTAAAAAGATGTTCTAAAAGAAACTAATATAAATAAAATGTACATGATAATTTGTCTTGATCGTATATATTTCCTTTGAAGAAGTCAAAATATAAATAATAGTGTGCTTGTTGTACGTTAATAGTGTGTTGTAGTACGTTTAAGAGGAAAGTGGGCTTTGTGTTGTTACGTGTCCATGTACACTTGAGCTGAGGAGAAAGGGAGAAGCCTAAACGACACATTTTGGCGCCGTTTTGTATCCTAAAATTACTATATATACTTTGAAGAAGTCAAAATATAAATAATAGTGTGCTTGTTGTACGTTAATAGTGTGTTGTAGTACGTTTAAGAGGAAAGTGGGCTTTGTGTTGTTACGTGTCCATGTACACTTAGGCTGAGGAGAAAGGGAGAAGCCTAAAAGACACATTTTGGCGCCGTTTTGTATCCTAAAATTACTATATATATAATAATTCATCAAGAATTCAAGAGTGTGTTGAAGAGTAAAAATATGCTTGTTTTGGGATAAATAAAATTAACAAATTTGTGATTTTTTTATAAATTTTAGTAACTACTATAATATTAAAAATTTAGTTTCTTGTACAAAAGAAGGATAAAAGATGCCTCAGAGCATTCATCAATACATGAGTTATCCTTTAACACCGTCGCGTCCGGTACATTAGCTTTAACATTTCACTTTAACATCCTCAAAAAACACCACATCAATAACATCCCAAGTTAAACTTTAACATTTCATATTTTCAATTTCAACCCTAAACTAAAACAAACACTTCATTTATTAAAAAACATATCATATTTAACATTAAAACACAAAGTACATTAAACGTTAAACACGAATTACATTAAAAATTAAAGATACAACGCATACTAATGAAAATAAAACTACTAAAACTTAAAAAGAATCATCGAGGCGGCCTCGAACTTGAAGGGAATCAAACTCCCATTAAAGAGCCGACGCTCCATTATGTCAAGTAGTTGTCTTGAAGATATTGAGCTAAGTCCCTTCTTTGCTCTCGACGGCGAAGCCTTCCTCACGGCCTCGCCTCTTCCATAATCTCCCTACCGTTTTTAATATCTTGTTCTAGTTGACGAAGTGAAGCCTCACTTAACCCGCTGGGGTTGTTTTGAAGATCCACCTGTGGACTGTTCACAAGTGGAGAGTTTAAAAATACATTTTCCGGTTGAAAAACCGGAAAGACATATCAGTGGTGTTGAGTAAACTTCAAACTCTGGTAGAGTTGGAAAGCTGGTTTCCGGCAAGTGATTTGGAGTTGGAAAATTTGGTTTGACAACTTTTCGGACTTGGGAATTGTTGAGAAAAATCTTTGCGAGACATTTTTTTGTGTGTGAGTTGTGTGTCTAACTTGTGTGTGTTGTGTGTTCTAAACAACTCTGGTAGAGTTGTATATATAAACGAGTTGATTTTGAGTTTGAATAAATCCCGCTCATATTTGATTTTTAAATTTAAAATTTGAATTTGAATTTATCCCTAGAATTAACCAAGGTATAATTTAAATTTGAATTTGAATTTTGGTTGAGAGGGTGTAAGTGAAAATTTATTTGAAATGGTTTGGGGGTGAAATGATTTTTTTATTTTTTTATTTTATTATTATTATTATTTTTTTTTTTACACTTAACGCCCGTTATGGGCATAACTTGGACCATATAACGCCGTTATACCCCCTCCCTCCCATCGGTTAACGCCTACTAACGCCCCAAAATAATCACTTTAACGCCATACCGGCGGCGTTACCAATGTAAGTAAAGAACAATAGCATATAGAAACATATCAATTTTAAAGAAGTGTACTTTTTCATAATCAAAGTCAAACGCATCATGTCAATTGCAGGAAAAGCTTGTAGCAATTAGCTTTGTGGGAAAAGGGAAATAGAAAAGGCAAAGAAAATTAAGAAACATGACTCATTTAGACTTTTTGTTTTGGTTTTAAACACATGCCATGAACTACCCATTTGCATAATTGAAAGTGCTATCCAACTTACATAACTATTTTCTGTAAGATACTACGAAATTTAACTCAGAGATTGCAAATTGTCAACGCTTAAAACATGTTCGAGCTAAAATGAGTAATCGTTAAGGCCGTAAACGAACAAAACGTTTAACGAACATTTCATAAACGAATATGAACAAGAAAAATTTGTCTGTTTAGACGTTCGTATCCGTTTATTTTTCCGGTTAAAATTAAACGAACGAATATGAACAAAGCTCGTTTCTTGTTTGTTCGATTCATTTACGGCTCTAATCGTCAAGTCAAAACATCTTTAGTTAGGTGTTTACTTATCGACACTATTTACCTAGTTGACTAACAACACCACAAATGACCAACTACTGCATTTAAATCTTATTGTGCTCTAAGTCAGATCCTCGACAAAATATTTGTTGATCAAAAGTCTTGATGGTAAACTAACTCGTTGAAAGTTAATTATCCATGATTAAAGAAATAAAAAGTAAGCTTACTTTATTATAAAGATAACTTGTCACATGCATAGCACGAAGGGATCATTAATGATTAAGTATTTTATTACGTAGTAGTTTATAATCAATGATGTTAAATAGTTTATTGTGGCTTAGCTATCATCTGTTGCGTGTATGATTTTTAAAAAAATGTAATAATCATCGGTATAGATATTTTGTTTGACTCAAAGTATCTTGTTTAGCTTCAACAGTTCAATACATTTCCTAAAAATCAATACAACATAAGTCCTATAGACCCAAGGACGTGCCATACACTAAAATATAAGAGAGTTAAATCGCATAAATATATATAACGTTTTCGTATTATAAGTATGGACACATACTTAGACTTTTATTTGAATGTGAAAATGATACGAAGTATCAAAAGGTAAAATCGCAAATATATATATGTTAATATCACATTATTACTCTTTATATATAACAATTCTTACTCGCTAATAGTTTGGGGTGGCAATTCATGTCGGGTTTGGGCTGACGGGTCAAAAAATCCTAACCCGAACTTGACTCATTTAAATTATCGGTTAAGCTATGTCAACAATAACTTAAACCGACCCATTTAACCGTATATATACTTGGGTTGGCGAGTTGAATAGGTTACACGGGTTGAATATGTTAAACGGGTTTCGGATCAACCCCGTTTTATATACAAAGTTAACACATTATACGAGTTAAACATGTTAAACGGGTTTCCGGGTCGACCCGTTTAACCCAATTAACTCGTATAATAAAACGTAAATAATTTTTAATTTTACAAAAAAAAGAAATCTTAAACGGATTGGCGGGTTGACCCGTTTAATTTATTCTCAACCGAACATGACGCTGTTTAAAAAGCGGGTTAGATGGGTCAACAAACCCGACCAAATCTTTTTAGACTGGCCCGAACCTTGTTAATTTTCGTTTCAATTTTAAGTCGTGTTTCGTGTCAGGTCAGAAATTGGCACCCCTATGTAATACTAGTTAATATAATTTTATTTTTAATAGTAATAGAATACGAGTATCATTCAAACATGGCTGTGTTACAGCTTTTAACCAAGCAAACAATTTATCTAGCGGTTAAAATCTGAAACCCTAAACATATATGGAAAACTTTAGGGTGTTTTTCGCAATTAAAGGCAAGTATTTTTGGATTGTAGTGAGCAAAAACGACGACACTGTACAAACATGTACCATGTAGTATAGACTATTAATAGTACAGTAGAATGAAGAATAAAATAGTAATAATTTAAGTACTTATAATACATGATTGGACGGCCAAGATGTCATCATATACCAATTTAGACAGTTCTGGTTTCGTGGGACCAACCACTTTAACCATCAGATTCAACCATGCAATGACAACTTGACAACATTTAATTTTCCCATACCCAATAATTTCTAAATTCTTTTTCCAAATTGACGGTATTAATGACTTTTGTATCTTTAATTAATCAATTTACAAAATGCACAAATTCTTTTATTGAGAAAGGTTACACGCATACTATAAGGAAAGTGATAGAATTAAAACCAAGTTATAACAAATTGTGTTGAAATATTTTCATATGTATAAGATAAATTACCTATATACTTATGAATCGGTAGAAAAGTTTATTTAAAAAAAGTTTTGGAAAAACATGTCAATATAGAAACGATATATTATTCCTGTAATTTGTGTATTTGTGATTAATATTTTTTTATCTATTTTTCTTGCTATCTACCTCTCGACCTCATGTGGAAAGCGAGTCTTTATGGTGTAAAGTTGTAAAAGCCATTCATGGGCCTAATGGCGGGTTCGACGTTCACTACAAGAAAAACTGGATTTAGTGACAAAAAGAATATGGTCACTATCAGTATAAAATTCGTCACTAACACTGTTTAGTGACCGAATCCTGGGTGGTTACTTTTCGTCACTATAGCTCCGTCACTATTTTTATTAGAGACCAAAAATAAAAATCCGTCTCTAACCAATGACCATAATACGATGGTCACTATATTTGTGATGATATATTCGGTCACTAATTTTGGTCACTAAGAGGTGAAGGTGGTCATTGAATTGAAAGATAGTGACCAATAATGATGGTCATGAAAGTGGTCACTGATTTATTAAAGATAACGGACCCGTTAACTCACTGTTAACACCCATCAGTGACCTTGTGTGTGGTCACTTCGTATATAATTTAGAGACCAACTGGTGGTCACTCTTAAAAGCAAAAATGTAGCCACTTATTCAAACATATTTACAAAACGATTTAGCAATTTCACAAAATATATACCTACATTAAAATTGAAACCTAAGGATTTTAACAACAAAGATATCAAATATCACTTATGATTGCATAACATAAAGATTCTTCTAATATATAATTTTTTGTATCTCGCTAATCAAAGGAAATAAAAATAACCACAAAAGAGAAAAATGTAACGTTCAAGTGTTTAACATCGTGTCTTGAATCATATCCACCCTCAATAATGACAATTGAAAAATACTCGGTACCAAACGACCCTTGTATCCAACTTAGTACCAAACAGTCCTTGCATCCAACTCGCCCTTGCATCCAACCGAACTTTTAGTCACCCTACAAATGCGATAAACTTTGAGTCAGAGAAAATAATAATGATCTGAACTAACATAGTTGCAGAAAAGTCAAAAAAAAGCATGTGCATTATATGAGATTTCCCAGGTCTGTTAGCAGGATTTCCCAGGTCTGTTGCACTTATAGGATTTCCCAGGTCTGTTACCAGGACTGAATCTAATAATACAAACTGAAACCAAGTTATAGTCATCTGTGGTTTTAGATATGGTGACGGGGTAGTTGCTTTGTAAGGTCTTGCTTTTTTGTTAAACGTAGAGCTGAACTGAAGCAAAAAGTGATCTCATTAACTCAATTATCGGTGTTCTGTTATTGCTTTTTACAGTGTGGGAAAGTCAACACTGTTAACCATGTTGACGGGAACTCAATCAGAAGCAGCAGCGTACGAGTTTACAACTCTTACTTGTATTCCTGGAATTATTCACTACAATGGTACTAAAATTCAATTGCTTGATCTTCCTGGAATCATTGAAGGAGCTTCTGAGGGCAAGGGGCGTGGTAGGCAGGTACGGCCATTTATTTGCTAAATAAGAGTGATATATCCCTTATGGCTATGGTTAAGAGTCTAAATATATATGATAAGTGCATGTAAATCGATATAACTTGATTTAATGTATTTGCAGCTAGTCGAAGTGCATGTAAACGGGTTGATTAGAAAATGATCTTAAAAAGAAATGGGTTATAGTCGCGTTGTAATATATTGGATTTCACATACACATCACAACATAAACCCAATGAGCACTTAGATGGTTTTAGAGAGAGAAAGAGTGGGATATTCTAGTAAGAGAAACTTGTTGAATATTAGATTACCAAAGAACATCCAACCCTCTACCTTGCAAGGTAGTGGGTATTTATAGGTTACAAACTAAACGACCTCCTGACGACACTGTGGATCGGGGATACTGGGTGAAGACCGTCCTTCTTCCCGCGTGTGGCACTAAACTATTTTACACTCTTGATTAACTAAACAACTACATAAATAAGTAACTAACGATAAGTCTACGAGCTAACTTATGCTAGATAACAGTTGGGGTGACAGACTCTTCAATAATGGAATTTTCTAATTCCTAACAATCTCCCCCTAAGGGAGGTCACCCCATGTTTTACATTTCAAATCCTAGCATTTTATACTTGACTTTGTCCTTGAGCTCGTAGACAAAACAACTTCAACGTCGCAATCTTTGTGCATAAGTAGTGCAACTTCAAAGTCTGCACAGATTTGTACTTTAAGTGGAGGTCGTTAATGATTCATGAAATAATAATTTTGAGCTATCATTTGAGATCATTAGCAATCAAATATCTCTGTGACATCCTTTGTGGTGTAGGTATTATGTGATGTTGTGACATTCGGACCGACATGCTCACATTCTGGATCATGATATCTTCTCATCAGTGTAGCGGAAGCTTTTGTTGAGTCATGATATTGGCAGCAGCGTAGTAGAAGCTTGGAGTGAAAATATCCGAGTCATTGATGCACTAATCATGATTTCTTTTGAGTTGAATGTGTTAAGTGAGCATGCGGCTATGGATTGACCGCATCATTTACGAGCATTTGCAAAGCGTCGGGCGTACCTGCATACAACAGTTAGCAATAAATCGCACGAAAGTGTCTTTGATCACTTTCGTTGAATTGAGGTACACGTCCCACGGTTCCCGTTGATCGATTACAAGTACCGCCTGTGATCGGTATAATTCGAAGAATTTCCTTGACAGGGTTTCGCAGCTGCTCTAGCTGTTCTCAAACCGGAACATCTCAAAGAAGACAACACGGAGTGAGTGAACCAGCGAATTTGAGTCCACTGATTGATGAAAAGATATTTGAAAAACAATCGAGTATTGCTCAATAGAAATTGTTTTTTCAATACAGCGAAGGTTTTAATGAAAATCAATTATCAATCATAAAACACCTTTTGATTTGAAAAATTAGTACACGGTCGACGTGCTAATGAAAAGAGTTTTAAAGCACAAAGACCGGTTTTTCAAAGGTATCCGTCAATCCCTATCCTGAACCAGGATTGATTCAAGAAATTGAATCGCCCCATTGTTTCTGTTCAGTTGTCACATGATTGATCCATATAATAGATCTCACATGCCACCTACCAGGAGCTTGTTAGATGTTGGCTCCAGAAGGCTTTCCATCTTCATTGTGAGTGTGTAGACACATTACTCAGATGTTCTGGCAATACCACAAGGATAATGCGTAGGACTCAAGATATAATCTCTCTTTCCACATTGTGTGAAACAGAGAGTCTTCATTGAAAGTGTCCTAATGAGATTTATTGATGATCTCGAGGCTCTAGACTCAATTTTTGCATATTTGGATCCTGTGCCGGAGACTAGGGAGAGGGTCTCCTTCTTCAATATCAACAATCTCTAAGAGAAAGTAGATAGATAATGTCGGTTCCCCGTGAGAGTGAAACAAGTCCTTTTAAGAGGAACTTGAGTGGTTTGGAAAGTTGAAGTGCAGTGCGTCACTGGGTCCATGACGTCTTGTCTTCAATACCGATGTTACCATCAGTAGCATATGAATTGAACCCGGTTTCTGCCCTAAGGTTGAATAAATGGAGGGCTATTTGTTTTTACCCTTTTCTCATTCAATTCTTTTTAATTCTTCAACCCCTTCAGAGCTTACCGAGACTTCATAGCTAGAACCTTGTTGGGTTTATTCGATCGGCTCAGTCTCATCCGCACTCTTCCCATATCTCATTTTTCTCCTTTTATCATCATACCTAAGAACTCTACACTAACTAGTGGATAGTCCCTGGTAGATTCCTCCGGTTCTGGCGGATCATGGGAACACATACCTAACCTTATCGTCCTTATATCACCATACATAATGTAAAGTTGGTCGGTCTTTTTGGTATTGTTCATCTGCCATAGGAACCAATTGAAAACCATTTGAAAATCAATTCAGATACTTATGATATATTATCAAAGCATTTTGTACCTGAATTGTTTTTGATATTTTTAGAACGAGAACTCCCCCTCAACATGTGCATCAAGTATTTGAAAATGTTTTGCACACGGAGGCAAGAGAAAGAATTAACTTCTTTGATTACCATTTTCTAAAAGATATCAACATCACTTCCCAAATCGAATCAAGTAGATAAAGCATTTTGGGGAAGGATGAGATTTTCATGATTTGCTCCCCCTCAATATGTGCTTCTAGGTTTGAAAGGAGTTTTACACATACTAGAGGGAACCCTTTAAGAGGTGCATGCATGATCACCAAAGAATTAGAAGCCATTCGATCACGGTACCTTAGAAATGTTTAAAGTTGTGTACCCCGATGACTTGAATTTGCAAAGAGAATTCTCCCCCTTAATATATGCTTCGAGATACGAAAATTGTTTAGCACATATTAGAGAGAAGTATGCACAAGAAATTGGTCATCTTATCTTTTAACATCTTTCATATTTATATCACATTTTCTCCCCCGATCAAAAATCTTAAATCCTTTGAGATTTTGGATCTCAAGTGATTTAAATATGTATGAGGTAAAATATTTATAGGAGAAAAATGTGTCCGGTTTTATATGATCAAAAGTGGACAACACAGATGTTTCCCTTTTACAAGGGAAACCACAGTACAAATCCTAGCACTATTACATGTATTACAGTTGTTCACATTAAGTACACCACATATTACACAAAAGAAAACAACATAAACGCATTCGAAGAAATCTTCATTCAGTCCTCTGAAGAAGTTTGTAGTGACCATCACGAAGCCTTCCACCAACAAAACTTTCAAGGCTGCGGAAGATCCTTCGTGTCTTGAGTCTTCGTCTGATTGCAGCAATGAAATGTTCACATCTCTTCACGTCATCATCAGTCCAAAACATAGTTTTAACCCAAGATTTCATATCAAGTTTGGCTTCTTTCACTCTGGTGTCAAGTTCTTCTTCGACCAGTTTGAGTGTACCATCACTGAACTTGTAGAGTTCACAAAGACGCATAAGCATACGAGATCCATATTTGTCGGTGAAGGTGACAGCTCTAGGGGTGTCAAGAACTTTGTATTCTCGATGAAATTCATGCCCAGTTGCATTCCATTGAGGATTTGTAAGGTTGATCCTGGTTTGGTAGCTTTCAATGCCAAGCTGAAAGTCCTCAACTCGTTTTCGAATGACAAGGCCCCTTATCCAAAGAGTGACAGCTGCGGAGAGGGCCTTTTTCTCACGGACAGGTAAATGCTCAAGGTGTCCTTGAAGATTTAAGAGATAGAGATCTTCAAAATCATTTGGCAGGAGATGTTTGAAGTCGTTCTCTTCAATAGTGTACTCTTTGAGGTCTGCTCTTTTAAGTACTATCTTCTTCAAGTACTCATATCCATAGATAGGGAAGATCTCTACTCGAACAACACTTAAGATCTGCAGCTTTGATCTGACATCATTGCGTCTTTTATCAGCACCATGTCTTTCGATGTAAAACTTCTTCTTTTTGAACCACCAGTGAGAAATACCATAAGAAGCTGCAATATCATACTTTTGTTCTTCATTCGCCCAGAATTGATCCGGAACCATCTGCTCAAGCCCCTGATCAGAGTAGGTTGCAGCTTTCATCTTTGATATTGATAGAGCAGGTCTTCTTTCAGCAGAGCGAGCGCACAGATAGTCCAAGTCGTGATTGAAGAAGAATTTTGCCTGAATGGTCATCGACCGGTTCACCACCAAGAGGAAGAGATTTGTTGACATTGAAGCGACTGATTTGATCACTGACTTGGTCATTCAGCATCTTATGGCATTCTTCCATCTGATATTGAAGATGATTTGCATCTGAGTGGAAGACTTTGACAATTTCGTAAGCTTGACCTTCAAGATCTCTTGGTGTTATGGATGAGATGCTCTTCCGTTCACAAAACCATCTAATGAAACTTCCCATATCACCAGTATAGTGTAGAAGAGAGTCTTCAGCTGGAATTTCGTAATAATTGGTGATAACGATGCCCAATTGTTGTCGGGAATCATAGAGTCGACTCTGGGATGGTCCATGTGGGTTCTGGAGAAGGAGGTCTATCTTCCACAATGCAGCTTTGAATTGTGTCTCTTGAAGGTGCAACTCTGGATGTACAAGTGCGATTCCCAGCCATGTAAGTATCAAACCAGTCTTCGAGGGCTTAGGAATATGCTTTGTAGATGCATCATCTTCATCTGGTTCTGAGTTCGCCATGACATGCGACTCTTCGTTAACCATTAGATCATCAGGAATAGAGGTGGATGTGGATGTGAACCTAGAATCAATCGTCGTCCAGGCAGCAGATTTCTTCAGAGTATTCAGTTTATTTGTAGAGTCTGATTGATTGGAAGGTTTTGGCGGTGATGATGGTGGTTGTGATGGAGGAGAATTGTTGGTTGTTGAAGGAGGATTGCCAGCTCCAGAAGTTCCAGCGCCTCCCGTTGGTGGTGGGGGTGGAGGAGGATCTTTGCGATCCTTCATCAATGCTTCCATCACAATTGTTCTCCTTTTCTTTTTAGCTTCTTTTTCCCCTATGTCAATCTTAAACTGCTCATAATTGTCAAACTTAATGGATTCTTCAAGTGCCTCATAGAGTTTACTGTGAACCTCATGCTTGTCCTCTTCAGCCTCATACATCCTTTCACACAGAGCTGCTCTCATATCGGTGATGGGGAGGTCCTTGAATCGTCTAAGAAGTGGAGCCTCCATAGCCCATTCCACAGCATCCTTGACTTCTCCTTCAATAGCGGCAGTAACACCTTCATTGAAGTTGAGGTGCTCCAATCTATAGACACGATCCACCAGAGAATCAACAGATTTAGGAAATTGCCTTTCCAGAGCTTCTATTCTTTTAATGGCTTTATCCATTAGTTGATCGAGGTGAGAATCGTGGAGGGAAGCTGGTGGAGCATCCACATTCGCAACAACAATGACAGGATCAAGAATTGGCGACGATGTTGGTGGTGTCTGTACAGATGATTGAGTTGGTATGGGAGGTGGAAGTGCAGTTGATAATGAAGATGCTGAAATCGGAGGGATGGTCGAAGTATCTTGCTGAATGCTGACAGTATACATGGATTGTGCAGTATCCAAGGGTTTGTCATTGATGTATTGATCTCCAAAAGAGAAGTCTACATCGAGATTCTTAAGTGAGGATAGAGAGTTAGTAGACAGATTTGGTTCATCCATCTTCAAGGTCTCATCAGATCTTGTCTCAAGGTTCTCCTGCGAGCCTTTTTGCAAAAGATCGCCAACATTCAAGCCAGATTGAGTCTCACTAAGTGTTGGAGTTTCCTTAAACGTTTCTGGCACTTTGTCCACTCCAGATTGTTCTTTTGCATGAGATGATTCTGTTCTTCTCTTCAGCTCATATTGATTTGTGGTGCTTGATGGAGATGATGAGATAGTAAGTAGCATGTGAGCAGCTTGTTCAGTTTCAACACTTGCAACCCCTTTACCCTTGTCATGTGTAATTGGGATTGTTTGTCGTGGAGGATGATCAGGTTCTCTTAGCACAATTCCACCTACTGGAGCTTTCACATTCTGACTTTCTAGGCTTTGCTGAATTCCAAGATGTAGATTTGCTTCATCTTCATCGGTTAACCTTGTAGTATTCTTTGGTACCTCAGTCTCTTCACCAAATTCCGTTTCCATTTTCTTCCTTTTTACTTTCTGCTTTTTAGATGCGGTGTCTGACTGTTGTGACCTTTCAAGTCTCTTTTTAGGAAGAGAGGCATAGGATGCTTGTGAGGCTGACTTGGTCATGGGAGCATTTGGGTGTAGAGGAGAGGGTGTGACATCAGTAGAGAGTTTGGTTGCTCTTTTCTTGTATTGCTTAAAGTAGTCCTTCTTCTTGATATCTTCTGTGAGAAGACAGTCAGGAATTGGCAATCCAAATAGTTCATTGTCCATACCTCTAGGAACATATTTCAGGTTTCCCAAGACATATTCATCTTCTGCATTATGTATAGTTGATTCACTCCTAGGATTGAATTTGTGAGATTGTTGTAAGTACTGGATAACAAGCTTAGAGAATCTGATACTGGGAATTACAAGCTTGTTCTGTTTCTTTCGGCCTTGAGCTTTGATCTGGAGATTGACTCTGTCAGATATGAATGTGTTCATTGATAACGAAAACTCTTCCCAAATACGATCTGAGACATTCACATCAACCCTATTAACGATTCCCCATAGGATTTGCAGGATAGGGATTCTTACTTTATCGAACCCTGATGTTTTGCTAGATAAGCACAAGGTAAGAATAGTTGCAATAACTCTCCAGGGTTGATGCATATGTCCAGTGATGATGTCAGATGCTCTTGAAATACTGTTCTGATAACCCAACCCAATTAGAAAGACAATCAGATCGTCAGCACCAGGTGGAGATTCAGAACGAAGGTCAGGGTTACATGGGGTGATTCCAAGAGCCTTGCTCAGAATGTCAGAATCAATTGTGAACTCCCTATCATCCAGCTTGCAAGAGTATCGTGTTGTGATTCTGTCCCATTGAACGGTGTTCCAGAATTGTTGAATGTAAATGGTCGGAATTGAGCATTGCTTGGTAATTGCTCCGAAGAAGTTTGTGTTTTTGAGGATGTCAATAGAAACTTTGAGTATCGGATTTTGTTGAAGCCTTTGTAGGTCCACGTAACAGTTGCTTTTTCCAATAACCGCCCATTGACTCCTGGGAAGAATTTCTTCGTCTGAGAGAACTCTGGATGATGCCGAAGGGGTAACGCTCTTTTCTGGGATTGAACTTGCCATTGATGGTCTGATTAATCATACAAACAACAGTAATGAATGGGAACAGGTATGATGATAAATGGTGAATGAGATACCATTGAGAGCACCCTTAAGACATAGACACATAGGAGTAGTCACTCAGAAGGAGTTCCCAAAAACACATACAGAGACATAAATGACAACTACCTTACGAGAGATAATTCAATGGAGTATAATCTTACAGATAAATATTCACATGCCGAGCAGATAAGGGATTAGCAGGCAAAAGAGAGCATAGCAAAGGGATCATGTCATGAGCCACAACACAAATGTAGAAGATATATAACAAGTGTGCATGAGGAAAAAGAAACATTTTGGTTGTCGTGAGAGAAACCAAGTACCTTTTCCCTAGACAGACTTGACATAGCAGATTACATAGAGTGTGTAGACTCAACAAATTGAATTGGAGTTCCTAAGTATAGAGAATGAGATCAACTATAACAATGGACCTTTGAACATTTTAATAACCCTTGACCCTAAGACAAATTTGCAACATGAAAGTGAACAATGTGGAGAACTTGTAAATACAAGTCGCTATCACTAGAGTCATAGACAAGTCGCTAATTGTTTAGCACTCTAAGTCGCCATGCTAATACGCTACCTTGTAAAGACAAGTCACCATGAACAGTAACTAAACCAAGTCTCTACAAAACTGTAAACTAAGTCGCTAATATTACTAACTCGCTAACTTGTGAAGACAAGTCGCCATGAACAGTCACACTACCAAGTCGCTACAGATTTGTTGACTAAGTCGCTAATGTTTCTAATTCGCTAACTTGTAAATACAAGTCGCTAACTACTAACTCGCTAACCAAGTCGCTAGAATAAGGTGAACTAATTCGCTACAGAAACGTAGTTGCTAATAGAGCGCTAACTCGCCATGAAGAACATTCAAGCTAAGTCGCTAGCAAGAACATGTTAAGTCGCTAACAAGATCATTCAAAAATTCAACAGACAAACCACCCAATCCACCAAACAATCATCATCCTTACATATACAACAATCACAAAAGAATGCACCAACACTTAGAATACTTGCAATCATAATAATCATCAAACCATCGAACCTAAGAGGGAATCCAACAGTCACAGTACACGAGATGCACGTTCGAATCTGGTAAACGTGACAAGTTAGAAACATAACACAAACGCTTAAGAGAGCTAAGATAAGAGTGATTCAAGACAAACCTCTTGCTAAGTCGCTAGGATGAGCAATTAGACAAAGAAAGGAAAACGATAGAGAGAGAAAAAAAACTTGTTTGAGAAGAGATCAGGTAATACGCTAGGGGCATACAAACTAACTTTGGCAATATGACACATTTGGTCCTCGTGGTTATAGAATGAGAGGTAAGACGCAAGTGCAACACAACATTCACATATTAGACAAGTTTGGTCCCTATGGTTTTGAGGAAGGAGTGGTAAGATGCTAACACAGATTATAGACTAAGTCGCTAGCATAGATTATCACAATGATCACTATGAATCAATTAATCATTTAGACAAATAAGCATTTAATACTCGGCACTTAATACGTAGGTACACAATAATAATCATATGAGCAAGATGCGACCACAACCAACAAAAACCATAACCCGATAGTTACAAAGGCAAGACACGACTTCAACTTACTAACGAGCAAGCATTATAGCACATAAGCCAATGGTATAGGTAGTCAAGAAAGAACATATACACAATCTCCCCCTCAATTAATGTCATCAAAGAACATTGATTGACATAAGTTAACCCTAATATAAAGAAACAAGAATATTTCAATTGTTCGAACTTCATCTATGATCCCGTGCCATTATTGAATGACATTTCTAGGACCGTAGATGTTATCGATAACAGTGAAAATATTCTTTATTAGATAGGAAAAACATGATAAAATTGTAAATTCAAAAACATGACAAAAATAACAGAGATATATACAAATATAATTTTTTTTTTTTTTTTTTTTTTTTTTTTTTTAAAAAAAAAAAAACTTGATATATACAAAGATATGGAAGAACGAGTTCCGAATCAAGATGAATAGGAGTCAAAGTAAGTAGTGCATCAACTCTTGCACGCTATAGCTCCTGAATGAGCTATGTTCATTTCTGATGGGAACCAAGTCATGAAGTTCCTGATTGAGTTGAGCATTGTACCTGAAAAAGACTGAGAGCACATTGTACTGGAAGCACATGTAGACTTGTACATAGAAGAGTTAGTGACATTAGTCTCACATTTGGATGCATCACAGTATAATACAGACTTATCATTAATGGGGATCCTATTAGGTTCTACATTCTTGAAAAGTTTACCTGTGGGAATCCACTTGAGGCATGATCTAGGAATGTAAGTTTGTTTAAGTCCGGTAAACTTAAATAATCTGCCAGTGGGAATCCATTTGAAACTACAGTTAGTTGAACTAAATGAGTGCACAGCCTTGATTTGACTAATTGTCCTTTTGTGATCAGAGAATTTCTTAGGGGATTGATCTGTCAGATGATGTTTTGCATGAGACCTAGTTAAACTTATTGCATTTCTGATCTGTGAGTGATGACCATTAGTCCTATGCTTGGGATTCATCATATCTGTACTAGGCAATGAAGTGACTGGTTTTGACAAAACAAACTGATTATCAACTTGGGATGTAGGCTTAGATTTAAATGGTTTAGCTCTTTCAGACCTAAAGGCATTAGGTTGTTTAATAACTGTTCGTTTCAAGTGATTCTGAACATTTGACTTTCCCAAAGTTGAAGGTTTTGCAAACTTAGTGTTCATTCTATTTCCAACATGCTTCCTGAGCTCATTTTTTAGGGCAACAATATTGAAGCTCTTATCCTGAATTTGTGCTTTGAGATCATCAATATCTTTCATCAAGAGGTTAGATTGATTGACTAACTTAGAGTTTGTTTCCTCAAGGTTCTTTCTTAAATGCTCATTTTCTCTTAGAAGGTTGGACACACCTAGAGCTAGTTCAGAATTTCTAGATTCTAGTGTATCACTCATCTCATGACAGTCATATTTCTAGGCTTCTGAAAGAAGTGATTTCAGATTTCTTATGGTCGAATCTTTGTCCTGAATCTGGGATTTTAATTGATTAATTTCAAAAAATTCTCTAAATTCTGGAAGATCTTGATTAGTACACGGTTTTTTTGCATAAAACATTTCATCCTTTTGTTGTAGTTCAATTTGCAAAGAGATACAGTGTTTTTCAAGAATTGAAAATTTGTTTGAAAGCTCATCATATACCCTTTTTTCAATCATGTTACTTGCATTAGATTCAGACAAAACAAAGACTGATTCCACATTATTATGTTCAGAGTAAGAATCATGAACCTTTTTAAGAGAACTTGTGTGATCAGATACGTGTACCTTATTGATTGATACCTTTTCTGACTCTGAGATTTTGAAATTGGTGCTGTTCTCTTCATCCTTTTCCATTATAATTGAGATTCTGCAATCAGTGTCTTCTGCTGGTTCAACTGGAATGAAGTATGACACGTCATCATTGCTCCATGGAAACTCTTGGCACTCATTTAATTCATTCAGTTTTTTATTCACATTAGCAGCTTCCTTGATGTATGTTTCCATATTACTCATAAGTTGAATAAATGAGTTTCTGAACTCATGAATTTCCATTCCCGTGTGTTTCTTGAATGAAATTCCAGTCATGATATTATCAAAATCTGAGGAGTATTCTTCCCGGATGAGTGGCTGAAATTGATTGATGATAATTTGGAGAGCAGCCTGAGAATCATCAGTTGAGAACTTTTCTTTGGTAATTTGAAACCTCAGTCGTTCTAAGTTAAGTAAAACAGTTCTTGTCAAAGTGGGAAAATCCTGACGAAGGATGGCACAACTTGTTCGATCCATGGTTGTAGATAAAAGTAATTTAAGAAGCTGACTGAGATGTAGAAACGGCTCACTGGTGCATTCCATATTCTTGTCATCGTTTGCAGACATTAAGTGTGACTTATTTGAGTTGTTTTGATTAATCGATGCTGAATCATTAAGTGTATGACATTCGATAAGCATTCGTTTCACTATTTTGTGCTGTGTCATAGAGAGCAAGTACTTTGGTGATTAAAGGATCCGTGATGACTGACATTGTGTTATTATGAATTACTCCCCAAGTCTCTAGAGATTAAGAACCAACTCGCTACCAACAAAATAGCAATAATCCCAAGTCGCTAGAAGATACAGAACCAAGTCGCCAACACTTAATTCGCCACACCACTAAGTCGCTAGAGTTCCAAGTCGCTAGCCAGATGTAAGTCGCTAAGTAGTAACTCGCTAAGATGCAAGTCGCTAGCAAGATTTTGGCAGCAATTCGCTAATCAAGTCGCTAAAGATGCAAGTCGCTAAAGAGCAACTCGCTACCGATCAAGTCGCTATCACCAAGTCGCTACCCGTAGTGGAGAGTCCACTACTTGTACTGTAAATCGCTAGATATAAGTCGCTAGGTTTAGAACTGTAACTCGCTACAAGTTTGTGAAGCAAGTCGCTACGATGAAACTAATCCGTGAAGTAAGTCGCTAGCATGAAAAAACCACATAAACATCACTTTTCAATCCAAAAACAACCCAACCAAGATGATTTAAGCTTACCAACTGATAACCTACACACTTGTGATGATTCTAAACATAAAAGTACTAACAAAATCCGAACTTTAACCCGAGAAATCAACCAAATGATGCAAAAACCACTAAACTTTTTCAAACTCAAAAACCACCTAAAAACCACTATAAATCCAAAGATGTGTAAGATATGATCTAACCTTGGCTCTTGATACCAATTGTAATATATTGGATTTCACATACACATCACAACATAAACCCAATGAGCACTTAGATGGTTTTAGAGAGAGAAAGAGTGGGATATTCTAGTAAGAGAAACTTGTTGAATATTAGATTACCAAAGAACATCCAACCCTCTACCTTGCAAGGTAGTGGGTATTTATAGGTTACAAACTAAACGACCTCCTGACGACCTGTGGATCAGGGATACAGTGGGTGAAGACCCGTCCTTCTTCCACGGTGTGGCACTAAACTATTTTACACTACTGATTAACTAAACAACTACATAAATAAGTAACTAACGATAAGTCTACGAGCTAACTTATGCTAGATAACAGTTGGGGTGACTGACTCTTCAATAATGGAATTTTCTAATTCCTAACACGCGTACACATAATTGTAAGGGGGGATATAAAGATATGAAAAATATGAGAATAAGCAGTTAAGAAAGGTTCAAGTGCAGGCCTAGGGGTACTTTTTCAATGCTTATAGATGAGCTTATAGTGAGAATAAGCCCTCATGCTTTTGGCAAAAGCTGTCCTGGCTGGCAAACAACAAATATCCGCAAGCTCAACTTATGAGGAGCTCTACACAGCTTATAGTGAGCTTATGAATAAGCTCAATTAACCAGTACACTTACCAAGCTATAATAAACCTAGCCTAACAGCCAACTTAAAGCTTCTCAATGAATGGTCAAATGATTTTTTCAATTTATTCTACTTTGCACTATTCCTAACCTACTAGCATACTATCTATTTTTATTTTTATTTAATTTTAGAATCCTAAAATAAGCTAAATAAGTTGCCTGCAAGGAAGCTTGTATAACTGATCTTCTAATGCACAGGGCACATAGACTCCAAACCAGTGTTTTTACACCTTAAACAGACTGAGCACAAGATTTTATTGATTTTTCTAGTTTAGTATACTAACTAACCTACTAATAAGCTACTGATCTTTATTTTTTTATATATTTTTGGGAAACTTGATTAAGCTACTAATTGCTAATGAAATCAGTGAACATAAAGTGGTTTTTAACTTTTAAAATACCCTTTTGACTTACTAATAAGCTACTTTCCAGGATCTAGTAGATTTCTACTTGGTGGAATTTTCTACATGTCATATTTTGAGGACAAGGGTGAGACCTTTTTGGACAGAGAGGGGTCAAAAAGACTAGTTATAACTCAAACAAATAGCATAAGAGTAAGTATATGATGTTAACTTACAGAATTTTGAGTTACCAATCCCGACAAACGCTTTATCTCTTGCATCATCCTATATTCTTTTTCATTTCGTCTTGCTCCACTTTAAAACTAGCATGCTCCTTTTGCTGTTTGACTTGCTCCTCTTTAAGTACTCGCACCTCTTCCTCTAAAGCCGCGGATTTCTTCTTTTCAAATTCCACAGTTGTCCTTAAATTTTCCACCGCCAGAATCTCTTTCTTTGGAGCTGAACGTCCTCTAAGATTTCCCTGAACATGTTTCAAAGACTTTAAAACATATTTCCACTGGTGTACCCGAACCAACAGCTTATTCACTTCGTAACTTTTTCTGTATATAATATCAATTTATTAGTGAATGCAAGTAAAAATATTTCTCATGGATGCCCATTCTAATGAAGATCAAATCTTGTTGAAGATATTATCACATAACGATATGATATTTTCAGTAAATTCAAAATTAATTAACCAAACATTATGACAAACTCTTTCACAACTGTTGGCAAGATGTATCTTAAAGCAGCCAACAGAGAAAAGTGAAATTATAACTACCTATACTATCCTGCTTCCAAAGATGTCCTTACAAGTGAGGAGCTCATTCGCTTCCGACACCACTAGTCTAAAGGTGAACCAATAATAGTTAAGAAGGTTCTAGACCAGACACCCGTTTTAAGCTGGGAGCGCATGGTAATGTGGCCTGCATTATGTGAACATGTACACCCCAAATGTTAGTTCAAAGATGTCACAAGTGAAGGCTATAGCTTGCTTGGCTAGTTGTGAGGTAATTCTGACGTCAACTCAAATTGTTACTTGGAAAGTTACTACCCATGTTAGTATCCATTATAGTTGCAATTTTGACCAATTAACTTATAGATGAGTCCATTTGGGTTGAGTTGTACCTCGAACTGTCTAAACAAATCACATCCGAAAAATTGGCCAAAAGGGCAATTGGTCAAACGGAAACAGGTTACCTGTTGCCGAAAATATGATTCTATGCTATAGAGCCTCGTAAACTGTTCTACTTAAATATTTAGAGCAATATTGTAAGAATGCTGTTTTGTAATTTTAACGTTGATTACCTGTAAAAGATGAAGATGCACTAAAACGTGTCTGCGGGGCAACCCAACCCGATTGACCTATTCCTACCCGTACTAAAGTTGATGTCTCAACCCAAACCCGCCTGACCTATCTATCATGCTACATATTAGTCAACCAAATGTCATCTGCTATTCCTATATTTTAAGTGGCATCTACATTTGTCATTTTTATACGCTATTGAATCATTTTAAATTTCTAACTTGTTTTTATTGTGATTTGCAGGTTGAAATTAGTACTCGCAAATTCTTTAAAGGTTATACAGAAGTCTTGGATATGTTGGTACTTTATCTACTAATAACTATAAAGTGAACGTGGATCTGGGTTTACTAGAATGTTACATTAGTTGCGAAAGTGCATAGTAGCAGAGCATACCAAAACTGCCTCGGCCTCCTCATTAACCATTTTATGATTCTTCTCAGAATAATGTGAAATTTCAAAGCCATCAATTACAGTCACTTCTTCCCCTTGTCTCCTTTTCTGTTTCATATAGAAACCATAATTCAGATATATATGTATATATATATATATATATATATATATATATATATATATATATATATATATATATATATATATACACGCATGAATAATGAATAATAAAAGTTTTATAGAACCTACTTACCGTATCAATTCTTCTTGCAGTGGATTTTGTACCGACAGTAGGTGGAATCACATTGAACGACCGGTTCTTCTTATTTTGGGTGCTTAACTTCTGCCAAATTTAAAGGATTACAGTTTAAAAATTTTCAAAAACAAAAGACTACAAATTGTAGAAAAAATGAATTTTATACCTGAAACTTCTCACTCGCAAACTTTTGACAAAGCTTAACCCAGTCAGGAAGTTCAATGCCGCTTGGGGGATCTACCATTTCCTCCTCATGTGTAGGAAACTCCTTGTAACGAACGTGTAACTTATACTGCCGATTTTTATGTTGATTCCCGAACTGTGAATCTATCGCATGAAATGACCTCTCACATTTCCGATTGAAGGTTGAATTTTCCTGATATATAATGAAAGGAAAAAACCTTCATCAAATTAAAAAGCAATATAATTCCCTAACTATGACTCTTAACTATGGGTCATTTGGAAGAATGGGTCAGACGAGTCACGGGTTGGGTTGACCCGTTATATTACTTAAGAAAGAACAAAATAGAAACATTAATACAATCTACATTCAACAATTTACCACACATTTTGAGTTGATATCGGTCTTTAAGAAATCTGGTTGTTTTTTCCATGTAGTGCCATCCATCATTGCATATTCACGCACTAAACACCCGCCCTTGGTGATAAAACGTTGGCTATCCTTGCCAACTATCCGGCCTGCACATTCATCAATCTCAAAGACCAGCTTCCCCTTGTCCAATCGCCTTTTCTTTGCTTCATTCAAGGCTCTCGATTCTTTTCGAGTAACTGATGTGCTTAACATTATGTAATCAACACAATAATAGACACCTGGTTAGGCCGCGTACATATGAGTCAAAGGCTTTACCTCCCTGGTACCTCATCCTTTTTAGAAGATAAAGTGCATCAAACCAAATTAATGCTAATTCACAGGATAAACAGATCAAACATAATTCTCTAGCAGGGAATCAGGCCCAACGATTTAATAAATGTCACAACAACTGGATTCCGACTAAGTCAAGAATGCTGCTTGTAGAATTCTGGTCACCTTGTAAGAGTAAAATACTCTTCTATTACTCTGCTAGCAGGTGATCCAGGTTGTAGGCATCAATAATGTGTAAAGATAAGTGAAAACAGAAAATTGGGCCATCTTACGTTGTTCTTTTTTCTTTGTTATTCTTCTTTTCCTTGGATTTATGGACTATGAATATGATGTAAACTCCTATACATGCAGACCCAAGGTACAAATCCAACTCTTCCTAAATCCTACAACATATACAAATACAAAATATGCTAGACACCTAGACCCCCCATGACCCTACAGTTGGTACTTAAAATTTTGAATAAGAAAATATATGGCGTACACAGAACCAAAGATTCTATATCATATAGTACTAATTCCATGACCCAAACAATACACCATAGTTAAAACCAGTGTTCTAGAGTGCATCAACCAAAATGAGCTATAAAGTTAAACAAACAGCAAACAATCATAATAATGGCAACACAGGTAATCAAAACAGTTCGCAAATCACAGAATCAGTGAAGTAATCAATGAGCTAAAACTATCAACCTAAACGAACAGCCCAATTAGCTATGTGTTTTATTACTACCTGAAATTAACGATAAAAACTAAACGAGTCAAAAAATAGCTAGTAATAATCTAATTTTTAAAGGAAATAACTTATTCAATCATCATAATTACAGAATGTATGATCAAAACAACAACAACACATCATCAATCAGTTGAACAGCTAATCAAGCACAACCTTTATAAATAAACAAAAACTAATTATCAATACAAAGATTAGCTTACTGATACATATTAAACTGATAATTGCTATTCAGAAGACAGAAATCAAAGAATAATAAGAAATTCTTATAAAACTAAAGATCTGACCTTGTAGACTTTTCTGGTGTAAGAAAATAAACTATTGAGCTATATATCTGACTGTCTATTCCGAATCACTACAATCATGTTCTGATGATTCCTCATTTTCAAAATATTCTGAACCAGTTGGGTCTATGTCGTCCTCCTCATCATCATCGTCAATAAATCCTTCATCCATGAGATGCACGTTTTGATTTGATTTTTTCCTATAGTTATCACCAACCGTAGAGCTATCCACCACTTACAATGGGAAATCACCTCGTGCAAGGGATGGTAGCTCCATATTCAAATCATCAATTAAATCTAAATGTAATTCTTGATCTTGATAAACTTCTTCATCACGTAGTGGAACATCAAAAAGAGCGCGAGGGGCATTACTATCCACCACAAGCCAACTCTTACCCAACTTTATATCAGGTGCATAAAAAACTTGTTTAGCTTGTGATGCAAGTATGTAAGGTTGATCTTGGTACCATTTCCAGGATGCATTTATGCTGATGACTTTAGATTCCTTGTCAATTCGTAGTCCGTTTTGATCATCAACTCTAAACCAATCACACTTAAAAACCAACAATCTTTTATGTTCTCCTAAGTATTCCAACTCTAGCACTTCTTGTAATATCCCATAAAAATCTATCATGTTCTCCCCATGACTACCTTTCACTACAACCCCACTATTTTGACTTTTCTTGTTCATTTCACGACTCTGGGTGTGGAACCTATACCTATTCACCAAACATCCACTATAATGACTCAATGACTTTGATGGTCCACGCCATAAGAGACGAATTTCAGTTGCGAATGATTGTGGGCAACAATTCACCTAAGTTATAAGAAAATGTCTTTATAAATTATTGATTTAACTGAATTTGAAATATTAAATCAAAATTCTAAAAACAATGTTACAGACTTACACGTTGTCGGATCCACGAAGAAAATTGTTTGTCATGAACTTCATTTACATCATCATAGTTTTGTTCCTCAAGTTCAACTTTATGTATACTACAGAGTGTGAAAGACTATGAACACATATACGAAAAAAACCAAAAAAATAAAAAAATAATAAAAATAAAAATAAAAATATCATAAATTGATAAAGCACTTACTTTATTAGCTCCTCCAATTCATGGCAATTATTTAAAATGTATGTATGGATCTTCTTCAACTCCATGTCACCAATATCATGTAATTTGGGACTACCTAAAGGACGCCCTTTACATGAGAAAACATAAATTTTACTATCATTATCTGTCATTTCATTGTTACGCTCAACCTTGTTGAAGGCGGTCTCAACATTGTTCAAATACATGGAACAAAAAGTTAGACATTCACTTTCTATGTATCTCTCAGCAATACATCCTTCTGGACGAGCTCGGTTGTGAACATATCCCTTTAAAGTACTCATTTTCCTATAAATATGATAAGTAGTTAGTATCATAACATATTAGAAATTAACCTTGATATGAAGAATGATGTCGGGAACATCCATCGATATTGAGGCGGACCAGCAATCTTTGTCTCGTATGGCAAATGGATCAAGAGATGAACCATGATGTCAAAGAACGATGGAGGAAATATCCGCTCTAACATACACAAGATAAGAGTAATTCTTTCCTCTTCTTTATCAAGAACATCTAGGTACATATTTCTTGCGCATAAAATCCGGAAAAACTCACTTAGCTCGTACAACAAAAGGCGAACTTCTTTTGTCAAGCAGCCCCTAATTGACAAAGGTAACACTCTTTGGATGAAAACATACAAGTCGTGACTTTTCATGCGAGACAACTTGAATTCTCCCCCGACTACACATCTAGATATATTGGAGGCATATCCATCCGGGAATTTTAGCAAGTTCATGAAACGTAGTATTTTTTGTTTCTCATCTTTTGTCAAATGGTAGCAAGCCATAGGCATTATGAATGAGCTACCATTTGATTGTGATTGTAGGCGTAAGCTTTTCTTCAACCTTTCATCCATCAAATCCCTACAAGATTTCCATGTGTCCTTGGTTTTACCCTTAATGTTGAATAAGGTACCAATCAAACTTTCGGTTACATTCTTAACAACATGCATGATATCTATATTATGTCTCAGTTTTAGTTTAGCCCAATACTCAAGCTGGAAGAACACACTCTTTTTTTTCCACCCCCGATTATCCTTTAAAGACTTACGTTTTCTCGTGTTAAGAGCATAATCAATTTCTTTCAGTATTTCATTTCCAGACTTAGGTACGACTGGTTCCCGATAATCCACTTTCCCATCAAAATTCTTCTTATCCCTTCGCCATTGATTTGAAGCCGAAAGAAACCTTCGATGACCCATATAGCATATTTTTTTACTATGAGGCAAGTAACGAGATGAAGTTTCATCCATACATGTTGGACAAGCATCGTAGCCCTTGCCAATCCAACCAGATAGCATACTATATGCAGGGAAATCATTTATCGTCCATAACAAAGCTGCACGGAGTGTGAAGTGTTCTTTTTTGTGTGAATCATACGCTTCTATACCAACCCACAAATCTTTTAGTTCATCTACGAGAGGTTGCAAATAAACATCAATATTTATTCCGGGTGAATTCGGGCCATGAATCAACATCGACATGAACATGTATGGATCTTTCATACATTTCCATGGTGGCAGGTTATACGGGACGACAAATACCGGCCAAATGCTATACGGATAACTTAGGTTACCAAACGGATTAAATCCATCCGTTGCTAACCCTAAATGTATATTACGCGGATCACTAGCGAATGACGAGTCCACTCTATCAAGGTGTTTCCAAGCCTCACTATCTGTGGGATGTCTAACTATGTTATCATCATTCACCCGCTTCTCCTTATGCCACCTCATGTCACAAGCAAGTTGTTTATCAATGAACAATCTTTGTAGTCTAGGTTTGAGAGGAAAATATCGAAGCACCTTTTGTGGTACCTTAGAATCTTTATCTTTAAAACGAGGCTCTTTGCACTTAACATTTGGGCATTCGGTATGCAATTTGTACTTGTCTCGATAAAGAACACAATCATTAACATATGCATGAATTTTTTCTCCATAAAACCCTAAATCACGTACGTATTTTTTGGCTTCATAGAAGTTTTCGGAACTAGTGATGGAGTTGGCAAGGCTTTTCTAAATACATCAAGCATTGAATCAAATGATTTGATAGTCTAACCACTTTTTGTCTTTAAATGCAAGATGGTAACAATAAACGAGAATTTTGAATAAGTTTTACATCCCGTATAAAGTTCTAGGTGTGATTCAGCTAATAATAGTCGAAGCGTTTCAACATCTTTATTAAAGGTACTTGAAGATTCACCATCACTATGCCAATTAACACCTCTTCTACTTTCCCCTATGTTATTTAACATCTCATCAAGGTCGTCATCATCATCATAATCCATATCATTATCACCGTGACTACCTTCACTAATTGCCATATCATCATCACTATTATCTAAATATGGCTCGCCATGATGAACCCAATTCTCATAACCAACAGTAATTCCTCTTTGCAATAAATGATCCAATATTGTAGTTCTACTTTGTTTGCGATAATTGTTGCAGTCTTTACAAGGGCAAGGCACTTTTGATGACACTTGTTTGTTACGGTATGCAAAATCAAGAAACTCATTCACAATTAACTCATATCTTGGATCGCTTATCCTATCAGCCATGTTCATCCATGACTTGTCCATATTCACTCGTACAATAAAATCTATTCATGTATAGAAAATCACATTTGTAACTCTATTCATATTTGCTATCCATTTAAAAAAATTAACAAATAAAAGCAGTATATAGTATCATACATACCTAAAAAAAAACATAACTTTATTTCGAATAATTTTCACACAATTGCTTATGTGGAAAACTAGAAGGGGGTTGAATAGTTTACCGATTAAAAACTTTGTTTTGAAACTTATTGAAAGATCAATTGATATTGATCTTAGATATGTTAGTGAATAATAATCAATATGCAAGCAATATATATAAAGAGTAAATAAGGAAAGAAACTGTCACACCCCCAAATTACCTATTTTGCGGAATGGAATTCCTGGGGATTGACTGTCATAGCATCACAATCACAGTTATATTGAACGACCTAAAGTGTCGTTTGAAAAGAACATCGTTTGATTTAATAAAACAATCAGAGTTTACAAAGTAGGTCCCAAATGAAAATCAACTTGTGCGAAAATAAGTTTGTTACAATTCAAACGATGTTTTAAAGTACGTAAAACCCAAGTGAGACGCGTCGTCATCGCGACTCCATGATGTGTCCAAATGCATGCCATGAAGTGAATGCCTTAGATACCTGAGATAAAACATGATAAAAGTGTCAACACAAAGGTTGAGTGAGTTCATAGAGTTTGAGTTGAAATGTAAAGCCTTTCAAAATCGTTTATGCAGCAAAGGCATTGTAAATCCACTCAGTTCCAAGTTCCGCCCATACAAAACTTGCAACCTGTGTGTTCACAACCCACTGCCAAAATGTAATATAGTTTGTGTTCAAGCCCACATCGTCAAATGAATTCCCAAAATAGTGCCTAACTTAATGTATCAATAGTTACTTGACATAATTATACCAAGACATCTAGTTCAATGAAAATCCCAAGACATTCAGCTCAATGATAATCCCAAGACATTCAGCTCAAGGGTAATCCCAAGACATTCAGCTCAATGGTAATCCCAAGACATTCAGCTCAAAGGTAATCCCAAGACATTCAGCTCAAAGGTAATCCCAAGACATTCAGTTCCAGGATTTATGATATAAGATATGACTAAACATTCAGTTTAGTTAAGCATGTAGTTTCAAATAATCATGATAGTCATAAAAGTAGTTGAGCATGTATCTCCCCCAAAAGTAATTCAAAATAATGAAAAGAGTAGGGGCTATGACTCACTTGGTGGAATGATGCGAAGACAAAAGTGAGTACACCGAGATGTAGTGTGATACGTAAATCTTGACCTATTGTGAATGATATGATACGTAATGAGTTGCAATGTAATGTTATGCATGCATTTCGTATGTTATTTATACCATTTGCGAGTTTTGAAAATAATACTTATCGTCGAAAAATACTCGTTTGACGTCTTGACCAATCAAAAATCACTTTACAAGTATTTACGTCAAAATGTCATCCTACAATGGTTTTGTAATGATTTATAGTGAAATTATTTCTTTTTGTCGTAAAACAATGTCGTCGGAAATTTCATGTAAGTGACAAAAATGGCTTTGAAAAACTAGTCGTAAAATGGTGTACGTCGATCGTTAGAAAACGAACTCGACGGTTTTGGAAAGTTTGTATCGAAATCTAGAAGTTTCAGTTCAGGAGTTTTCGTCATAAAGGTCTCGAACGTAAAGATAATAAGGGTTAAAGATGGTGATTTTGGCTAAAATATTGGTTAAAAATGAGTTTTGGCCAAGTTTAAGCATCCGCAAATAATTTATTAAAACTCCGCTATACAAACGGTTGGTCGTTTTGAAAAATATGCTCGGTGATCTTAATTTCATTAGAAAACATTTCGTTCCAAAAAGTTCCTCATCATGGTTAAAAACAGCCTCAAACATGGTCGTTACAGCTACCAAAACACTTGTATCGTAAAAATAATATAGTTTTTCAGAAAATAATAGTTACGGCAATTTTATGAAAACGTGCATATATTTGTCGTTTCAAATCCGTTTTCTACGTATAATACGTCCTTAGCTTCGTATCAAAGTATACTAATATATTTTTGATAAGTCGAAATAATTTGTGAAGCTTAAGGCTCGTTTTTGACTCGGACAAAATAAAAACAGCATGCTGAATTTTCAGAAAACTATATTTTTCGTAGTCAAACTTGTAAAATTCATAACTTCATCGTTATAACTCCGTTTTAATCCGTTCAAGCGGCCACGGATTCGTTTCAAAGTATATTTTTTAATTATCAAGGCCAAAAAGTCGTGACTATAGTCGGATTTTCCAGAAAAATGAAACAAGGACAGATTACTTATTTATACTTATCGAAAATAGTTTTTCTCGGACAAAACCTATTCTAATCCCTTCAAATCAACTCCAAAACTAATCTAATCCTACCATACACCTTCTTAGGGTGTCATGGGTTCCTAAACATCATCAAGACCAAAGTATACCAAGGGAATAATTATAGGATGACCTTTATTTATATATAACTCTAAAATCATGTAAAAATGGTATAATCAACATAAATCATGCATGCTTGCTCCAAAAATGAAAAGATAAATATGAGATGATAAGGAAACATGAAAAATGAAAGAAACATGCTTACTAGTTAATATGATGAGGTGATAAGAACCAAGGTTTAACTTAATCACTCTTGGTTTTTATTTCAAAACCTTATAAAGAGTGTGATTCTAGATTGTTTTTATGCTTGAACTTGAAAAAATGATGATCCCTTGCTAACACTTTGAAGTGGCCGGTTTTGAGGATGAAAGAACCAAGAGAGAAAACTACTAACTTGTATTATTATTGATTGAATGAAATGAGAAATGAGTGAAGTAAGAATATAACCAATCAAGGAAGAAAAAGCTACCAACCATTTATTGCTAACCCTTAAGGGCCGGATTTTTGGGATCTTGCTTCCCAATTATATATATATATATATATATATATTTTTTTTTTTTTTTTTTATAAATTGTAAGTATATACTTGTGTAATATTGTAAATAAAATGTAAGTAAAAGGTAAGTAGTAATAACTTGTAAGGTTTTTGGTAACTTTTAGATAAAAGAGATTTTTAATAGATCAAAGTGGAATGTAATGAGATCATAAAAATTGTAAAAATACATTCCTTGTGAAATTTGAGTGATAAAATAATTATCGTATAATTTTTAAGAAAAGTGACGTAATAATATAAATTTAACGATTTATATACAAAATAAATTTAGAACACTAGGTAAACTCAAAATAGAGTTTTTATAAACTAAATGTAAGTATAAAATATATCGGGATCATTTTTGGAAATATCGGATTAATTGTTCAAAATAATAACTCACGCGATAACGTTTATTTAATATAAAATTTACGCGATTCAGGTAAAATGCAATGTCATGAATGAACTAATATGATGCAAATGATGTTAATGAAATGTAGACTAATCTTAGTTCATATGAAATGTACGTGATGATATGATCATGAATTCGCCGCTAAACCATAAAGGTTACTCGAATTTGGAACACGTAAACCAAGTTTACGATAAATGTTGAAATAGTAAGGCATGAATTGTTTCGAGAAATGACCTGAAAGTACGGGTTGTCACAGAAACAATCAAACAACGACAAATTGTTTATAGTGGTTCGGTCTACAAGGACTCTTTTTCCTTGCCCTACTCCACTCCCCGAGTCTTACACTCGAGAGTTTAACTTCACTAGTCAACAAGCTCCTTTCACCGCGGAGAAACCTTTACACTTCGCTTACACACTATTTCCGACACTAAGCTAGATGTCGAGTTCTTTTCCAAGGGTACAACCACTCCCACACACAATGTATTTTAAGGACTAAAATACTAACCACTCACACTTACAAGTTTATGATGGTTTGGTACAACAATGATGTATGGATCAAGACTAGATCATACAACAACAAACAAACAATCCAACTATTTATTGAAGCTTGAATATGCCTTGATCTTCTTTGCTACAAAACATGATCACTATAATGATATGAAACTGAGTTAAAAATGTTAGAGAGAAGGAATGTATGTGAATATGCTAGAAAGGGATGAGAAAACAAGTTGGTTTGGCTTTGCTATTTATAGACAAAATGATCAGCAGGCACCACGGAACCCACAAAAGGGTTCCGCCCGTGTATATTTTTGGTGCCGCCGGGGTCTGACAGCAAGATCACCAAAATCTTACCAAAGTCAACCAAATCTATCCAAGATTGTGTAAGGTATGTAGAGTCTAAATCTACACAAAATATCTAGTGAAATCCTCTAGAGATTTCAATGATGCACCACATGATGTCATGTGTTGTTTTCTATTTTTAGAAATATGTTAAATGTAAATACATATGTAAACTTATGCTTGATCTAAAAATATCAACATACATTATGGTTTAGAAGCATATCGATAATATGATTAATCAAAATATAAATGCTTGAGTGATGAAGATATTAGTTGATGAAAAGCTTGTTTTAATATCTATTAAACTTGACAAGCTTTAAGCTTTATAAAAGTTAAATTTACTTTTGTCGTTAACAAAACTTAGGTAAAGATCATAAAATATAAATAACGTTTAATGACGATATTTGTTTTAACAATCTCCCCATTTTTGTTGAGGACAAAACATAAATTTTAGAGTAAATTACACCGTTCGTCCCTGTGGTTTGCTCCAAATCACTACCGTAGTCCCTGTTCTTTTTTTTTGCTTTTTTGCTCCCTGTGGTTTACATATTGCACGCTGTCAGTCCTTATCGCTAACTGCCGTTATCTTTTTCGTTATCTCAATGGCACCGTTAGTCCTAACCAAACGATCACTTGCAGCGTTAGTCCTATATACTAACGACCGTTAATAACTCAAAAATTTTATTAAAAAAAAATCTTTTCTACGCGGTTTTTATCGTTTTCGCCCGTTTTCTTACGTTTTCATGCATTTTCGTCCGATTTCATACGTTTTCGTCTACTTTTTCTATGTTTTTATACAGTTTCTTACGTTGTGATACGGTTTTGTCTGTTTTTATACGTTTTTCTTTGTTTTTTACGCTTTTGTCCGTTTTTCTTACGTTTTCATACGCTTTTTTCCGTTTTTCTTACGTTTCTGTCCGTTTTTATACCTTTTCCTTGGTTTTTTACGCTTTTGTCCGTTTTCTTACGTTTTTGTCTGTTTTTATACGGTGTAATTTAAAAAAAAAATGACGTTTTTTTTAATCTGATTTTTAAAATTTTTTTTCCGATTTAAAAAAATACATTTTTTTATATGATTTTTAAAAAAGTTTTTTCCGGTTAAAAAAAAATTGCGTTTTTTTTATCTGATTTAAAAAAAAGTTTTTCCCGATTTAAAAAAAAAATACGTTTTTTTAATTTGATTTTTAAAAAAGTTTTTTTCGATTTAAAAAAAATTACGTTTTTTTATCTGATTTATAAAAATATTTTCCGATTTAAAAAAAAACGTAATTTTTTAAAAAACTTGATTTTTAAAAAAGTTTTTTCCGATTTTAAAACGTAATCTGATTAAAAGACTTTTTTAAAAATCAGATTAAAAAAAAACCTCATTTTTTTTCAAATTACACCGTATAAAAACGGACAAAAACTTAAGAAAAACGGACAAAAGCGTAAAAAAACGAAGGAAAACGTATAAAAACGTAAGAAAAACGGAAAAAAGCGTATGAAAACGTATATAAACGGACAAAAACGCATGAAAACGTAAGAAAACGGGCGAAAACGATAAAAACCGCGTAGAAAATATTTGTTTTTAATAAAATTTTTGAGTATTAACGGTCGTTAGTATAAAGGACTAACGCTGTAAGTGATCGTTTGGTTAGGACTAACGGTGCCATTGAGATAACGAAAAAGATAATGGCAGTTAGCGATAAGGACTGACAGCGTGCAATATGTAAACCACAGGGAGCAAAAAAGCAAAAAAAAAAAGAACAGGGACTACGGTAGTGATTTGGAGCAAACCACAGGGACGAACGGTGTAATTTACTCTAAATTTTATTTTTATAAAAGGTGTGAAGTTTGTACAAGAGTTATAAAAATATGAAATTAATTTTAGAACTTGAAAGATTTAGATAAAGATAATAATACTAGTTTGTCCAATTTAGACATGATGTTGACTTTTCAGAAAGTCAAAGTATGCAGTTGACTTATATAGAAAGTCAAAGTCTTCATTAGTCAATGTGTGATGTTGACTTTTCAGAAAGTCAAGGTATGCAGTTGACTTTTATAGAAAGTCAAAGTCCAAGTTCTATAATATTTCTCCCCCTTTTTGTCGAAACAAAAAGAAGAGGCGAGGCAGAATATGTAATGGGCCCGAGCCATTATCTCCCCCTTGGCCAATGCTCCCCCTAAATTGGGTGCCAAGAGAAAGATACATGGATTGTGAAAAAGCTACAAAAAAAAAATGTTAGTAATAAGCATCATCACAAGCATTTCCAATCACCATGTAACAATTAACAACAATATAAGAAACACCATTCACTTGTTAAAATTTTCATGATGTAAAAATTATGAAATGGAACACAATGATGTGTTAATACATAAAGAAAATCCTAGAGAAAAAAAAAAATAATCCTTGAAAATTAGAAAAAAAAAAAAAATCCTAAAAAAATAAAAATACTTAAAAATAAGACTAGGAACCCCCTATTGAGGTGGTGGATGAGCAAGAGCATTAATGCGCTCTAGGATGTGATTGAGGATGAACCTCATTTCATCTTGAAGCTCATGGACCATCACCCGGGTCCGTTCGGTAATGTGGGCGGTCCGCTCACAATTTGAGCAACCGTGTCTAGGAGGGTAATATGGTTCATGATTTGGTGGTGGTAGAATGGTGGAGTTGTTGGTGTTGGTAGTTGGAGTGGTGATTATGGAGTCTAGCAAAGCACTTTGCATTTGCATGGTTCCACTAAGGTGTGAGTCCTCCATATTGGAGAATTTGTGGAGATGATTTAGCTCGGCTTCAATCTCCTCTCTAGTTGGGTGATCATTCCACATGGATTCCTCAATATCCTCTATATGAGGATGCATGGATGTTGCAGGTAGTGGATGATCCCCATACAAAGGACCATGAATTTTCTTGTGAATATGATGGAAAAAAAGAGGTTAAGGCCCTAACAGGGCGTTTGGGTCAAATGATAGCTGAATAGTACCAAAGGATGGTAGTGGTGGTGGATGATTGGGCCTAGGAGGCAAGTCCTCCAAAAATGGGTTTGGAGATGTAGGTGGTGTAGAAAATAGCTCAAATGGGATGGTGACTTGGATGTTTGGATAGGAGCCGGAGGTAGTGATGGGAGTCTTTGTTGGAGGTGGAGTAGTGACAATGATAGGTGATTTTGGAGGTGGCGTAGGAGTAGTCAAAGTGAGGAAGTTCTCATCTCTTATTGGAGATGAGATGGTTAAGGGAGAGGAATCGGAAGAGGAGCTTATGTTGACAAAGCAACATGGTCTTACGCTCATTCTAGCCGGTCTCTTGCAAGGCTTGTTTGATGGAGAAGACGTAGTCATTTTTACTGAAGGTTTTGCTAGTAGATGAGGAGATTTGAGAAAGTGTGAGGATGATCATCTTAGAAGCTCTTAATTTATAGGATTATGAAATTATGGAGAAATGTGTTTGATTTAATGTTAAACCATAGAAGGAAGGAGGTTTCTAATGATTTGGAAGTGTTTTAAATGCTAGTCATATCACCTAAGTCAAGCCATACAAGAAGGATGGAGTGAAGAGACAAAGATATGCAATAAATGTGTTCTAATGATTGTGGGATCTTGAGAATCAGATCATCCACGGATTGCAAGGAACCAAATTTTTGGTTCCTTCCTTTATGAAAAAGGGTTCCTTGGGTGAATTTTTGGATTTTTTGAATTTTGGTGGGAAATGAATATCCTAGATGCCTAAGTGTGTTAAACTAGTTCTAATATGGGTAAAAACTAGTAAGAACAATCCTAGAGATAAATTAGGGTACTATGGAATGTTAAAATAAGCGAAATTTAAAAACTTACCTGCAGGTACGACGACACCAATTTTTAACAAAGGCGGAACCAAAATTTTGGTGCCGCCTGTTCAGGTTTGGCGGTACCAAATTTTATAACAGACGGAACCAAAAATTTGGTGTCGTCTGATCCGTGGTGACCAGAATTCATCACAGACCCATTTTTTAACCATCGGGGACCTTTCCGAAACCTGAAATTTTTCTTAAAACATATGACATTAATTATTTCTAGTTAGGAAAAGTCGATAACACATGCATAAACATAGTGGAGCATAGACTTTGACCAAGGGCTAACGATTTTCACATAAAAGTGAAAATGGGTAAAATTTGATAACACACTTGTGCTATCCCCCTGCATAAACCGTTTAGCATACAACATTGTTTCAAGTTAGTTTGTCATCCTACAAAGTAAAAACGACCAAATAATATCATACATCATTGTTTTAAGCTTGTTCCAAACACTCCTTTGAGAACCTCACTTATCCAACTTTTTGTAGATCTTTGTCATCATCCTTCCAAGGCACTTGAACATCCCCTTGGTTTGCTTGAACTTCGCCGATTCATTCTCAATCTCGGGAAGAGATGCATAGTACTCTTGAGGTGGAAGTTGAGAATTTGGGAGACCGTCTTCGGAGCTATTTGATGATGATGATGAAGGAGTTGGAGGTTTTTCCCTTTTACCTTTAGTCTTAGCCACTCGCTCGTCACTCAAGGGCACAAATATGTGAGGGATGAGAGCATAGTCTAGCTTCAACCCTTTTGGGCTTGGTGGAATGGGTGCAAATGCTCTATAGAGATGGGTGAGTAGCATCCCGTATGGAAGAGCAACGGATCCTTGAGTAGGAATATCTACCATTCTCATAGCAATGTAGTAGGCTAAGTTGAATGGTTGACGAGTGGACAAGTTGTAGAGCATGTGAAAAAGGAAAGCATTGACATGGTCTCTATTTCCTATAGTGCTAATGACATTGGCTCTAAGGAGTTCCTCCCACTTTTTGAATTCGGGCTTAAGCTCATTGAGTTCCATACCATATGGATCTCGGTTGACTTCTTTTCCCTTTCGAGTGACACGGGTTGGAGCTGCCCTTTCGTTAAAAAGGTGCTCACGGATGATGTCCTTATCCACCAAAGGAGTTTGGTAGGGAAGAGAGCGGTCATTGATTGCATCAAGGATGGTAAGTGACCACTTATCCGAGTAAACACATGTACCACGGTTAGGAATTCCTAGCACTTGAGCAAATTGGTCTAGGGAGATGGTGTAGTCAGTTTGATTGATCCTAAACCTAAGGGCCATTTGATCGTCATCATTTGTGAAAGAGACAACACTAGCATAGAATTCTAATACAAACCTAGGACAAATGGGTTCATCGATGTCAAGGAGAAAATTGAAGTTGATAGTGGCAAGCTATTGACGGAGATTAGTTCCGTCGACAAAGGAGGGATGAATGGTCCTACCCTCATGGAAGTACCTTCGCTCTAGACTCTTAAAGATTTCGACTTGGTCTTTGGTGAGGCCCTTGGTTTTGTGGTGTTGAGGGATGTAGCTAAGAGTATCCTTGTGATCATAGAATTTTTCGGCTACCAAGGTTGTTCCTATGAGCAAGAATTTACATGTTAAAAAAAAAACAAACTTAGCGTTTTAGTTCTAGTGTATACCTATATGAAAACAATTTGGAGTTGCGGTTATCTCGACTCATTATATTCATAAAATGGTTTTTAATGGGGATGTTTGGCAAAAGGCATGAGATAACCCAAACGATCCTAATTCAATGTGGCTTCATTTGAATATTGATAAGGTTTTAAAATGTACCTTTTTGAGGGGTCATTTAAGCCCTTATTTGATCACTTTTGTATCCGTTATTACTTAATATCGTTCCTTTTCACTTTTTAGGTCTCTTGAAGGCAAATTGCTGTAATGGCACTTATTTGGACGAAAAGGCGCGAATATACGAAGAAAATGGCCAAAGTCAAGAATCGAGACACTCGAAGCTACTGAATGACAAGGTGACGGCGTCACAGCTTATACGCGACGCCGTCGGAGGATTTTGTGACAGGACAGCAACCAAAACTCTTATTTTCAAGTGACGACGTCAAGTTATAAAAGAGTAGGCCGTCGCAACTCAGACGGCCTAGATTTAATCCAGACGGCGTCAGAAGCTAAGGAGGACGGCGTCACAAGCACAAGGTGACGCCGTCGCAAGTCTAATGTGGCCAAGACGAAACCCTAATGATGGCGATCCGACGGCGTTACAAAACATAAGGTGACGCCGTCGCATATGTAATCTTATATATAGAATCCGAATTTTTCAGTATTAGTGGGTAGTCTTTTGGAGTAAAAACCTAAACCGAACTAAGGCTGTCTTGTACAGTATTTTAGGGTTCCAAACCCTATCTTACACTAAGATAAGTGCTTTACTTCATTAATACAATTATGTCTTTGATTATTTGTGTGTATGCTTGCATGTTCTCCATGTCCGGCTAATTTACTTGTGTGTTTGCTTAGGGAAGATGAAACTTAATTATTGAATATTGATTGGTTGTCTCTTATCTTAGTTGATTAATGATCTAGTAATGCGATAGGTCATTCGTTGTGTACTTAATGCTTGATTAATCTTTGTGAACCTTAGGTTATAGCACCTTGAGCGGTTGTAAGCTAAACTATCCAAAGAGGCCTTAGAGTTAGAGTTTATGATCCCTAGTGGTATTTTGTAGACGAGACCCTTTGGTAACTTCAAAGATTTAGGGATAAACGCATACCCTACAACTTTAGACACACAACGCAATTAAGAATAAGGACGTGACAATTCAACCACCAATAGGAGATAATTAAGGAGTAGTAAAACCTAAGTAAACACATCTTTAAACTATCATACGAGCACATAATAATTAGACATAGACTACATACACCTTAGATTAGATAATCAGATAAGTAGAGTAATCAGTAGCAATACCAACCCACAAATCCAAACCCCGAGATTCGTACTTTTCCATTTCCTAAAAAACATAAAAAAGATAAAAAATAATCTTCCTCAACCCCAACCTTAGCGTAGTAACTTCTCACTAGCATTCCTATTCCCCTAGAGAACGATATCAATACCTGTGGCTTACCCTAATACTACACTACAACGATTAGGTTCACTGCCTAGGGTGTTATAAAACTTGCTCGAAGAAAAGGAAGTTCCTTTGACCCCGAACGACGCGTGTAGCGTTATCAAGTTTTTGGCGCCGCTGCCGGGGAATAGAATAGCTTGTCAGTAGTCCACCTCGTTTAGGTTTCTTTGCTTGATTCCTATCAAGTAAAATTTTCTCATTTTTAGCTTCCTCATAGTCTATCCCCCTTCTTCGTGACCTTTGTTCGTAACACCATCACTTTTTATCATGGAAGGTGATAACCAACCACCATTCATCAACCATACTCTTGGTGAATACTCGAGACCAAGCCACCTAGGCTATAGGAACACCATTGAGCTTCCCGACCAAGCCCAAACTACGACCCTGCGATCCGACACCATCCAGTTGGTGCAAAACGGATGTGCATTCCATGGACTTCGTTCCGAAGATCCAAATCAGCATCTAAGGGATTTCCTTAAAATTGTCGATTCCATCGACCTTGATGCTACTACTCGGGAGACCACGCGCCTGCGTCTCTTCCAATTTTCTCTACGGGACCAAGCTAGTAATTGGCTTGAGCGACTTCCCGCTGGCTCCATCTCAAGTTGGGATGATCTCACCTCTCGTTTCCTTGCTCAATGTTTCCCACCGGGGAGAACCACTAAACTTAGGAATGACATCTTGATGTTCGAAGGTGAATCTCTCTACGAAGCATGGACTCGATTCAAGGACTTACTTCATAAAGTCCCTCATCATGGCATTGATCTCTGGCTTCAAGTCCAAATCTTTTATGATCATGTCAACTTCCCCACCAAGCGATCCATTGACCAAGCGGCCGGTGGAAAACTCAGTGATCTCACCGCGGAAGAATCATGGGGTATAATAGAGGACCTTGCTCTCTATGACAACGAAAGTTGGAATGACCCCCGTGAGTTGCCCAAAACCGTTAAGGCAATCTCCTTGCCTCCCATTGACTCACAATCTTCCGACCGTAGGATGATCGAACTTGAAGATCAAGTCAAATTCCTAATGAGTTCCTACCAAAACCCTAAGTCTTCACGCCATGTGAACAAAGTTTCTTATTCGTGTGAGCCGCTTTATGATCCTCATAACACGCGCACTTGCACCCGATCCCCCGAACATGCTTCCGTTGACTACGCATCCTCGCGTGTTAATGGAACGGGAGGAAGATTCCCTACAATACCCGGACCTAGGACTTTCAATGAAACCCGAGAAGCATGGAAGGGCAAGCCCGACTTCTATTGGGGACAAACCAAGGAATTCACTTCCAATGATTTTTCATGGCCCCCACCCCACAGTCCTAACCAACAAAACATCGAAGGGATGTTGCAAAACCTAGTTGCAACCCAAGAAGCCCAAATAGCTAAGCTCTCGGACCGCTTTAACCAACAACAAGCCGATATGGATAGGAAGATAGACAACCTTTTGAAAGCCATGACCAATAGTGATAGGAAGGTTAATGCTATCTCAACTCTCGAGCCTTCCGGTGTAGAGATTAAGGACCCAAGTAAGTTAACTAAGCATGTCCAATTCGTCAATACCATAGCCTTAGTGAAACCTAATAGAACCAATGATGAAGAGGACCATACACGTGAGACTAATGAAACAACCGAGGAAGTAGATGAAGTAGACAATGACTATTTCAATAAGTTTCCTACGGAAGAAGAGCTATCTCGCCACCCTCACTTAGTACGTGACCTCCGTCACATGTATGTTAGGAAAAGCCCTAGAATCAAGTTTGGGAACCCTTGGAATCTTAACATACCATGTTGCATAGGACACCTTTTCGTGGCAAAGGCATACATTGACCGCAAATCCCCAATCAACATAATGACTAGCACCTACTACAATTGGGTAGTGAAAAAGCCGATTCCAACTAGGCAAGACCCCGATGATCCTAGTGTTAGTTGCAATTTTCTTGGTAGAGTTAAGGGATTTCCCGTTTATGTAGGTAGTTTCGCGTTTCCTACGGACTTCATAATTGTGGATGATATTAGCACGACCATAGACCCTAGCTTGTCCCACGTTATTCTAGGAAAACCTTTCATAGAAAACACCGGGATGACTTATGATCCTTCATTAGGAATAGTGCGATTCAAGGATGAGAATGACGACATAGCTTACCAAATGCCGTTCAAGATTGAGAAATTCTTATCACTCTCTAATGATGAAAAGGAACTTAAACTATCGGTCTATTATAGGAATGAAGAGGATAAAGAAAAAGGAGTAGATTATGTTATGGCTAAGATTTTCGGATTCTATAAGGACTGCTTGAACCTAGGACCGAAATATAGGACCAAGTGGGGAGAAGACGAACTCTTAGAGAGGTGCATCATAGGGCACTTCTACAACATGGAATCCCCCAAGAGAGACCGTCATGAGGAAGGAGATGACGGTAATGAAGTCACGTGAGGGCACGACTACGAGTCTAGCTACAAGACTCTTAAATAAAGAAAAGCGCTTCGTGGGAGGCAACCCATGCTTAATTGTTTGCTTGTTAGTGTCATATATTTTTTTATTAATTGTTTATTCTCATGTTTAAATTTGTAAAAATGCTTTATTTTGTTTTTAACCTCGTCTTAATTGCATATAAAGGTATTTTACATAAAGGATAAGTGTAGGGAGGATTACACACATTTTCAAAAGAAACATAAACATGAGAATAGCAATTCATTAAAAGATATATATGTGTGTTTTTTCGAGTCAAATGCTTGTATCGAGTCATAATGGATGTTTTGCAGAAATTTTTCCAGATTCTAAAGATGTAAATTTTCCAGAATTTTTTTCAGAAAATCGCAGACCAGATTTTGTCAGGATAACTGACGGCGGGATTGCAACTGACGGCGTCAGGAAGGAGTAAAAACATCAGATTACTTTTTCTCGTTTTCTGAGCTACTTATAAATTTTTGGAATTTTCCAGGTCTTAATTTTCTAGAAATTCTGTAAACATCCATTCCACAAGCATTATATCCTAGTTTAGTAGAGTCTTATATATATTATTACTGCCGATTTTACGAGAAGGTTTCGTTGTTTTCTTCAAATGTGCAGGTTTCATTTATCAAGAAGAAGAAACAAAATATTGGAAGGAGCTTTTCACGCACACATTCTTCTTGGAAAGGATTTAACCACTACTTCACACACGGATCCTACCGAGCTAATCAGGGGAGTACTAGTTTCTTTTGTTTTTTATTACCTTCCATTATCATAACTTTGATACTTTCGGGGAACATTGGGGACAATGTTCAGTTTAAGTGTAGGGAGGGAAAACAAAACGGGAACTTTGAAACTATGCTTATCCTTGACTATTTGCTTTGTCCAATTGTATTTGTGTAATAAACCATGAGAAAATGTCGGTTAAGGTAATTTTGGCACCAAATTTAAATTTTTTTATGACATATAGGAGTGGGCCATTAGTCTTAACAAAAGCGTCTCACGGATAGGAAGTTGCATGACTAGCACAAAAACCCTTTACCACCTAAATTCCACCAAAAATGTGAGGATCGCCCTTAGATTAGTAGGAATTAAAAGCATTCATCTTCAATGCTTAGAGTGTGAACCGGTAGTATATTAGATTCTAGAACTTGTTTTGTGATGCATTCCGAGATCGCTAGTAAGACTACACTTGTGTAGTTAGGAATAACTAAATGATAAGAGGCATTAGGATAACCCTTGTTTGATACCGTAATATAATTACTTCTTCCACATCGGTTGAGTAATTCCCCCACACCCTTTGCGTTGTACTCATCTTTAGTACACGATACCCCTAGTTAACCCCTCAGAGCCTATCCTTTTCGCGGTTCTCGTGATGTTTCGGTTTTTCCGGAATATCAATGAAGAGCATTGTTTACACCCCACCCCCAAATATACACCCAAATCGCCTTAGCCTACCCTGTGTGCACTCACTTTTAGTGCATTATTGTTATCACCCTAAACCCTTAGTTCAATTATCTGGTTGCTTGCATGAGTTGCTAAGTCGAGTCATATCCTTTGTACACAATTTTGGGACGATTGAGACTAATGGGAAAAAGTTAAAGTTTAAAAAATGATTGAAAGGGAATGTTAAATTCCCTTATTTGCGTAATAACATACCCCAAGTGTTTTGATCTTTTCAATTCGGGTCAAATTAGTGTTAGAGTAATAAAAACTCAAGTGTAGGGATGTGCCTATAAATCCCTATCATTTTGATGTTACCGTAGAGGATGGTAGAGTAAAAGTGTATGAAAAAAAAAAAACATACGGGCTACCATCCTACATCTATCATTTAAATTTATGTTTGTTTATTTCAGTTAGCTAGAGTCTAGAGTGTCGAGTCTTGGCTTAGCAACGCCATTCTTCGTATACTTGCAACATAGAGATTTTTGACTTGCCACCACTAAATTGCCTATCCCACCAAACCCTTTGTTTCTCTACCGTAAGCCTAACATTACAACCCTTTAAAGTCCTCTTTGATAGTCTTTCCTAGGTGCTTACGCCAAAGCGATGGAGGTTTGATCTATTCTCAAGCCTATGGTAATTTATGTACTAGGACCGGTTAATGAGTGTTTATCTTCCATTTCCAACTTGTTATATTTTATATACACCCGAGAGAGATGTGAGTATCCAAACACCCCATGTGAGGTGCTAGTATGTAATTTCCGTGCTTGTTATGACTTTTGCGGGGATTATATGTGTTGTGGACTGTTTTAAACCAATGCTTCATGACCCCTAACTTATAAATTAATTGGCTAAAAGCACATTTGCTTGAGGACAAGCAAATACCAAGTGTAGGGATATTTGATAAGGTTTTAAAATGTACCTTTTTGAGGGGTCATTTAAGCCCTTATTTGATCACTTTTGTATCCGTTATTACTTAATATCGTTCGTTTTCACTTTTTAGGTCTCTTGAAGGCAAATTGCTGTAATGGCACTTATTTGGACGAAAAGGCGCGAATATACGAAGAAAATGGCCAAAGTCAAGAATCGAGACACTCGAAGCTACTGAATGACAAGGTGACGGCGTCAAAGCTTATACGCGACGCCGTCGGAGGATTTTGTGACGGGACATAAGCCAAAACTCTTATTTTCAAGTGACGACGTCAAGTTATAAAAGAGTAGGCCGTCGCAACTCAGACGACCTAGATTTAATCCAGACGGCGTCAGAAGCTAAGGAGGACGACGTCACAAGCACAAGGTGACGCCGTCGCAAGTCTAACGTGGCCAAGACGAAACCCTAATGACGGTGATCCGACGGCGTCACAAAACATAAGGTGACACCGTCGCATATGTAATCTTATATATAGAATCCGAATTTTTTAGTATTAGTGGGTAGTCTTTTGGAGTAAAAACCTAAACCGAACCAAGGCTGTCTTGTACAGTATTTTAGGGTTCCAAACCCTATCTTACACCAAGATAAGTGCTTTACTTCATTAATACAATTATGTCTTTGATTATTTGTGTGTATGCTTGCATGTTCTCCATGTCTGGCTAATTTACTTGTGTGTTTGCTTAGGGAAGATGAAACTTAATTATTGAATATTGATTGGTTGTCTCTTATCTTAGTTGATTAATGATCTAGTAATGCAATAGGTCATTCGTTGTGTACTTAATGCTTGATTAATCTTTGTGAACCTTAGGTTATAGCACCTTGAGCGGTTGTAAGCTAAACTATCCAAAGAGGCCTTAGAGTTAAAGTTTATGATCCCTAGTGGTATTTTGTAGACGAGACCCTTTGGTAACTTCAAAGAGTTAGGGATAAACGCATACCCTACAACTTTAGACACACAACGCAATTAAGAATAAGGACGTGACAATTCAACCACCAATAGGAGATAATTAAGGAGTAGTAAAACCTAAGTAAACACATCTTTAAACTATCATACGAGCACACAATAATTAGACATAGACTACATACACCTTAGATTAGATAATTAGATAAGTAGAGTAATCGGTAGCAATACCAACCCCCCAAATCCAAACCCCGAGATTCGTACTTTTCCATTTCCTAAAAAACATAAAAAAGATAAAAAATAATCTTCCTCAACCCCAACCTTAGCGTAGTAACTTCTCACTAGCATTCCTATTCCCCTAGAGAACGATATCAATACCCGTGGCTTACCCTAATACTACACTACAACGATTAGGTTCACTGCCTAGGGTGTTATAAAACTTGCTCGAAGAAAAGGAAGTTCCTTTGACCCCGAACGACGCGTGTAGCGTTATCAAATATACCCGAGAATGCATATTAGTTATGCATTACCTTTAGTATTCAAGAGCATTATACAAGTGATGAAAAATTTACGTTTCTATTTGTATTTAACAATGAAAAATTGTTTTCCTACAAGTGAGAAGCTTTTCAAAATTTTGACACGGGGTTTTTGTTTAATTAGAATAAGGCCTTATAGTAACTATCTTTTAAGTGGTGGGAAACATGATTAGTTTATGCAATGTGACAATGTAGTACCTAATTTCAATAACTAGTTATGCAATTTGCCAATTGAATTCACGTTTTGTTCAAGAATATACATAATCCCCATGTAATGATTAGACTCAGAATTAAGAGAAGTAATGTAGTTAGGATACATACAATGAAGTTTTCTTCAGTGATTAATGGAAGAGAAAGTATTAACAATGAGGTAGGTGTGTTGTTGAAACATTTTGGTAAAGTGAGTTGTGAGGAAGAAGATGTTTTGTAAGTGGTATTTTTGCTACTGTTGTCACCACGGACCAGGCGGTACCAAATTTTTGGTTCCGTCCGTGTTGTCGTTTGGTGCCATGGGAACAGCAGCAGATTTAAGCTAATTTGTTTTGTTTTGTTTGTTCTAAGATTTAGACTATGTTTTAACTACATGTTTGGTTCCATTAACCCTAAGCCAAGTCTAAGAAGATTAAATGGTTCTCTTTTGAGAGGCTTAGTTAGGATGTCGGCAATGTTGTCTTCGAAGGATACTTTCTCAATTGAGATGTTTCCTTTTTGAACATTGTCGCGAAGAAAGTGATGGCGGATTTCAATATGCTTTGTTCGAGCATGTTGACGGGATTTTTGCTGAGATCAATAGCTCCTTTGTTGTCGCAAAGTATAGAGATATCGTTGAGATGAATTACGTAATCCATAAGAGCTTGCTTCATCCAAAGAGCTTGTTGACATGCTTTTCCGGCTAAGACGTATTCGGCTTCAGTAGTTGAGATAGCAAGAGCCGTTTGTTTCTTTGCAACCATGAGGTATTTGTACTTTTTCTATCGACATAGTCACCGGCATGGTCCGAGTCGGCATACACTATAGTTTCTACACCCGTTCCTTTGGGATACCATAATCCTAAAGATGTCGTTCCCTTAATGTATCTAAATATCCTTTTCAAGGCTTTTAAGTGTGATGATTTGGGATTTTCTTGAAAGCGAGCACACATAAAAACACTAAACATAATGTCGGGTCTACTAGCCGTGAGATAGAGTAGGCTACCGATCATTCCTCTATATTTAGTGTTATCTACCAATTCACCTTCCTCATCCTTGGTGAGTTTAGTGTCCGAGGACATGGGTGTCTTAGTTGGTTTTGAGTCTCCAAGACCAAATTTCTTAAGCATATCTTTTATGTATTTAGATTGGTTAAAGAATATGCCATCTTCTAGTTTTTTAATTTGAAGTCCTAAAAAGAAGTTTAACTCACCCATCATACTCATCTCAAACTCGTCGTGCATGATTTTAGAAAAATCATCACATAGCTCTTGACAAGTTGATCCGAATATGATGTCATCAACTGTTACATATTGGATTTCACAAACACATCAAACCATAAACAAAAATAGGCGTATAAGATGAGGTTTTAGAGAGAGAAAGAGTTAGAGGTTTGGGAACTTAGTAAGAGAAAGTAAAAGTATTATTATGAGCTTCAACTCTCTACCTTGAGAGGTAGAGAGTATTTATAGTCTTACACAAATCGCCACCTACGAGCTGTGGATCAGGCATACAGTGGGTAAAGACCCGTCCGTCCTCCATGGTGTTACTTAACTAAATACTACTTAACATCAAATAATCTATGACTACGAGCTTTCTAACGATTACATATACTTGAGGTGACCGACTCTTTAATGACTGGATTTACTAAATCCTAACAATCTCCCCCTAAGGGAGGTCACCTCAAAAATACATTGAATACAAACATATATTACAAAAAGATTGTTCTTGGATTCTTGTTAAAGTTCTTTGCTCTGCAGCTCGTAGTCATTGATTCTTCATTTTTGCATGTTTGGTTAATCCAAGTGGAGGTCTTTACCTGATCCACGTGATAATGAGTTTTGAGCCAGCTTTGAGATAATCAGTTATCATAAATCTCTGACTCATCCTTTGTGGTGTTGGTATTATGTGATGTTGTGACATTTGGACCGACATGCTCAAATTCTGGATCATGATTTCTTCTCATCAGAGTAACGGAAGCTTTCTTTGATTCATGATATTGGCGCAGCGTAGCGAAGCATGGAGTGAGAATATCAGAGTCATTGATGCACTAATCATGATTTCTTTTGAAATGAATGTCATGTGTGAGCATGCGGCTATGGATTGACCGATTCATTCGATCGGTTGCAAAGCGTCGCGTACTGCATACAACAGTTAGCAATAAAGCGCCGCGAAAGTGTCTTTGATCACTTTCGTTGAATTGAGGTACACGGCCCACGGTTCCCCGTTGTTCAGTACAAGTACTGCTGTGATCGGTATAATTCGAAGAATTTCCTTGACAGGTTTCGCAGTGCTCTAGCTGTTCTCAAACCGAAACGTCTCAAAGAAGACAACACGGAGTGAGTGAACCAGCGAATTGAGATTCACTGATTGATGAAAAGATATTTGAAAAACAATCGTGTATCGCTCAATAGAAATTGTTTTTGCAATACAACGAAGGTTTTAATGAAAATCAATTATCAATCATAAACACCTTTTATTTTGAAATATGAGTACACAGTCGATGTGCTAAAGAAAAGATTTTAAAGCACAACGACCGGTTTTTCAAAGGTATCTGTCAATCCATAACCTGAACCGGGATTGAATCATAATTATGACTCACCCCGTTGTTTCTGTTCAGTTGTCACATGGTTGATCTATTGGATAGATCTCACATGCCACCCACTAGGAGCTTGTTTGATGTTGGCTCCAGAAGGCTTTCCATCTTCATTGTGAATATGTTTGTATATCACTCAGATGTTCTGGCAATACCACAAGGATAATGCGTAGGACTCATAAGATATAATCTCTCTTTCCACATTGTGTGAAACAGAGAGTCTTCAATGACAATGTCCTAAAGAGATTTATTTGATGATCTCATGGCGCTAGACTCAATAGTGCACATTCAGTTCCTATGCCGGAGACTAGGGAGAGGGTCTCCTTCTTCAGTATCAACAATCTCTAAGAGATAGTCGATAGATTATGTCAGTTCCCCGTGAGAATGAAACAAGTCCTTTTAAGAGGAACTTGAGTAGCTTGGGAAGTTGTAGTGCAGTGCGTCACTGGGTCCATGACGTCTTGTCTTCAATACCGATGTTACCTTGGTAACCACCAGTAGCATATGAATTGAACCCGGTTTCTGTCCTAAGGTTGAATAAATGGAGGGCTATTTCTTTTCACCCTTTTTCACATTCAATTCTTTTTCATTCTTCAACCCCTTCAGTGCTTACCGAGACTTCATAACTACAACCTTGTTGGGTTTATTCCAGTACTAGCTCAGTCTTAGTCCACACTCTTCCCATATCTCATATTTCTTCTTTTATCATCATACCTAAGAACTTTACACTATCTAGTGGATTGTCCCTGGGTAGATCCCTCCGGTTCTGGCGGATCATGGGAACAAATACCTAACCTTATCATCCGTATATCACCATATATAAAGTAAATTTGGTCGGTCTATTTGGTATTGTTCATCTGCCATTGGAACCAATCGAAAACCACTTGAAAACCAATCCAGATACTTGTGATATATTATCAAAGCATTTTGTACCTGAATTGTTTTTGATATTTTTAGAAAAAAGAGGAAGGATTAACTTCTTTGATTACCATTTTCTAAAAGATATCAACATCACTTCCCTGATTAAATCAAGTAGATAAAGCATATTGGGGAATGATGAGGTTTTCAAAAGTTTGCTCCCCCTCAATATGTGCCTCGAGGTTTGAAATAGTTTTGCACATACTAGAGGGAATCTGCACTTAGATACAAATCAATCACGTTTCAGTTCTTTGTGGTTTAAAATAGATTCTCCCCCTCAACATGTGCATGGAAAATTTGAAATCGTTTGGCACATGTGGGGAGGAAAGCTTGCTAAACACATGTGAAACCATTTATCAAATTATCAGTTTAAATGCAATTTAAATCACAAATTCTCCCCCGATCACAATTTTCAAATCATTTGAGATTTGTGATCTCTGTAGATTTAAATTGATTTTGAAAGCTTTCTAGGAGAATTGTGACTTGATTATGAAAACATTTTAACTGATAAGGATCGGATTTTGAGACTTTACACTCCATTGATTAAACATGCATGATTATCTTTTGAAAACAATTGTATGACGAACAACCTTTTGATTTAATTGAAATCATTCTCTCCCTCAATCAATGACATAGGTTGTTGATTGAGTGATAGATATTTTGACAAAAGTTAAGTCCAGATGATTTTCAAAAATAGAGTTCGAGTTATTTAACAAAGCAATTAGTTTTCATTAGATGGTAAGAATCAGAGCATGAGATTTGAAAAACAAGATAAAGCATGGCTCTGTTCTTTCTTTGAAAAATGGGTTACTGCCTGAAATGACAATAAACCATAGTTTCACTTTCTCCCAAATATATATATATATATAGGGAAGGGTTATTTTCAGAACCAAATAAATTGCGAGAACTGCGAGAACCACCATCAACCAATCAGATTTTTTTGGATATTTAGTTTTAATATTTTCAAAAGGGTATTTTGGTAAAATTACTTTTTAATTTTATCTTTTATTTTTTTATTTTAAAAAAACTTTTTTTTTCTTCCGAAATTTTAGATTTTTTTTTTTTGGGTACCTGTTTAAAAAATCAATATGTGCACATGTGTTTTGCATTACGTAAAAATTGTATTTTTTATTTATGCATAGGTGTTTTGTATTTGCACATGTATCTTTAGAAAATATTAGATAAATAAATATATACAAACAACAAACATTTATTAATAGATTGATGCAATTTATACAAACAACAAAACTTTATTAAAAATATTACATAAATATGTTTTATTACAAATATATGAAGCGTGCACGTGTATTCGTCGCCTGGCTCAAGAACCCATGAAAACTGCCCATGTGTTTTTAATCCTTGTGCAGATGTGTTTTTATTTGCCCATGTGTCAATAGTTGGTTCGCCTTTTAACCGTGCACATGTATTCGTCACATGGCTCAAGAACCCATGAAAACTGCTCATGTGTTTTTAATCCTTGTGCACATGTGTTTTTATTTTCTCGCTCATATTAGCTAATACAAGTCTGCCAACAGCCACATCATCAGGTAACCTGCAACCATAAAACACATATGCATACTCTTTCAGAAATTTTATATCAACAATAAAAAATTTACATATGCATCATTATACTAATTTTATATAAACCTTGAAACAAATATGCATCATAAAACTAATTTTAAATTAGCCTTGAAACAGACATATGCACACACTTTTCAGCTATAAAACACATATGCACCTCTTTAATTATTTTTTACCCGTCATAAACACGTAAGCACCATTCTTCAAAACACGTATGCACCATTACTCAAAACTACTTTTTTCCATTTAATAAACAAAATCGATGTAGTGTTCATGCGGACATAAATGAAATCAAAAGGGACGTCCTTGTTCATCTTGAAACCCGTATTCATATAAAAAACGAATTACACGTGTACATTTGTTAACAAAGCATATTCAGACCTGGAATTGATACTGCAAACCATATTCATATCAAAAACGAATTACACATGTGCATTTTTTCAAAATATTGAGATCTGGAATCGACTTTTTATGCAATTTATAAGAAAGACGTAAGATACAATTCTTACTTTTATTAAGAGACACATTTATTAAAACTGAACCAAACACCCATAAAGCCAATTAACAAAACACATATGCACTCTCAAACAACACACGGTCATACTAAATATTATAGACAAAATATGTAAACATTCTTTTAGATCTCAATGAGCAAATATTAATAATTTATAATTGTTGAGAAAAACACGTTAATAAACTAATTTGTGCTTATGAACTTGTACAGTTATCAAATCCTAGATTAGCATGATAATTTCAATCATTGAAGAATGCCTTAAAAAGTCATATTATTCTAGAATACTAATCAATCTTTAACAGAAAGCTTTGCTCCACCAAAATTATAGTTATTGGACATACTTTTTAAGAGTACAGCCATTTCGAAACAGAGAATCGAAAAAAAATACTACAACAAAAAAAATTATGCTAATATAAAATCTATGATTAGCCAGTGGATCATTATCTAATATCTAGCATAATCATAGTGACACACCTTGTTAATTCATCAATCATTATATAAATATGTTCATCATCGACCTCCAATTAAAAGATCATTTGGGCGGCGGTATTTATTGAGAGATAAAAAGAATAGATCGTGAGATGAAAAGAAACTGATAATTGTTGTGACCTTGTGATTATCCATATACAGATGAACAATTAGGGATAACACCATCTTCTGGTTTTTTGCTTGTAAATTAGAGGATTGAAGAATCACTGGAAAAAACTAATAGATCTTGATGGGGGATGTTAGGGGCGGCTGCACAAATTTAGGTTAATGGGGAGGAGGCAGTTACTAGGTTAAAAAAAGGAAGAGATGTAGATGAATTTAAGAATAAAGACAATTCTGCAATTATTTAGTGATACAAAATTACATAAACGCCCTTCTATCCATTTTAAAATGTAACTTGATATTTAAAGTTATTACTATTATGCCACCAATATTTTTAGCCCTTGATTAAAAAATGAATGGACCAGATTGGTTCTCGCAATTCTTTTGGTTCTGAAAATAACTCTACAATATATATATATATATATATATATATATATATATATATATATATATATATATATATATATATATATATATATATATATATATATATATATATATATATATATATATATATATATATATATATATTAAGAACATTCGAACAATATCTAAAGTCCCGTGTCATTCTTTGAATGACATCACAAAGACCGTAGATTTTTTCGAATCGAGAAAAACATGACAAAATGGTGCCGAAGTTCAAGTGATTGAGACGACGATGCCAAAACCATGACTTTGTTTTCGAAGCCTTAGACAACAAGCAGATTGGAGGGGACTTCATCATGTCTTCGATAGAGATGGTGTATAGATTTGAACCACGGGTTCCTCTTAATAGTTCCACACCATCAAGTTCTCTAACGAAACAAGTATATTTTCTAAATGCCACTTCTAGATCAGAATCACAGAATTGACCAACAGAAAACAAGTTATGACCAAGATCTTCAACATAATATACCCTGGAGATTACACTTTTGCCAACTACATAGTCACCATAACCCATAATTGCTCCAAAATGGTCGTTCCGAATCTAACAGTCCCGATGAATTTACTCACGAAGTTCATGAGCCGCATGGCGATCACCGGTCATATGCTTGGAACAGCTGAGTCCGGTACCACAGAACGATTTGAACGATCTGCAGTTGAACACAGACAAGAATGGATAACTAGATAATTGGGATCCCCATCCAATAATGGGTTCCACTTGGTTAGTAACAGTGATTGGAACACCCACATAAGAAGTAGAAACAATGGAATCATTAGAAATAGATGCAGTGCTAGTGTCCATATTTGTCCTATTCAAAGTATGTTCACTTCTTAAGGGAATAGTTCTACCAGTAGGCATCCATTTTTTAGTGGGCATTGACTTAGCAAATTTAGGGCAAAAATCATTAACCTTACGCCCAGTAGGTATCCATTGATAACCTATATTACTAAATTTCCTTCCTGTGGGTTTCCACTGTTTTCTAACTTTCTTTCGCCTTTGCCTTTTAGCCTTCTTAGCTTGATTTTTAGCATTAACAGTTTTAACAGGGCATTTGACAGCATTAGACAAAACATTCACACCACATTCATGATTAGTAATAGAAATCAAGCAGTCATCATTACATGGTTTGAGAATAGTAGCAGAATTCGAATTAATTACAGTATGCTTATAGCTAATACTAGAATCAACACGATTCGTTTTATTCAACTCAAACTTAATATTCCTAGGGTGATCTTCTACTCTCTTCCAATGCACATTCTTAGCTTGCAAGGTCCTATCTTGCTTGGTATTGCCTGGAGGCTTTGACCCGCTTGCTTTAATGTCACTGATTACTCCTGTAGAGGGAATTATGGGAACATTAGTTGGTTGATCTACTTTTTGCATTCTTGAATTAGAAGTGCAGAGATCTGAACTACTAGAAGGAACATTAGTGTTTACTTTCTTAAAACTGGGCATAGAATGGTTTGTATGCTTGACACTAGGCATAGTACAAGGCGTCACAGCTTTACCTTTCGCTCCTGAGGATTTAGGACATGTTGCTATTAAACATTCTAGCAACTCTTGAGATCGTTTGGCCTGAATGCAAGCAAACCTAATTTCTCTATCAAGAGGCTTATTTATGAAATCCTCTTCCACAATCTCACGAAGACATTCTAGACTATCCTTAAGGTGAGCACAATAGTTATAAAACACAGGTTCATTATTCCTAAGATGAGGAGGAATATATTTAACTTGATCACAGTATATTTGCAGTCTGAGGATGACTTTGATGCAACATTCTCATTAAAAACAAGTGGCAGTTTCCCTTTTTCCCGAATCAGCAGATTCTCAATTTTTTTTGTAAAGACGTTACTTTTTTGTTGTTTTTGTCACGAGTGACTTTCATTGAATCATATAATTCTTTGAAGTGTAGTTTAACTTTTTCATTTTCTTCTAGAAAACTCTCGTTTTCTTTTTGTAAAGCATTAACTAAGTTTTGAAGATGAAAAGTTTGGGAATACTGAGAATCTAAAGGATGAGGCATTTGGAAGCCAGTCACATTGTTCTTTTCACCCTTTAATTGAGAGATTTGGGCTTTCAACTTTCTGATAGTGTTACAATGAGCTTGAATCTGTTCGTCACGTTTGTTTATCTAAAAACGCATCAAACTCGGAACATCGAGGATGTCTTGATATTTGAGGTTTTGACATTTTCTTTAAGATGTTGATATTTTAGTTGTAAATTAAAATGTTCAACTTCTAGTTTAGAAAGATGTTTTACCAAATTATCGTGATCATCCTGATCAATTTTCTCATTTAGTTCCGAGTTTTTGTTTTCAAGCTCAATGACACGATCATGGGAAACATTCAATGCAATAGATAATTCATGAAATCGAGAAGCAGTAATAGAGTGCTTAGTAACAGTATAAAACACATCTTGAGCAACACAACTCGAAATCAAATTCTCATTTAAGATGTGGAAGTTCTTCCTTTCAACTTCATTATATTTGAGTTCCTGTTCATAATCATTGACCTCAACTATCATTGCATCAAATTCTTTTTTCATTTCTTTAATATCTGAATTTATCCTTTTTTGAAGACTCTCAAATTGACATTTTAATTGTTTAAAGAAAGGCATGACCTCAGTTAAATAACATTCTTTAGTTTGCTCAAAACCCTTTTCCCCCTCAGTTATCCCTCTAGGTGTGATTCTCTTCTTACACGTTTTCTTAAAATCAACAAACAGCTGATAAACAACATACGGTGATTAAGGTCTTGCTATTAGTGGCAATAGATCTAGGAACTAAATGCATTGGTGTATTAGGAGGATACACAGTTGCTTTAGGGAATTTCCTATAAGGGGGATTCTTTTCAACAAGATTTTCAGCTTTTTGCATATCCATATCCTTTTTCTAGAACACTTGTTCAGGGGTTAATAGAGTCTGAGGCTTAAACTTGTTTAAGGATATCCAATTTTCCTTAGTGTAATCATGGGGTTTGATCGTTATATTATTCATTTTACACTCAGGATCGTCTAGTTTCTTATTCATTTTCTCCCTAGTGACTTCATCTGATTTCTTATCTTCCTCAGTGCACTCAGCGCAACTAGGTTTCTGCCTAGTCTTAAGGATTTCATTACCATCATAAAGTACCTTATTAGCAACTCTAGCCTTTTTAATGACCTCTGGATTTGGTTCCTCAACAATGGGAATGCTATGCTTATCGCTTAGGACTCTATGCTTAGTGATCAAGTGAGCAGTCTGAATGGTATCCCCTTGTACGTACAACTTATTTTCAAGCTTGTTTTTCAAAGTTTTTAGATTAGAAAAATCATTCAAAATTTTTGATTCCTTAGCATTGAATTCTTGCTTAAGCATTTTAACATTTTCTTGAAGTTCTTGTTTTTGCTTAGCAGTTTTAGAAAGCTTTTCTTGTAAGGAGTTTAACTCTTGTTTTAATACTTCTTCTCTAAAATTACTTTTTCTAATAATTGTACGCATTTGGTCATCCATTTCCTGCTCATGGGTGGTTAACTCAAACTTAGCACGTTGTTCATAAATGGCAACTTGTTCTTTATAGGCATTCAGTTCAGAGGTAACAGAATCATCAGGGGCACATGCAATGTATTCATCAAAAACATAATCATCATTGACTGCAGAAGATGCATTACTTGGTACAATCTCACTTTCACTTTGCTTCACATATTGATCATATGGGACAATATTACTATTACCCTCATCATCAATATCCGATTCAAAAGTTTCAAGAGACTGTACTTTATTATGCATCTTTTGCTCATCAACATCATCATATAGTTTTAATACCTCTGAAATGATTGAATCTTTGGATGGACCAGCTTGCTGTGGTGAGGGGACCTTTGGAGATTCCATTGGAGAAATGCTAGCCATGAAAATTGTGTCTGCATAGGTTCATCATCGACGTCAGAGTCGTATGCATCACAGTCGGCGACTTGAAAGGCATTCCGATGATTATGACCTATCTCCTGAATTGGCTGCTCATCCACATCTGCATCATATGTCTTGGCATTGCCCTCAGCAAGAAACAACAACTCCTCTTCATCCAACACAACTCCATTGTCCTGAGCTTGCACAAGTAACATCTTATCTCTGAAGTACTCTGCATTTTGTGGGCGTTTTGGGGAAGTGCAGTTTCTTGCTATATGTCCATCACCACCACAGTTGTAGCACTTGATCGGATTTGCTTGTCCTTGATTCCCATTCCTTCCCCTATTATGATTTATCACATATCCTCTACCAACTCTTCCTCTTCCCTGTTCATACTGCCTTTCTTGAACTAGTTGCCCCATAACCTTTCCATCTCTGACAACAGCATGATTGTGTAGATTGGATGCAGTTCTGATCTTATTGTTAGTGTGAAGACTGTTGGTATGTGGACTGAGGGTCAAGTTTTGTTTAACCATAAGAGCCAGTTGATTAATGAAGTGTCCCATGACAGCATCAACATCAGCTTGCTTGAACCTCGGATCAGGAATGAGTTTGTGATTACCATTACCCGTGGGTATGACTTGAGAAGCTTTGGTAGTAATACCAACATTGGTGTAGAAGGCTGTTGAGTCATTTGACGAACTAGTTTCTCCCTGCTTAGATTTGAACTGCTCAAGAATCCTTTTTTCAAACATAGCATGTCTCTCATTCTGGAGAAGGAAGGCATACAGTTGCTCATAGTTGGTGTTCTTCAATCCTTTGGTTAGCTTCACAGAGGTGACAAACTTGTGCCATTCGGGATTCATGTTGTTCACAAACTTTGAGTTCAGCTGAATATTTGGCATAGTCATTTTGATGTTCCTCATATCATTCACAAGTTTGTGGAATCTCACGTAATATTCATAGATACTCTCTTCTGGTTTCATCTTAAAGTGCTCAAATTCATCATACAACTGTGATTCTCTGTCTTCCTTGATTAATTCTGAACCTGAGAGAAGCATCTTGACATTATCCCAAACTGCCTTGGCTTCAGTGTTGTGATTGATAAGCTTGTAGATGTCTTTTGGAAGACCCTGAAGTATAATGTTTGAAGCCCTGATATCAGCATCGAATCTCTTTTCTCCTTATCACTGAGCTCATCATACGTCTTTGGTCTATCCAATCCAAAGATCATGGTTCCATCTGCGGCAGTATCAATTATGTCTCTTGTAGTCTCAATCGATAAGGTCCTTCATCAATTGATTTGAGAATGTTGACCCCATTTTCCTTCCCAAGACAGTACAATCTGATTCGTTGAGCCCAAGAATCGTAGTCAGTTCTATCAAGCATGGGTGGACGAGTATCTGAACCAACTGCTTGAACATCCTCAGCAACAATGGAGATGATTGTAGGTACGTTAGTAGACATGTTAACAGATTACACGAGATTTTATAACTCTATGATTAAACCGGGAAATAGATTCTTTCACGGGATTTTACTAAATCAAGAGAAAACCGTATTACAAACAAAAGATCAACCAAGTCGCTAAGAATTCTTGAACCAAGTCGCTAAGCACCAAGTCGCTAAGTAGCAACTCGCTAAGATCTCAATTTCCTGTAAACCAAGTCGCTAAGACCAAGTCGCTAAGACTCAAGTCGTTGGACACAAGTTGCTAAAGCACCAAGTCGCTACACAGTCAAGTCACTAAAGAGCAACTCGCTAAGGTCCAAGTCGCTAACACCAAGTCGCTAAGAATACTAAGTACAAGTCGCTAATAAAATTGAAAGCAAGTCGCTAACTTCACCAAGTCGCTAGCCGTAGTGGAGAATCCACTAAGTTGTACTGTTTCTCGGCTTGTCTCAATAGACAAGTCGCTAGGACCAAATCGCTAACAATTAACACTACAACTCGCTACCTTTTACTGAAGCAAGTCGCTACGATGAAAAACACTACGAGAACCAAGTCGCTAGCAAGAAAAACTTCAAAAAACACACTTTTCAATCCAAAACAAGCTCAACCACAGTGATTCAAGCTTACCAAATCAAAACCCAAGCACATACAATGATTCTTAACACAAAAGTACACCCAAAATTCAAACTTTAACACTAGAAATGATCCAAATGATGCAAAAACTACTAAACTTTTTCAAACTCAAAAACCATCTAAAACCACTAGAAATCCAAGGATATGTAAGAGAGATGATCAAACCATGGCTCTGATACCAATTGTTACATATTAGATTTCATAAACACATCAAACCATAAACACAAATAGGCGTATAAGATGAGGTTTTAGAGAGAGAAAGAGTTAGATGTTTGGGAACTTAGTGAGAGAAAGTAAAAGTATTATTATGAGCTCCAACTCTCTACCTTGAGAGGTAGAGAGTATTTATAGTCTTACACAAATCGCCACCTACGGGCTGTGGATCAGGCATACAGTGGGTAAAGACCCGCCCGTCCTCTACGGTGTTACTTAACTAAATACTACTTAACATCAAATAATCTACGACTACGAGCTTTCTAACGATTACATATACTTGAGGTGACCGACTCTTTAATGACTGGATTTACTAAATCCTAACATCAACATATATTTGAACTATGATAATGTGTGATTCCTTTTTCTTGGTAAAAAGAGTATTATCTACTAATCCCATGGAATATTTGTTTTCTACTAGAAAAGTCTTAAGTCGATCGTACCAAGCTTTTGGTGTTTGCTTAAGTCCGTATAATGCCTTCTTGAGTTTGAAGACATGATGTGGTTTTTCAAAGTCGGTAAAACCGGGAGGTTGAGCAACATATACTTCTTCGTTAATAAACCCATTAAGGAATGCACTCTTAACACCCATTTGAAATAATTTAAAGTCATAAGCACATGCATATGCAAGTAAGATTCTAATAGACTCGAGCCTAGCTACGAGTGCATAAGTTTCGTCGTAATCAATCCCTTCTTGTTGATTATAACCTTGTGCGACAAGCCTAGCTTTATTTCTAGACACTATACCATTTTCGTCCATTTTGTTTCGAAAAACCCATTTCGTTCTAATTATAGTTTGATCTTTAGGTTTTGGAACCAACTTCCAAACATCATTTCTAACAAATTGGTTTAACTTTTCTTGCATAGCAATTACCCCAAGATTCATCTTTTATTGCTTCGTTTATGTTTTTCGGTTCAATGGTTGATACAAAGCAAAAGTAATTACTTTGATTTTGGGTTTGTGATCTTAACGTTCTTTGATTTAGTTGTCCTATGACCTTTTCTAAAGGATGACTTTTGGATTCTTTGATGTTTATAATTTCATTATTTAATTGTTCATCTTCCTTGTCATTTTCAATTATTTCTTGACTTTCTACAAGTTAACTTTCAACTAAGTCATCATCTACCAAAGGTGATGTCTTAGAGGGAGGTGGACTTTCATCGAATGTTATGTTCAACGATTCCTCGACTCTCATTGTTTCTTTGTTTAAGACTATGTAAGCTTTAGTAGTTTGTGAGTAACCAAGAAATACCCCTTCATAAGACTTTAGTTCAAACTTGGTGAGATAGTCTTTGGTATTAAGAATGAAACATTTACATCCAAACACTCTAAAATATCCTAAAGTTGGCTTTTTGCCTTTATATAATTCATATGGTGTTTTGTTTAAGAAAGGACGTATTAAAACTCTATTTAAAATATATGTAGAAGTGTCAACGGCGTTACACCAAAACTTTTGAGGTATGTTTTGTTCATTAAACATTATTCTACTCATTTCTTGAATGGTTCTATTTTTACGTTCTACAACTCCATTAGATTGAGGTGTTCGAGGAGCCGAGAAGTTATGTTTTATACCATTTGTATCACAAAAGTTTCCAAATTGTGTTTCATTGTCAAACTCACGACCATGATCCCTTCGGATTGACACAATGTCAACACCTAGTTGATTTTGAATTTTCTTGCTAAATATTTGAAATTTATCAAAGGCTTCATTTTTAGTTTTAAAAAATAATGTCCAAGTAAACCTTGAGTAATCATTTACTCATTTCTTGAATGGTTCTATTTTTACGTTCTACAACTCCATTAGATTGAGGTGTTCGAGGAGCCGAGAAGTTATGTGTTATACCATTTGTATCACAAAAGTTTCCAAATTGTGTTTCATTGTCAAACTCACGACCATGATCCCTTCGGGTCGACACAATGTTAACACCTAGTTGATTTTGAATTTTCTTGCTAAATATTTGAAATTTATCAAAAGCTTCATTTTTAGTTTTCAAAAATAATGTCCAAGTAAACCTTGAGTAATCATTTACTATAACCAAAGTGTATAAGTTTCCTCCATAACTTCTTATAGCGGATGGACCAAACAAGTCCATATGCAAAAGCTCTAGACACTTAGATGTGGACACCATATTTTTAGCCTTATGGCTACTATGAGTTTGTTTACCAATTTTTCAAGCGTCGCAAAAATGTTGGTCATATTTTAGTTTTGGTAAATTTCTAACTAGCTCTTTTGAAGATAGGTTTTGGATAAGTCTCATATTAGTGTGACCTAATCGTCTATGCCAAAGGGTAGAGTTATCATCTAAGGTTGTTAGACAAAGTTTGTTATTAGTTGTTTTATCTATTTTCATGACATGTATGTTATTTTTCCTAACTCCTTTAGCTATGGTGGTACCATCTTTTAGTATTTTACTACCATTTTCTTCAAATAGTACTTTATACTTTTTATCACATAATTGGCTAATACTAAGTAGATTAAATCCTAATCTATCGACATGAGCAACATTTTCAATTGTAGGATCATATATATTATGTTGTTTGATGATTCGGGTGGTCTAGGGAGATGATTATACAAGTATGCCATGTTAGAGAGATGAAGAGAGTAGAGATGGAATTCTAGAGAGATAAAATAAAAATGTGAAGATTAGATTCAGAAGTTCCACCCCTTCCAAGGATGGAAGGGGTATTTATAGTTACAGACTACACGCCCTCCTGTCGGGCTGTGGATCAGGCATACAGTGGGTAAAGACCCGTTCTTCCTCCACGGTGTTACACTAAACTAATAACTAAGCTAACAATTAACTAATTGACTACTAAACAACGTAAATAATGATATGTCTACGAGCTAACATATGCTAGACTATAATTGGGGTGACCGACACTTCCTTATGGAATTTTCAATTCCTAACAATCTCCCCCTAAGGGAGGTCACCCTATGAAATACATTTTTCATCCTAGCATTCTATCTTTGTCTTTAGTTCTGAGCTCGTAGACTTCAATTCTTCAATTTCCGCATTCTTTGTGCTTGAGTAGTGACTCTTCATAGTCCGATTGTTTTGTACTCTAAATGGAGGTCTTTGAACTGATCCACATCTTGATGATCTTCGAGCTTTCTTTGAGATCATCAGCCACAGTAAATCTCTGGATCACCCTTTATTGTGTTGCCTTCATGTGATGTTGTGACTTTTGGACCGACATGCTCACACTTTTTGGATCATGACATCTTTCTATCAGAGTAGCGGAAGCATTAATGGTTCATGATATTTGTAGCTATCAGAGCCAGGTTATGTAGATAAGCACTTGTCATGATTTCTTTAATTAAGTGTGGATGCTGTGAGCATGCGGTTTTGGATTGACTTCTCAATTCTGATCAGCTGCAACCGTCCAAATGTACCCGCAAACAACAGTTAGCAATAAAACACACGAAAGTGTCTTTGATCACTTTCATTGAATTGAGGTACACGGCCCACGGTTCCCCGTTGATCAGTACAAGTACTGCCTGTGATCAGGTATAATTCCGTAGAATCTCCTTGACAAGGTTTCGTAGGTGTTCTAGCTATTCTCAAACCGGAACGTCTCAAAGAAGACAACACGGTGTGAGTGAACCAGCGAATTGAGATTCACTGATTGATGAAAAATTGATTTGAAAAACAATCGCGTATTGCTTGAAGAAAGAGTTTTGCAATACGATGAAGGTTTTATGAGAAAGATCAATTTTCAATTAAAAATACTTTTTGTATTTTAGAAAGAATACACATTCGATGTGCTAGAGAAAAGAATAGATTTGCACATCGAGCGGTTTTTCCAAAAGTATTTTTTCAATCAGAGATACTTTTTGTGTTTGAAAAACATGAATACACATTCGATGTGCTAGAGAAAAGAAGATTTGCACATCGAACGGTTTTTCCAAAAGTATTCGTCAATTCATTTCCAGGACCAAGGTTGATTCAAGAATGAATCGCCCCATTGTTTCTATCCAGTTGTCACAAGCTTGATCTTTTGCAAGATCTCACATGTCACCCACCAAGAGCTTGTTTGATGTTGGCTCTAGAAGGATTTCCATCTTCATTGTGAATATTTAACATATCACTCGGATGTTCTGGCAATACCACAAGGATAATGCGTAGGACTCTCAATATATACTTACTTTCCACATTGTGTGAAACAGCAAGTCTTCATTAATTTTTGTGTCCTAATGAGATTTTGTGGATGATCTCTTTGCTCTAGACTCAGTTGTGCACATTTGGTTTCCTATACCGGAGACTAGGGAGAGGGTCTCCTTCTTCAATATCAACAATCTCTAAGAGAAAGTCGATAGATTATGTAGGTTCCCCGTGAGAATGAGACAAGTCCTTTTAAGAGGAACTTGAGTAGCTTGGGAAGTTTAGTGCAGTGCGTCACTGGGTCCATGACGTCTTATCTTCAATACCGGCGTTACCTTGGTAACCACCAGTAGCATATGTATTGAACCCGGTTTCTGCCCTAAGGTTGAATTAATGGAGGGCTATTTCTTTTCACCCTTTTCTCATTCAATTCTTTTTCATTCTTCAACCCCTTCAGTGCTTACCGAGACTTCATAACTAGAACCTTGTTGGGTTTATTCCAGTACTAGCTCTGTCTCAGTCCGCACTCTTCCCGTATTCTCATTTTTCTCCTTTTTTCATCATACCTAAGGACTCTACACTATCTAGTGGATTGTCCCTGGGTAGATCCCTCCGGCTCTGGCGAGATCGTGGGAACGAATACCTAGCCTAACCATCCTTATAGCACCATGCATAAAGTAAATTGGCCAGTCTTTTTGGTACAATTCTTTCCTTCATGAAACCACTTGAAAAATCATTTAGAAAATCAATCAAGGTACTTGTGATATAATATCAAAGCATTTTGTACCTTAATTGTTTTGATCATTTAGAAATGCTCCCCCTCAACATGTGCATATGATTTTGAAATTGTTTAGCACATAGAGGCAAGAGTTCTTTGAAATAAATTCTTGAACACAATTTCCGTGGAAAAGGCCATTTGATTTTCTTGGTAAATTCTCCCCCTCAAAATGTGCGTTGGTTATTTGAAATCATTTAACACATAGAGGAAAGAGGTTTTTGAAGAACTTCCACGATTGTCAATAGAAACCATTCGCTCCCCCTCAATATGTGCATCGATATACGAAAGAGTTTAGCACATATTAGAGAGAACTTGCACTTTGAATCAAAACAATCATCTTTTATCAGATTTCATAATTAAATAACAAATTCTCCTCCGATAAAAAATATCAAAACTTTTGAGATTTTGGATCTCAAGAGATTAATTAGGTTTAGAAAACATGGGAGAAAATGTGGCCTGGTTTGAATACTCATCTTATTTTTGGATAAATGCTCCCCTTCAATCATGTGCATCATGTATTTGAAATCGTTTGGCACATGGAGACAGAAGTGCCTTTAAAAGACTAAAACAGATTTGAGATTTAAATCACTATCTCTCCCCCGATCAAAAATTTCAAACCTCTTGAGATTTGTGATCCCAATTGATTTAAATTATTTAAAAAATTTTAGGGGAAAGACGTGGCATGATTTACTTTTGAAAAATGACTGAAGAGGATCAATTTAAGACGTTAAAGATTGTTAGTGTCAGGTATGATAGTTTTTAAAAGATCTTTAAGTAAAATAAAACAATTTCACAATCAAACAAGAACATAAAAAATTTCATTTTGAAAGATCTTTGAGTTTTAAAGAAAATCATACCATGACATAACATTAAATCTTTAGATCACCACTTTATTACGTACAAACGGACTTTTATGAAGAAATATCGTTTGAAAATACTTAAGTTTGAAATCACTCTCCCCCTCAATCAATGACCGTAGTCATTGATTGAGTGACTTATGTTTAAAAAATGAAGTCCGGTTGATTTCCAAAGTTTGAGTTCAATTTATTTTCAAAACAATATTTTTCCCATTTTCAAAACAATTTTATCAAATTTGTTGAAAAATGGTATTATTCACTACTTGTCCAGCACAAAGATACGTTAGGTGGTTGAGCTGCTTTTGTTGTTGTTGCTGAAGGTTGGAAGAAAACAATCTGCAGATGCAGTGAGACCTCTTAAGTTGCATCTATCGTGCCAACTCTCCATGGAGATCTAATTAAACTCCGTTTCTTCATTTGTCGACCTAAGAAATAATTACCCTTTCCTTTCGGCATCCAATCATCTTCATATGTGGGATCCGGATCGGGAACATTCTTTTAAACCATGTTATCTTCATACGTTAGTATACATAGATAGACATATATGGTAGTCGACAACACCCAAACATCAATCGACTAATACAAGTCAATCCAACATATCAATCAGATCATGTAAAGCATGGGAATAATGTGTTTGTCAAACTATAGTCATCTAATTCTAACAATCATATCCTAAATTCCTAGTCCTTCAACATAGGCAAATATCTTTTTCTGTTAAGCACGTAGGATAATTAGATAAGCTCGTTTAGATGATATATAAATTTGAAAACATTCCCCCCCTCAATCAATGACTCATTTCATAAAAAAGTTTTAAATAAGCTGAAGTCATTGATTGGGTTTTGCAAATTTATGAGAACAAGATACTGATTGATTTTCAAGCAACTCATTTACCACCATTTTTGAAACACAACAAATGTTTTTCTGAAGAATTTTAGAAGGAAAAACATTTGTGTAGGAACAGCAGTCCTTCGACATGCTTTCTTCATATTGTTTTAGGATAAGTGCATGAAATATTTGAAAAATGTTTAAGCGTAGCACTTTCCTTCTTTGAAAAACGGGTTGCTATCAGAAATAATAGCAAACCATAGTTATGCACGGGGTTATAGTCTGAAATAATTGCAAGCCATATTTTGAGACATGTTTAGAAAAGAAAATTTACACCTTCTGCTCGAACTTCATCTATGGTCCCGTGCCATTATTGAATGACATTTCTAAGACCGTAGATGTTATCGATACCAGAAGACATGTCTTGAGAAAACATATTTTTGGTATTTTTAAATTTTTGATTTTTATGGGTTTTTGTTGGTTTTATATTTTTCTATTTTCTTTTTGTTGGTTTTCTATTTTTGTATTTTGGTTTTTGATAAATATTTACAGATAGAGTAGATGATATAGTTTAAGAAGATGATGATACGAGTACCGAGATAAGGATATCGAGCAGCCCCGTTGTAGAAGATAGAAGACATCATCTCTTAAACTTTCACCACCAAACCATCTGAAAGTGAGACTTTGGTAGCTTCCCCCCAAACCGAAAATCCTTATGTTGAGCAGATTCGAAGCTCTATTTCAAGCTTGCCTTAGCCAGGTGCACACAGAAGCACACCATTATCATCGATCTTGCTGCTCCTTTTAAGAATGATCTTTGTGATTCTTCGTTCGAGGTTATATCATCCAATAGAACAACAACGTATCATCCCACACATAAAACAATCTTCTCATATTTCTTTTCTACTGACGTCTGAAGCGATCCATACCAACAGTTGTCAAGAGACAAATCCCCCCAAGTAGTTGAATTGATGCAGCCAGTCTCTTGGAATGAAGCTCAAGAACCCGAATATACATATACCCAAAGACAGAGAACCTTATAATATCGAAGTAGCAGATTAAGTCCGATTGCCAAAGAATAACCCCGATGTATACTTTTCTCTCCCCCTGAATAAAGTGTATGAAGCTCAAGAACCCGAAGTACCCAAATGCCCAAAGAAAGAATAACCGATAACACTGAGGTAGCATGCTGAATCACTGATTATCTCTGCGTATGTCATCTCTGGAATAAGTGATTATCACTGAATCACTGATTACGCTCTCAAGTGAAACAGCTGAACATCCCCAATGTACACAATTCCTCTCCCCTGATGATTGCGATAACATCGAAATCATCACACACTTGTGTACCTAAACTAACTCTTCCATCTCTTCCCCCACATAGTTGGAATAAGGACACTAAACGCCATGAGTCAAACCTTGAGTTTCTCTGCGGTAATGACATTTGTCTTCCCGAGATTTCTTCAATCACTTAGAAGTATTAAGTTCATCAAGTTTACTCGCGTTTAGATACGTGTCTCCTTCCCCCTTGCTGGTTTTGATACTTCAGAATCAGCAACATATTATAAGCCCAAATACTTGAAATCTTTTGAGAAGATCGCTTGAAGTCTTTGTGAGAATCAACTTGCTGAAGTACAGTGTGAGCAAATCTAATTAGGGATCAAATCTTACATTTCACTCTCCCCCAATTAGTGCTCTCCCCTAATCTGACAATCTTTCCTCTAAATGCCCGAAATAAGAAGAAGTCTTTAGATCATTAAATGCAATTCGTCTTTTAGTCTTCTAACATGCAGCAGAAAATGTAGAACACACTGTAGAATCGACCTTCTTCAAGATTGTCTAGTTGGGGATCAAAAGGTTAACATCTTCGTCTCACCAAATGCATTCCCGTTAACTTATATATAGCAAATCCCCTTAATTCAAATCCCTCTCAATCAAACAAGAACAGAAAGATGTTCCTCAAGGAAATCAGCCTCGCAACTGGAAGCACTTTATCATTAATCATATCAGCCCATGAGAAGATGTCAACCAACGGCTCTTAGAAGAAACTCCATGTGAAGATGACCCGATAAGAAGAAGCTCGGTTCTTACATGAGTTTGGAGCCGTTTGACCATTTATTCTCAGAAATCAATCAACCATGCAGTAAATTCACACTTCTTCTCCCCCTCAAGAATTGCATACGGAGTTGCCATTCTTGATTGAATAAGTGAAAATCATCCAAATGTATTTTATTCATGGTTCTCCCCCTCAAAGGTAGCATATGACGTCGCCATCATCATTATAATTGAGCAAGTGGAATAAGAAAACAAACAACAGTAGTTCGGTTCACTTGATGACTAAAAGCGCATGGAAAAAGCATGAAGCATGTTGATGAGAATGGTCATTAATAAGAAGATTTCTCTTCTTCAGAAGATAAAGCGCACTGAAGTGTACACTTTTCTAACGAGGCTTGAACTGTTTTGTTCAAACGTCATAATCTTTCTCTTTTCATCTACTCTTGGCAAACTTGTAATCAACCCCATTATCATTCAGTAGGCTTTTTGTAGTGACAGCTGATGGAGAAAACCCAATATGATGAATTTGAACCTGAAGTAAACTAACCCAAACTCATGACTTAAACTTGCACATATGTAACAAAGAGTGGTGCCGAGCATTCATGCCCGTTTGAATTTCTAAGTACTCTATACTCTTCAACCAACCAACCATCAAGTATTAGACGTACATCACCTCTTGAAAATCCACAATTCAATGTGACACTGAGCACTACAATGTAACTCCTTAAAGTGATAGTTATTTTGTGGTGGTAAGAGCCCAATTCCCCCAAGTTGTAAAAGAAAAGGAAAAGACACCAAAAAATAATTAGATTTCCAAGTCTTCGTTTTTTGAAAATATTAAAAGCTAGAACAAGGATCTCGAAGAATCTTCATCCAACCATCCCTGATACCTTCAGATACTAAGTACACTTGCCCGTGACATTTCACTTCAACCTCAAATAGATAATACTGAATTAACGCTATTGTCACATCTTGTAGTTAAAAACTCAAATCTAGCCTCCTTTGACGTTTTAATTGAACTATGATAATGGTTTCATCCCGACCATGGTTAAAAGCACATAACCCCGTAAAACCATGTAATAACCAAAATGTCATGAAGAAAATCCAAACACACATCCAATTCATTAAGTACACTCTTTATCCCTTCTTCGAGGTAGAAACCGTTGTACCAACATTAGATAAGATTCAGACATACGCTTTCCTTTCTCCAGGATGGTTCCATCATCACGGGATTTTACAATTCTATGGTTTAAACCGAGAAACAGTTTCTTTCGCGGGAATTTATAAAACAAAGAATAAACCGTAAGATAGATCCGGAAATTTACTTAACTATTACCAGGATTTTTCCATTATCACGGGATTTTACAAATCTATGATTTAAATCGAGAAATAGTTTCTTTCGCGGGATTTTACAAAATCAAGACTAAACCGTAAACAAATTCAGCTTGAATGTTTTATGGCAAGTTTGGTTTTGGTGAATATCTGTTTTAGGGGAACATGCAGCGGTTCATCAACGGTTCATTCTCCATCTTCAACAATATCATCAACAATTCTTTACCCATACATAGACAACTTCACAAACCATACTAAGTCAAGTAGTATAAGCTACTCCCCCCTGGGGTTTGTCCGTAAACCAAAGTACACGTTTCTCCCCCCATGATGGTTTCAAACTTTCGGAAGCATCATAACGTGTACGACCATTAGCACGAGAATTTCTTGTCATAAGCAAACATCTTGAGAAATCATGAATGTCGTTGAGGTTTTTTAAAGATTTTGCTTAGACTGTGAAGTATCATAGACATGTTGTAGCATTGAGTAACCCATGAGAATTGCTGATTACATCTCAACCATTAAACACATTGGTAAACACACCATTCACGAATTTTGACGGCTATAGCAATGACCACTTGTAGAAATAGACCCGATATGACACTCTTGAACATGACGTAAAATTCCCCAGATTTGTTACTTAAGCATGCACTGATCCTTGTGAAGAAGAAACGGTGTACCCAATGTACACAACCTCTTGACGTATCCTCAACTGCGTGAGACACCGAAGTGATAGTTACGTTGTGGGTTAAACGAGAAAGAATAAAAAACGTAACTAAATAGCCAAGTCTTTATCACACTCTATAAATGCCCAAACAAGTCATCTTCGTGGAAGGGTAGATAGAAAGAAGAGGAAATAAGTAAACGAGCCCGGAAAAACCTCACATCAAATCCAAATAAGAAATACCGTCCAAACAACCCCGTAGTCAACTTTGTTCACAAAACAATTCAAGCCGTGATATAGTATCCTTCGTGAAAATATAGAAACCAAAGTATCAAGCCTCATCAGAACAAGTCACATCTACTAATCTCATATCGTCAAATCTCATTAACAAATCACATGATCAAGTCTCATCACTTCAACGAATCTCATTATCAAATTGCATCAACAATTAGTAGCCCATATCATATAGTCCATAAACCCAAAATATATCATGAGTCCACGTCCAATAAACAGCGTTTGAACCGTCACTTCAATACCAAGTCAATAATACCGGACAAGAACCCCGTAGTCATCATAAGCGTGTCTATGCAATTCTAGCCGTGAATTGTGTATCCCCGTGAATATTTTCATGACTATAATACCAATTTTATCAAATAATAACAAACGTTGTATCCAATGTTTGTGTACAAGAGTACATTCGGATAACAGTTGTTGAATTATATTCGGATAACAAACGTTTTGTGTATAAGCCAATTTCGGAAATGAAGGCACTCGGCCCAGCCTATTCAAGAAGCACTTGGCCCAAGGTAGCAAAGTAGCAATAATAGTCACACGGCCCAATACTACACGATTCATTAAAGTTATTTCCAAGCCAATTCAGTTTTCACGAGGCCCATTCCACCTTTCATGAGTATGGCCCATTGATATTACACTCGTTTCATCAAATACCACTCGTTTCATGCCCACTTGCTATTACACGTTTCATATTGGTATTACACTGATACACGTTTCATCAAATACCACTCGGCCCATTGATATTACAAGGCCCACTTGCTGTCCAGATTCAGTCCACCAAACACCACAACTGATACCCTAAATACACGGGGTATTTAACACTCAAAGGACACTAAAACTAATCCCTAATCAGATGTTACATCCGCCCCCATCAAACAAAATCTCCCAAGAGCCAGTAGCCCTAATCACACATAACAAATACGCCTCCTTTACTTCAGTACACAGCACCAAAAATCACTAAATCCGCCTAATATCACACTTGATATGACGACAAATAATTTGCCACAGGGATGGCATGGACTCGATATCACAGCCACAGGGATGGCTTGAGTAGTGGTATCATCATCACGATCTAGTCACAAGGTAGGTAGGTTTCCAATCGTTGTTTGATTTATTGTAGCTTTGACCTTGTGTGACATAAAGAAAATCGAAACAAAGAAAGGAGACTAACATATATGTTATATCGTCTCTGAATCTTTAAATTCGAAAACTAATGAAGTTTTGCCTTCAAAAGTTGTATCAATGATGAGTTAGATCTATGATGTGAACATTCTTATGCGTATAGATCTTTTAGATCTATGTGTTTTATCAACCGCACACAAGGGATGAAACTGAGATCAATCACATATCATTAAAATTCATTTCGAATTCATTTTAACCAATGGATCTGTGATGAATACGTTTCTAGGTAATCATACGGGTTTAAATTTTCACTGTTTATTCACGAAACCCAATCTGAGATCCAATCGATTTATCATATATCATTTTGAATCATTTGAGTTTGATTCAAGGAAGAATTGTAACCAATTAATAGTTACCAATCCTACTTGACTACTCGTATATTTGAGAAGCAAAAACGACAACGAGAAGCATTTTCGTCTTTTGATATCATCGAACCAAAGTCATGGAATCAAAGTGGATCTGTGATGAGTTTGTTAGGGCTCGAATGGGACTGAAAGTATCTTTGAGAAGTATTTGAGCCACGACTAAGATTATTCTGAGATCAGTAAAGTACTTGTAGTAGATGAGTCTTGATTTTTTATTTGTTGAACGATTGTTGATTATCAATGGGATATAGGATTAGATTTTATGGAATTGGTACAGTAGAATAGTAGTTTGTATGATGATGTTGTATGATTCCAAGTTTGATGAAGTTAGTATGCAATACAAACTGCCATTAGACCTTCATATCATGTCAAACCGCATCTTGATTTAATTTTACCCAAATCGCATCATTTCATTCAACAAATTGCATTTGACCTTTTATAAATCTCAGTTGACCTTTGACTTATGTTAACAAACCGCATAGTGTTTTAAAAGGACAAACCGCATAGTAGAAAGGCGTCAAAACGTACTTCCCAAGTCAAACCGCATATATAGTTAACAAAACGCATAAGATAGTCAAAACGCATCTTGTTTATGACAAACCGCATACTTTATTTTTTCATCAAGTCACATTTGAACTGGACAAATCGCAGTATAAGCATTGAATCTGGACAGTCTTAAATGACAAACCGCATGTGAGATACATTGAATCTGGTCAGTCTTAACAAACCGCATAGAGGATTAGAACCACAAACCGCATCTTTGAATTAGTGAAAAACCGCATTCAAGAATCTAATTCTGCAATTCAAATCCAACAAACTGAACAACTTAACAGCACATATAGAATCAGTAAAACATCTTTAAAAAACCAGTAAAACCAGTAAAACATCATTTATGAGATGTTTGACAACAAATCAACATATACCAACAACATCATATCAAACCACTTCCAACCCCACAAACCGCATCAAATAATGAACAAACCGCATATTAGGACCGCTCAAAGAAAACCATACGAATCATCAAAAACAACACAAACCAGGCTCTGGTACCATTTGTAGGATCATATATATTATGTTGTTTGATAATTCGGGTGGTCTAGGGAGATGATTATACAAGTATGCCATGTTAGAGAGATGAAGAGAGTAGAGAGGGAATTCTAGAGAGAGAGAGATAAACAAAAATATGAAGGTTAGATTTAGAAGTTCCACCCCTTCCAAGGATGGAAGGTGTATTTATAGTTACAGACTACACGCCCTCCTGTCGGGCTGTGGATCAGGCATACAGTGGGTAAAGATCCGTCCTTCCTCCATGGTGTTACACTAAACTAATAACTAAGCTAACAATTAACTATTTGACTACTAAACAACGTAAATAACGATATGTCTACGAGCTAACATATGCTAGACTATAATTGGGGTGGCCGACAATTCCTTATGGAATTTCCAATTCCTAACATCAATAGTTAGGGAGTTATGAGCGATCGTACCTTTGCCAATGATTTTGCTTTTGAGATTGCTACCAAAAGTGACATTACCTCCGTCATACTCTTGGTATGTTGAGAAGAGGCTTTTGTTGCCCGTCATGTATCGTGAGCATCCACTATGTTTTATCCATTCATCAGGTTCTAATCCAACTTTCAAGCATACCTATGACACAAATAACTCAAGCGTTTGGTCCCTAATATCTCATGGGTCCATTTGGATTAAACATACCATTTACTTGGTTCATATATAGAACTGATGGGTAAGGGTTCCATGACATGTAATTTGGAGTTTGATATGGTCTAGGGAAGTTTTGATTCCAACCGGTATGTTGATATTTGGGTTGTATGTTGTGGTTGCTCTTGGGAAAGGGGCGTTTGGCAATAGGTTGTTTAGACCATTGTTGAATAGTTTTGGATCTAAATTCATTTCTAGCAAGTTCTACTCCTAATGTAACAGCAGGTTTTAGTTGAACATTATCCTTGGTTTTCTTTGTTACTTTGACAAATTCACTATGGTCCGTATTGCAAACATCCTGTCCTGCTGCAGTCCCCACGGCACCAAAGTTTTCAATGAACGGAACCGTATTTTTGGGTCCGTCTAGTCTGTGCTGTACTGCAGTAGTTTTGACAGTTTGTTTGTCTTTTTTGGCCGTTTTGGTTTGACTCTTTGGAATTAGTACTTCATTAAAACCTAGTCCATTCATGTTTCCTGGTGTTTTTAGAATTCTAACTATTTCATCGGCACAAGCAATATTTTTGTTAAACCTTTTAAATTTAGAGTTATGTTCGATGAGAACTTCTTGTGTGAGTTTTAGCTTTTCTATTTCAAGACTAAGCTCTTGACATGATTTATAATCATTGTCATTTGCTTTCCCCTTTTCTAATCATTCTGCCTTTTCTTTTAACTCATAAATTTCATTTTCTAAAAATTCTTTTTTAGTCTTTAAAAACTTGTTTTTAGTTATGATTTTTAAGCTAAGCTCACACAATTGATTATATTGTTTTTTCAAGGTTTCATCATCAATAGAAGAGTAAGATGAGTCGGAATGTACCTCATTTGATTCATGTGCCATTAGAGCGACCTCATCCTTGCTTGATTCTTCATCATCCTCACTATCACTCCAAGCACCATTTATAAAAGCTCGTTGAGTTTTGCTTTTAGGTGGCTTGGGGCAATCTCCTATTAGATGACTTACATCACCGCTTCTAAAATACTTTCTTTCACCTTTTCCCTTTTTGTCATCTCGGTCTTTTCGGAATGGCTTCTTTTCTTCTCGGGGTTGCCTTACGAACTTTCCTCTTCTTCTAAAGAACTTTTTGAAATCTCTAATGGCCATAGCATACTCCTCATCTTCACTACCGGAGCAAGATTCGTCATCATCACTTGATTCCGTTCTTGCCTTTAGAGCAACTTGATTCCCTTCTTTAAAGTTTTCAGAATCCATGGATCGTTTCAAGTTTATAAAATACAATATATTTTAGAAATTCTTGAGCAACGAGGCTCTGGTACTGATGTGCTACGTGTGTACAAGTTTTAAATTTATAAAAGACTATTTACCAATTTTACCAATAAAACATATGAGCAAGTGCACTCGTCTGTTATAGCAAGATTTTGAAGGTAAGTCGGGATCGTTCGCAGGGATTTGAGTGAATCTGATTAACAAGTCTAAATCAACTAAGGCAATCCAAAATCATATTACAACGAAAATAGATATAATGAAATTCGGATGATTAAAAACTACACTTGCTTAAACTAGTTTCTTATCCTTGATTAGTATGATTGTGTTAACCTCTTAACATGTTGGTTATGATAATTAGTTAGTGTACTAATCTATTGTTCTTACAAGTTAAACCTTCGTCAAGATTTTAGTTCATAAAAACAAGCATTAAGTTTAACCAATCAATTCAAGATCAATTCAAGTTTCATAAGTTTACTTTCACAAACTTAAATACAAAAACATCCATTTGCTTGATCAAATTTGCTTAATAAATGGTCAATACAAAAGGTAACCGATAATAGACAAAAGGTTACAATTGATCGTAAACAACTAATCTTACGACCTTTTAGTTGTTTCCAATCAATCCAACTTGATAATAAAAAAGCGTTCTTATTACAACCACACTTTAGTTTCTTTGTTTAATCAAGAATAATGGGTAAAAACAATCATCCATAGACAAAATGATTATAACTAGTTGAATAATAATAAGTTTTTTCGACATCTACGATTACTATCAACTAGTCAAACTTGATTAAAAAATGTCACTATTAAACTTTAGCACAATTGGATCTTAGAATCAACTTGAAATTGAATTAAAACATGTTAACACAATCATAAACTAATCACATGATAATCAACATCATTTAAGCAAGTGTATAAAGAAACTAGCCACTCATAGCAAACATAAACATAAACTCAGAACTTTGAACATTAGAAAACATGATTAAGAGTCTTACAATGCTTGGAATAAGATTACAAATGGTGAAGTAATGATTCCCAAAGTATTGGGGTAGACTCCTTGGGGTTTTGACCTCCAAATGTTGGACTTCTGGAACTCCAAACTTTCCTGGACTTCTAAGGATGAATTTGAGAGCTAAGAGCTTTGTGTTTGATGAGTAGAGAGTTGTATTGAAGTGTGTGTCTCAAATGCTTACAAGAGGTCTCTATTTATACTAGTTCCAAGGCCTAGGGTATTAATTGCTGAACTTGGCCTTCAAGGAGTTAGGAAGGGACTAGAATACACCAATAGAAAGACCTAGAATCGTTTGGATACAATGGGGAAGCTTAATGATGAAGAAATAGCAGAAACAGGTCTTCCAACCGGATCGGTCGCATGTCCAGCCGATCCGGTTGGTCTTCTTGCATTAATTCGGCCGAATCAGTTGCGGGTGGCAACCGATCGGCTGGTCCGACTTCATAGGCACTTTTTGACCATATTCCAGCCGATCCGGTTGCGGGTGCGACCGATTCGGCTGTTCTTCCTGAGTGATGGAAAATCGACCTTTTTCTAGATTTTGACTTGTAGAGCTTGGTTCTTCGATCATCTTGGTCTTCTATGATACTTGGAATGCTGATTTGTGCTTGACATGCTTCACTGAAATGGGAATCTTCCTTTTATTGAACATTCTTTAGCTTTTCCTTCCGTTTCCCTGCACTTGGTTATAAATACTAGGCAAACGCCTTTTGATGCGATTAAGAACTAAAATCATACAAATATAACCAAATGACATATACAAAAGCACACATAACTCTACTGAAAACATGTACAATCTGAGCGTTATCAAATTCCCCCACACTTAAAGGTTGCTTGCCCTCAAGCAAATCTAGAAAATAAAATATCCACTGGTACAAAATTATGATTACGAAAAATATGATGCAAATCCACCAAGTACAAGTACAAGATAAGATTCATCAATTTAGTTTTTAAGGGTGAAAATTTCAAGATGTTTGACAATATCCAATGATTTTCTTGCATGATTAACATTTCAAAACACCTCACGAAAAAGGAACGAAATATAATTCACTCAATCACTCAATTTTAATGGAGTAATAAGATAAATCACACTCATTGCTCAGTCGTGATTAGATTATTACCATAGGCTTGTACAAGAAACAAAACTCCACCGACGTGGCATGAGCACCAAGCAAAAACATCTAAAGAGGACTTTTATTCGGGTTAAAATGTTAGGCTTAGGGTCAAGGGTATGGATAAGGCATGGGAATGTTAATGAAATTGGTCTTAAAAGAAAAATAGAATCAATTTTAATACCCATGTTGCTAGTTACCAAACAATCCGCAAACCAATACATGATTATAACTTCATTTTCTTCGGATTTCCTCAACTCTTCGCTTTGATTCGCCATAACAACTTTTCTTCGAACATAGCACATTGGCTAATACATATCTTTATTTATTTATTATTTTTTTGACTCCTTTGAAATGGCTCATACAACTGACAAGGTGCGGTTACTCATAATCATCAAAACATTCTTCTCACACCAGGTGACTAGCAACCAACCGTTTAGACATTGACAAGGGTTAGGCTAAGGCTTAAAGTGTAAAATATTTTTGTATTTTTCTGGATTTATCAAAAATGAAAAGAATGGCTTGATGCAGGTTTTACTGACCAGGTTTTAATATTTATAATTACTCGTTATACCTATGGTCTACCTTAATGCACTAACGGGCAGTGTACCTGGTCGTGTGTAGTGTAGTATTCGGTAAAACCGAGGTCATCCCAAGAGCTATGTGAGTGGATTTAAACTAAGTCTAAGTGTCACACATTTTAATATGATTTCGATATGGAATTAACTAACTAATTACTAAAGCAGATAAAGGCGAGGGTTGTGATCAATAGAGGAGAGATGTGCTAACCTAGTTACTCATCCTAACTAGTAATGTTTATGTCTAATTACTTCCAATTACTTCAGGTGGGGTCAAAGTCGAGAGGACAGAATTTGGTCAATTCGCCCTAACCTATCAGCAAAGATGCCACTACTGGAGAAGTCAGGTGTCCCTTCATAAGTCCAGTTGTTCCTGGTCCCCTAAGCCGAGTCATTAAGTTTCGCTACATGCTAGATTTATAATAGTGAGTGCCCGAGCGTTAGCAACTTAAACACTCACCCCCTAATTCTTAAGTTCATCCAAACGGTAGGTGATCAGTTGGTCAAATCGCACAAGTAGAAAGGGTCGTCAGTTGGTCATATCTTACCCTTCCCGTATCAGTCTACTCACTTAGGGTCAGTTAGTCATATCTCCTAAGCAACTGGCCTCTACCGCCATTCAAAACTACCGAAACAAGGGTAGCTACCAATAAACTATGCATGCATACATTTAGAAATAATTATATGGAAGCAATGTAAACGTAAACAAAACGATTAAGGAATCATAACTAGGCCAGCACCAAGGGTGATTAGCCAATCATATAGTAAATTAATCCAACAATAATGAATAAAACATGAATAGAATTAAACATAATGTTTGATACAAATTACTTGATGAAAAGCTAATAATGATGATGATTGCAGGTGAATTCTTCCTTGGAAAATGGCTTGGATCTGCTGGAAATTTCCCTGGAGTGGTGCCCTAATCGACCCCTAGGAGAGGGATGAAGAGAGATGCTTAAAAATGCAGATTTAGGGCTGTATTTATAGGCCGCGACATGGTTACGCGTAACTTTAAGTGTAAATTACGCCGTAACTAGTTAGGGCGTAACTGTTTTTAGAGTTACTCCGTAACTATAGTTAGGGCGTAACTATTTTTATAGTTACTGCGTAACTATTAGTTAGGGCGGAAGTAATTTTAGAGTTACTCCCTTACCTCTTCAGCTTTTCAAAATAGCAATATTGCAACTTAGGACCTTGAGTTTCTTCATTCCATTGATGGAGACCAACATAAAAACATGTTAATTGAGCATCAAACTTCGTATGTAGTAATATTACGGCGTAACTAAATCACCGGGTTACACCGTAATTCTTCGTCCGCGAATACTTATTCATTCCTTAATTTCCTTTACGGCATAACTAAATTCATGTTACGCCGTATCCTTCAAAATAATAATTACGACGTAACCAAAAGAATTGGTTACGCCGTATCCTTGAAAGCATCGTACTTACGCCGTAACATTAGTAACGAGTTACGGCGTAATCTTCACACAAAATACTCAGGCCTTCGTACTGCGGGTTACGGCGTAATCAAAAGTACCACTTACGCCGTAACTTGTCTTCAAAATATAATTCTTGGCCTTTTCTCACATCTTTTCCGCTCCAACGCCTCATTTATCCTGAAATGCAATTATGAACGAATATGAACGAATTAAGTACCATATTAATACAAATGAGGCCATAAACACGGGAATTTGATATATAAAATATCAGGCTAATTTGATGTTATCAAATATCCCCCCACTTGAACTCTACTTGTCCTCAAGTAGACTTTTTAAATAATTCTTAAAAAGGTATCTCCCAAGATTAATTGGAAGATATGAGTTTAAAAATCACCTAAGCTAGAAAATTCCAAACCGAGCACCTCACGAAAAGGGAATTGAAATCACTCTCTCTCTCATAATTCACCTGTTTATTTTTGGGTGATCACTCAACTGCTCAGTCATGGCGAGTATTCTATTATAGGCTTGGCAAAGATACTAATCTCCACCACTAGAGTCTATAGATGCAGCTATTCTAAAAGGAAATGGGTTGACACAACATAAGGCTTATGGGGTTATTTTGTCATTACTAACGGGCTACGGTGAAGGGGACAAAATCAATGATACATGACCAAATCCATGGCCAAGACACCAATGATTGCTCGCTTCCTCACCTAAGCTCGATTCATGACTAAGGGTAGGATAAGACATTGGAAAATTTTAATGGGTGTAAATAAAAAGACACGAAAAAAATAGATTCCTAAGTCCACAGTCGCCCCACCACTAGTCGCATTCAATCCCATAGCAAAAATCGAGGGTTAAGAGTCAAGGGGTCTTCAATACACGAGTCAATGCATATAAAATGTAGTGTAATGCCTCATAATCTCCATAACCTTAGGCAAATAAGATGGATTAACTCGGCCTTCATCATCAATGAAAAAAAAGTATGTGCTATAAAAAATTTAAAAATTTGGGTACTTTTAGCACATAATTTTACCAAAATCAACCATTTCTATCTCCCATCCCCCCACTTGAAATGTACAATGCCCCCATTGTACGAATACTGATTAAAATATGAAAGGCGAGATAGAAATGTTCGGGTTTCTAATTTTATCCGTAAGACAAAACGAATTTGTAAAAACTGCGCCTAGTTGAACAAGGCGAAAATACTCAACACAATACGACACATAAGCTGATTTATATTACGATCAGCTATAAACAAACTAATAAACAAACTCTTGATTGCGTTCTTTTTTTTTTTATGCAAGACAAGGTATACATGAATAAAAAACAATACAAACATATAAAGCATCCCCCCACTTGAGATCAACTATAATCTAAACCCGATCTTTTTCCATAACCCTTTATTCAAAACCCGCGACTTTCACCAGTGGAACCAAAATTAACCAACAGCGCCCGGACCATGGACATAAGGAAACTACAGGGTAGGCTAGGCGATAGGTGAAACGAAACAACATATATTGGGTGAACAAAATGAAAGGAATGGCTCTGAAGGGTGTATCTAGGGGTATCTTGCACTAATGATGAGTGCAACAAAAAGGGTTTAACGGGGGGATTGACTAATCAATGTGAAAAGTCAATATACACAAACATAAATGGATGGGCTATTTGGGTTTAATCCTGAAATTGCCTTATATCCTAGCTGCACCGATCACACCAAGTTACCTCAGTGTAATGCTCATGATAATGGTCTCGAAAAGATATGCAAGGCCAAGTTCTAAAGTCTACTACAGCCACCGACACACTCATTTTTATGGAATTATGTATAAGGGGAAAACGGAAAGGCTTATCCTCACACAATGGAAATATAGGGTAGGTGTGCTTAGTAAAGATTAATCCAGTTAAGTAATGAAAAACATGTCAAAATTTTACCAATGAAACACTTTTTGTCAAAAACTAGAAAAATAAGGGCACTAAAAATCAAGTGGGTGTCTATGTCTAATCACTTCCCCCCACTTGGGTCATACTAAGCATAAAAATGAAAGATAAGAAGGGTTAGAATTGAAACAGAAAACTCCTCTGGATTTGCTCTGCATGATCGAAGAGTCACGAGTAAACGTGTCCTGCTTTGAGATCTATGAGCAAACTTTAATAACCTGAATTCACTTAAGACAACCAAATGCATCATACTAGAAAAACAACTAATAGAAAAAGAAAATGAAAAACCTAACTCACTTTCGTAGGAATCACGGTTGCATTTAGCATATGCAACAAGCCTTTTAAACTACTTGGTGTCCCAAGTGGACGAGTGTAGTCTCGTGAGGGCTTACAGGGAACATACCCACAAAGTTCATTTAAAACTAATACAAGGTTATGGTATGTAAGTTTAAAATGAAAATTTCGGTTACAGGAGAGGTTACGGCGTAACCACATAAGCGAGTTACGCAGTAATTAGATAAAACCTGGAGACCTTCGATACCGGAAGAGGTTTACGACGTAACTCAAGGTTATGGTTACGCCGTAACAATTGCACGGAATGGAAATTCCAGACTGTTTCTGAATTTTTGGTGAGCTTAAACGCCATCCTCATTGCTTCATTTCCTGCAAAACATAAATAAAAACATACCAAACCCAACTATTCTAATAAAATGGAAAAGAACAGATAGGCATAGAGTGCCTCCCACGAAGCGCTTGTTTTTGTTCGAGTCATGAGCTTGACTCCACCCTTATTTACTACGTAAGAGGGTGTTCATCCCCTCACTTGAAATCAAGTGTGGGTGAAAATAGCAATAAACACCATGAGGGTGTGAATTCGCTATGGGATGGGGAAATGATAAATTATGATCATAACTAAAAGGAGATGTCATTTCCCTCCATACTTTACCTGTTTTAGTTGATGGCATTTATTATTGGTTCACCTCGTAACGTGGTTGATTAATTGGCTCGTATGTCTCCTCGTTAATCACTGAGGTTTCCAAGATCTTGTCCTCTAATACCTTTGCAAGATCAACTAAAATTGGTTCAGTAGCCGGAGCTATATAACCATCATCGGGTGATGCGACAAGCGAGGTTTGTGAGGTCAAGGGTTGCACAATTTCATCCATGTTTTCAGCAACCTGTATAGGAAAACTAGCAAGATTATTAGTAACAAAAGAAGAGTTAGAAGTGTTACCATTTTGTGTTGTAGTTGATTCCACATTAGCTTGTGGCATTGCTTCATCATCCTGTAAGCTCCATGCTTTCATCTTCTTCAATTGATCATTGCTTGTTTCTTCATTTCTCACAACCTTCAAATGTCCTGGAAATGGGATAGGTGGTACATAAGGTCTGATATAAGGTAAATCACACTAGTACAAAAACAGGATTTGGTCACGGATGGTCGAAATGGAACGGCCACACATTCGCATTTTTGTGTGGCTGAAGGTACGAAAATTGACAACATTTACTAATTAGTCACACATGAAAATTTTGATTGTGTGACCATTAGAACTGTATCGCCACACAATTGAACATTGTGTGGCTAAAGGTATCTGGTGATTTTGTTTCAGATCATTTAGCCACATATGAATTTGGAACGCGTGACAAATACAAGTAACCTTGATGCGTTAGTCACATGAAGTAATGTTTTGTGTGTCTAAATCATAGAGTCAAGTTTTGTCACACATTATTTAAGGGTGACTGATATGTTTTGCCAACTCTTTAGCCACATCTGAAATTGGAACAAGTGACAAATGAAAAGTAAGGTTGAAGCATTAGTCACGATATACATATAAACAGTGACAAATATATGTCACACACTTGAACACTGTGACCAAAAGCCATATATGGTCACACTAAATGTTTTGTCACACATTCGTTAAGTGTAGCCAAAATCCAGTACATATGTTTATGTAAGTTAATATGTGTGTTTAAAGTTTAGTTTGTGTTAGCTTGCCAAAAGCTAATCTATAAAGTCACATTTGCTACTAACACCGTGACCAAATGCCATATATGGTCACACTAAACGTTTTGTCACACATATTATTTAATTGTAGCCAAAATCCAGTACATATGGTCACGTAACTTAATATGTGGCCATTGGATGATCAATAGTCACTCAAAATACACGTTTCTTCACTTTAAACACCATATGGTCATACTTATTAACACTTTTAGCCACATTATGGTTAATTGTATGTGACTAAATACCCAAAACAAACATGCTTTGTATGACTAAATGTTAGAAAAGGCCACACAAACATAAAATTCATGTGGCCATTGGATGATCAATAGTCAAACAAAATACACGTTTCTTCACTTGAAACACCATATGGTCACACTTATTAACACTTTTAGCCACTTTATGATTAATTGTATGTGACTAAATACCCAAAACAAACATTCTTTGTGTGACTAAATGTTAGAAAAGGCCACACAAACATAAATTTAATGTGGCCATTGGATGATCAATAGTCACACAAAACACACATTTCTTCACTTTAAACACCATATGGTCACACTTATTAACACTTTTAGCCACTTTATGATTAATTGTATGTGACTAAATACCAAAAACAAACATTCTTTGTGTGACTAAATGTTAGAAAAGGCCACACAAACATAAATTTGATGTGGCCATTGGATGATCAATAGTCACACAAAATACACGTTTCTTCACTTTAAACACCATAGGGTCAAGTTTGTTGCATTTATTGTGCTGTTAATGAAAATGTGGGTTTGTAGGTGATGGCTTTTATAGTCACATTGATATGCACACACAAACACACACATTAACACTTGTGCAACACCACAATCTACTAAACTTGGATAAATCCAAACTAATTATATATATGAAGAACTCTTTAACAACGAGTACTTGATTGTTAATGCAGAATCTTAACAACAAGCAAGAAGAACACAAATACTATTTCACTAATAAACTTCTTTTATTAATATTTCTATTCGTCTAAGTACAAGTTCATTTCACTATACTTTAGGGTTCCTTTATACACTTAGGAAAACCTAGTATACAAAACGTGTAGAAGGATATAGATATCTCTTCCTAAGATATCTCTACGCGTACATATGCCTTCCCTAAACTCTAATAAACTATTCTATTTTTCATAAACAGAACTAACTACGAATACTACCAGACTTAATTGTTATACTTCCAAGTATTATTGTTGTTGAGCTTTTGATTCAATTAACCTCAAAAGCTGATAGCATGCATCATCCTTTCTTTCACCTAACAGCTTCTTCTCAAGCATAGCCCTGCAAATCCTGTTTGGAAGTGGATACTCCACTTCTGTAAGCATATAAAAAATTGCAGTTTCTAATTCCAAACAGTGCACCTGACAAGTGTGGAAATATCTCCATCTGATCACTTGTTCTTGACAAGCCGACTTCCACATTTCATCATCAGATCGGTGTCTCAAACATGGTCTTCAAGTCACCCCAGAGGACTCTTTCATATTCCTCTTCAAGTCTCTTGTCACCATGCTTCTCCATCATCAGCTGGTACATGGTCTTCAAATCATCCCTGGACAAATCACTCAATAAACCAGGAAAGTTCACATATATAGTATCTGTGTGATTTTCCCTTACTATCAAGTAAACTACCTTTTTCCCATTTTTGATGATCTAAACCTTTGCAATCTTAGCAGAAGTCTGAACCTGTAGGAATGGAGCCCATGGTAAACTCTTCTGATGACGGTTCATCAACCTTATCCTTCATGTACTCTTCCACTTCCTTCTTAACATTTGTCTTATCCTTTTTCACTCCTTTCTTTCCAGTGGATTTCTTCCTTGTCATATTCAAAACTGGTTGCTTAACCTCAACTTTCTCCTCTTTCTTTACAGTTTTTGGCTTATCACCAAGTTTTTAAACGCTTCTGCAACCTTTTTCAGCCTCTGCAATCTTACGCTTCTTAGCATCCTTTGGTTGAAGATTGTAACCCTTCCTTTTAAACGTTGAAGCTTCCAACTCTGAATCCATTGGAATAAAATTTTTATTTTGGTACATTACTTTTTCAAATTCGCTTTTAGAATCATCGCCTTCAATTTCCTTAACTGGCTCAACTTCCAGGTAGGATTCCCTTGACTTTTGATGTAGTGGATCATATAATCCCTTTTCTCAGCTTTGGTCAAGGTTGCATCCTTTCTCTTTGTCTCTTCTCTCTGAGAAGCCTCTTCTTCTCATTAATTATCTCAACCATTTTACTTGCATAGTCTTCTCTGCCAATATTAGGAAGGATATCTCTATTTACTAATAATCTGGCCTTTATAGTATCCCATTCTTCATCAGTGTAGAATTTGGCAGATTCCTCAATTTTAGCTTTCCTTTTCATTTGTTCTTCTTAATTACGGTTCCTCCTGCAGACTTTTGGCAATCACTCATCATTTAATGTTTGTTCTCAAGACGTTTAGCTTCTTCACCTCATCCTCTGCTTGAATCCTAGCAATCTCAGCTAAGCTAGCTTCCTCTTGTGTGAGTTGCTTTTTGGTCTTCACCGCTCGAAGATTCTTGCACTATTCCTTTGCCTTCCCTATGCACAAACTCCTCACCATACTACGGATCACTACCGGATTAATATGTTCATACTAGTATTAACTTCAGCATCAAAGCGAGTATTAAAATCTTCATCAAAGCGATTTAATTTCAGCACCACCAGACTTATCTTTAGTAAAGTCACCAGACTTATCCACTCCATTAGAACTTGCAGCTTCTTTATCCAGTCTCTTCTTAAAGGATTTCTTGTAACTGAAATTCTTAACCAAGATTTCATTGCTTTCAATCCTTGAGGACTAATTTGAGTTTCCTCAGAGGATTCCTCACCTTCTGAGTCTGTAATGTCTATCCCTTTCTGTTTGAATTTCCCTCCAATTTCTTAACTCTTTTGCGAGTAGTCCCCAGTGACTTCTTGGTCTTCTTCAATTTTTTCTCCAACTCTTCAACCCTTTGAAATCAGTTGTGGAACCAGTTGAAGTAGATCTTCCATAGATAAGGAACTGGGTTCTGCTGTAGTAGTGGGTGTTGGAGGTTGTGGTTGAGGAATCATTGGAAGTTCTTCCTCATGGACTGAAGGTGAATGTGGTGGGGGTGTTGGTGTCCTCTGTTCAAACTCTGTTTTTTCTGGTTCAGATGTAGGTTGAGCCTGAGCTTCTGATGTAGCAGTAGGAGATGGAACAGATGTAGATGTACCTTTAGGGTCAGTAGCAATAGCAAGCAACATAGCAGACAAAAGTGGCTTGTGTACCCCTTCAAAACCCCTTTTCATATTACCAAATATCTTTTTAGTGAAAGGGAGAGCAATGTAAGGATGTTTGCTTGCTGTTTCAATATTTAAGATCATTTGCAAAAATCTTGGGTACATCAAAAACTTTTTCTTATTCTTGGAATTAGCAACCATGGCATCAAAAATCATTTTTAAAAAATTGAAGAGTCGCCGTTGGAGAGCAGGACCAATGCGAAGCAATATTGCTTCCAAATTGATCCCATCCACCACTTTTAGAGCTCATACAATGTAAAATATGATGCACAAGGAAATGCCATTGTGGCATAAAATGACTCTTCCAAAAAGTGAATGTTCCATCAGTTAGATATCCAATATTTTCCAATCCCTGAAAAGGTCATTATTTGGCAACATTGAAATCCCTGAGGCATCAGCCAATTGAAGCTTGCTTCTAACTGATTCCTCAGTGATTGAATACTCTAACGTATCAATAGTTGCATTTAACTCTAGTGTCCCATCAATAATAGTTCTAGCAGTAGCGTATGCCGAGAACTGTTTGACTAGGGAATCATAGATAGTTGGATTATGAGTAAGGGCATACCTGATATGACTACCCTTTAGAAAGTCCACTATCTGCTCGAAGCCTGTGCTTTCAGCAGGCTTTTGAGAAATCCCACTTGATTGTGCTTGTCTACAAACTTTAATTGTGCCATCTTTTATGTTAATTGAAGTACTTGTAGTGCAGCGCAATTAGGGTTTAGTCTTTGTAAGGAGACTTAATCGAAAGAAAAGATTTAAACTTTTAAAGATTAGGATAAAGTAATTAAAGGATAAATATGAATTCTAAAAATAAAAATTATCCATATAAATACTTTGACCACCTAAAATTAGGTAACGGTACTATTTAAACAAGAAAAAATGTTTTTTAATTTTTGCACTACCGACTAAAGAATGGTCAAACAGACTTAACAATGACATCACCGAATTAACTCGTACTATAGCACATCAACTAGCACAGCTTCCATACATCTCCAATCTGTGAGAATTCTTGCTTTTCAACATATCCTTAAACAAAATAATATACCTAACAGATTTAACTAATATTAAGTCTTGTATTATAAACATAAATCCTTAAAAAAGTACAAAAATCAATGTCTATATGCTTTAAAAGAGTGAAATATGATAAAGGTAGAGTGTGACAACTTGACCATAACATGGTTCACTTGGATTTTCGTATAACAACACCTCCACAGTCGGTTCGATAGTAGTTAGTTCATGATTCGTTACCCAAGTCACGTCGATCTACACGTGGCAATATGTTATCATTGTTCTGGTGAATGACGGTACTAAATTCCTCATCGGCTTCGTCATACTTATCTTTGTAATTCTTAGGAGGTGTCTTAAACACAATAGACAATTTTTTTATCTACCTGGTCTTTCACATAAAACACTTGTCGTGCTTGTGCGGCTAATATGAACGGATCAACCTTGTGGCCTAAACTATTCAGGTCAACCAATGTATACCCAAGAGTAGTATCGCGTTTCACACCACCAGCTTTGTGATTAACCCAATCACATTTGAAAAGAGGAATTTGCATGTAACGGTAATCTAGTTCCCATATCTCTTGTAAAACCCCATAATAATATGCTTTTCTTGTGGTTGCAACTTCTTTAGATATGTGCATATCTAATGCCTCAACACTAACCCCACTGTTCTGGTAAACTTTGCCTTCATGATCTTTCGTACGAAAAGTATACCCATTGATGTGATATGCATCGTATTTCACTACGGTGGTGCGTGGTCCATAGGATATCCACCTTACAGCTTCTGATACACTTTCTTTGTCGATTTCTAACTCTCTCTCAACCTGAATTTCATTACAAGTATATATTAGCTCAAAAGAATAAGTACACCAAGTTTTAGATCAAAATGCTGAGAAATAAGGTTTAGAAAGGGTATGTTGAGTAACATAAGATTAATTACTTCTTTGCGTAACCACTTGGCAAAAGATTTGTTGTGCTCATTCTCCCGAAATGCTATTCGTTTACCCGGGTTTTCTGCTTTCAAAACTTGCTTGTGTCGCCTGAGACAATGTGTTTGATTATTATATTTGATACATCATTTTCAGAATCTAAATAGACATGTGTTAGTAAGACTTACTCGATATACGGTACAATTTCATCTGTATTATTTATTACATACAAATGTGCTTTTTGAAAGAGTTCCGCAGAAACTTCACTTGATTTGCCGGCCGACAATGGCTTTCCTTCCTCATTTTCATCTGTTTCATGTTTATCAGGTGGGATACCAACAGTTTTCATGGATTTATGATATTCTCTAAAAAACTCTATTGTTTCTTCCGCAATAGTCTCCTCGGCAATGCATCCTTCGGTCTATTTTGTTATGCACATGTCCTTTAATAACCTTCATACATCTTTCGAATGGATACATCCACCGAAAGCATATGGGACCGCATAATTTTACCTCCCTAGTTAGGTGAACAGTCAAATGTATCATAATATCAAAGAATGATGGAGGAAAGAACTTCTCGACTAGGCACAGTGTCACTACTAGTTCTGCTTGCATATTATCTAGTTCTTGCAATATTATTTCTTTGCAACATATTGATTTAAAGAAAAAGCAAAACCCGATAATAGCATATCGTGTGGGTGGGTGCATGATTGAGCGTATTGCAATGGGCAGAAACTCTTGCATTAGCATGTGATAATCATGCGATTTTAGGCCAATGAGCTTCCTATCCTTTAGGCTGACTAAACAAGAGAAATTTGAACAATAGCCTTGTGGTACCTTGATGTTGTGTAAAGTTTCACAAAAATATCTTTTCAAGATTCGTTAATGTGTAACCTGCTGGAGGTAGTGTTGTTATGTCTTGTTCTTGCATAGCAAACAACTCTTGTTTTACCCCCAACTCCGCCAGATCCAATCGAGCATTCAGTCCATCTTTCGTCTTTCCTGGAACATGTTGCAAAGTTCCGACGAGACTCTCAGCAACATTCTTTTCTACATGCATAAAATCAATACAATGTGGAACAAAATTATGCCTCCAATACCTAAGTTTTCGATACCAAATGTTGAATTTCTTCCAATACGCACCGTTTTTTCCGTTTACTTGGCTTGAACTACCCTCTACTTCCTGCTATGTTTCTTTTTCCGCTTTTGAATCTTCCCACCTCTGCCTCTCGTATCTTCTTGGTTTTCTGATGCATTATTGTTTGTTCGTTTTTCCTTTTCCCCACTTATTTTCAATATGTTGTACCTCGTTGTATATTTGTTCCCCGGTCATTGGATTTGGAGCCGGAAGAAATTCTTGTTTTCCATTAAATGCCTTCCTTTGCCTTCTGAACGGATGGTCATATGGTAGATATCGCCTGTGACCAACATAACTTTGCTTGGATGAGGCAGAAAGTCTAACACGCTTGTATCCTTCCCACATACTACACAACCTTTGAATCCACTGTACGGGCAGCCACATAATGTACCAAGTGTAGGGTAATCATTTATTGTCCATAACACAACGACACGTAGATTAAAGTTATTTTTTTGTGGATGCATCATATGTATCAACCCCTGTATCGAATAAGGTTTGCATATCATCAAAAAACGGTTCTAAAAAAACATCGATATCATTTCCCGGGTATCCCGATATTAATACCGAAAGCATGATAACTTTCTTTTCATACACAACCATGGAGGAAGGTTGTATATGACAGTTAAAACTGGCCATACACTATGATGCTTATTTCCTGAGTTGACGTCAACCCCATCAGCCGATATTCCTAGCAGTAGATTTCTTGGATCTTCAGCAATTTTGGGGAATTTTTCATCTATGGTACGCCATGCCTTTGAATCTGCGAGGTGACGTAACACACCATCGGTTATCTTCCGTGTTCGCGTGCCATCTTAAATCTTCTTAAATACTTTCTAGCTTAAATAGTCGTTGCAGTCTTGGTATAATTGGAAAGTACCACATTACCTTTGCTGGAATGTTTTCATACACTTTATGTGTCTTATTATCCACCTTCCATATTGATATCCCACAAGTTCAACACGCAGTCAAATCCTTGTCATCCTTCCAAGTAAGAAGGCAGTTGTTGATACATACATGTATCTTTTTGTATCCTGATCCCATCAATTTCAAAATTTTTTTGGCTTGATAAGTTTTCTCCACCATTTCGTTACCACCGCAGAAAGCATCTTCTTTAACAATCCTAGTAATTCAGTAAAGAACTTATCATAACATCCGTACTTACCCTTCAAGTTGAGTAGTTTAACTATTGCGGACAGCTTTGTGAAGTCAGGACATCCTGCGTAAAGAGGCTTCTCTGCGCCTAATAATAATTGTTGAAACTTGACAAGATCATCCTCATCAAAATTATCTTTTGTAGCATTAACCATTTCTACTGTTGCTGGGGCATCTATTGGAATATATGAAGCAAAATCCGTGTCGTCAACAAACTCTGTTGTAGCGTTAACAGGTTTTTCGGTACTTATTGATGACTCATCCTTCTCTCCATGTTTAGTCCGGTTTAGGTAGCTTAGATCAAACCCATTGCTGAATAAATGGAACTGCAATTTCTCCACTTTATGCTCTATGTGGTTTAAACAATGCTGCATACACGGACATGGCATTGAAAGATCATTTTTCTTAACTCGTGGGTCGATGTTCCCCATCTTCCGCAAGTTGTGTACTGCATAATCAATAAACGCCGCTACTCCATCAACATAAGATTTGTTGGTCCTATTAGTTCCTATCCAAGACTTGTCCATGTTTATAAATGTGTCCCACTTATCCAAGCAGCAATGTTTATAAATGTAGTCCCTGCAGGCATGTTAAAAGACAATCCAAGTTATTGAAGATTATACAAGACAACATCAAAATTCAATTGATGATCTTAAAAGTTTAAAAAGACATTCCAAGTAATGAGGATAGCTCAAAGATTGAATGTGGTATTGAATTATGCTAAGAATTGAATAAAGTATAATGAAACAGTTCCTGAGGATGTTTGGGTCAAGGAAAAATAAGAAATTAACTAGCTAAATTATGGTTCCATGTTCATGGTAAAGGCTTAACAAGGTTTCTTAAATTTTTTAACCAATTAATTATCTAAATTTAACAAGAAAATGACATAATTTACAAGAGGATATCTCGAAACAAATGTTCAATTAGCTAATAGGCTTAACAGGGTTATTTTATGTGTTAGAAAGATGTGTACAAAAGGAAGATAACAATACTTACTAGTGGTGACGGACTGTGGGTCTATGACGGGAGAGTTGTGGTGGTGACGGATTTTTGTGGTGAGATGAGAGGGAGGTGTGGCGCGTACAAGGAGGAGGAGGAGGAGTTAATTTTTGCAATTAGTTTGGAATGGCCTTGATGCAAACTTTGTGGGGAATAAATTTAATTTGTGGGGGGAATTTTAAATTTGCTTAAATTTTTTAAAAGTTTTCATATTAGTTTAAAAATGTTTTTTCTCTTTTGATTTAATGATTTTTTTTCATTTAATTAGTTTAAAAAGGTTTTTATTCATAATAAATAAAATAAAATTCAGAAAAATACAATTTAAAAAAAAAATATATGTTTAAGTATTTAGGATTATTAAAAAATAATTTTAAATTTTATGCTTAAATTTCCAATATTTAGTATTTTTAGGATTAAGTGCATTTTAGGTTATTTCGACTTTTGTTAGTTGATTTATTTGCTTATTTAGTTGTTTTTAGTTTAAAAAAAAAGTAAAGTAACTCCCAGTATCGCTCTTCCCACTGGGTTATGGGTCCCAATACCGCCTTCCACGTGTATGTGGGAGGTTGAGACGTAGATGCCTTTACCCTACCTAAGGTAGAGAGGTTGCTTCGGTTCTACCAAAGGTTGTAAAGGACCTCCGGCCTTGCAAGGGGTGAGGATCGAACCCTTGAGAGGCCGGCTCCTCCGGCTCTACCAAAGGTAGAAAAGGACCTCCGGCCTTGCAAGGGGTAAGGATCGAACCCTGACCTCTTTTCTCCAAAGGCAAGAGTGTTAACCACTTGATCTAACCTTGCTCTTTTTTTGTTTTTAGTTTATGTTTCATATATTTATTCACAAAATCCAAATATCTTTCATTATTCTTTATCACCCGACAACGAACCAAACGCTAATTTCCATTCACACACCGTTGGGACTTAAAACGACCAGGAATATCTCATATTTTTGGAAATATTGTGTTTTGACTTTCTTTTACCAAATTGGGATTTTCATTCTCGGTAGCCAACAAAATTGACCATTTGGTCGGTTTTTCATAATATAATATTATATACTATTGACATGAATCATGTCGTAACATGACACTCTAAGCAACTATAACCCAATGCCTTTGACCCATATTATGTCAAATACCCATTAATGAATGTGACCAGTAATAACGTCATACCCTACCCACCATGTGAACTAGCCCATTATTACGGTCATGAATGGGTTTGCCCGCTTGGTAGGTGTATAGTTATAGTGTGAAGGTTATATGAACTGTATTAAAGTTATTAAGGGTGGGCACGTTAATTTTGACATTTTAGGATGACATAAAATCATTAACTCGCGTGTCTTACTCAAAACACGTGTGAACCGTGTTTAGGGTTGCGTTAGATACGTTAGACCACGATACACAACCCTTGTGCGTTTTTCGTCCGTTTAGTGGGTCCATACATGCGTTTTTCGTCCGTGTTCAATACGTTTTCTTAGTTTTGTACATATTTTCTTTCTTTTCTTCGTTTTTGTACTTTTTACACGTTTTCGTCTCTTTTCATATGTTTTCATCATCCGTTTTTATGCGTTTTACACTTTTACACATTTTCATACGTTTTTACATGCTTTTGCTCTTTTTTCATAAACGTTTTCCACGTTTCGTACGACTTTGTCTTTTTATAAGTTTTTATACCTTTTTGGTTTTTGTTTACACGTTTTCGTCCGTGTTGTACACTTTTCACTGGTTTTTTCATGTTTTAGTCCGTTGTATAAGTTTTTGACCGTTTTCTGCCGTTTTCATCTATATTGACGTTTTTCGTCCG
>OU343221.1:74828832-74902665 GCA_910596185.1 Chrysanthemum makinoi
AAAGTATTGCTCTTCAAGGAACTTTTAGGCAAGAGCTAATTACACCAAGGGTGTTAGTTTTTGAAATGAAGCTGGTCCTTCAACTATTCCACAAGAAGAGGAAGCTGATACACCAAAGGTAGTGCACACTGCAAGTGATGATGAAACTATAGCTGAGATATTGCAAAACTTATCAAAACCAAGGGGTGTTAGCATTCCAGGAGTTAACAAGAACAACCACAAGCTTCTCAACCAATAATAGATCCTAAAGATAAAGGAAAAGGTAAAATGGTTGAAACAAAGAAGAAAAAGAAGTTAACCTTTAGTAGTTAAGAGCCATTGAAGTGGCTAAGAATGAAGAAGCCGCTACGAGCTACATGCTAAATTTGATGTCAAATTGTTCAACCAAAGGAAGGAATCTGGCTGTCATACCTAGAAGACCAATAAATAAGGCTAAAGAAAGAAATGCCATGGCTATCTAAAGGGTCAAGGGTATACCGGATTACATGTTTGAATTACATTGAGATGAAAGACGTATAAAAATGTTAGAAAAGCTTATCGAAGCAAGTTGAAAGTATATTTTCTGATGACAAGCACAAGGAGGATTTGAGCAAAAGAAGTTTAAAAGAAAAAGGACAACTAAGCTGAACAGAAAATCAAAGAAGATTGAGTTAAGATCGTGATACGCTTGATGAACTGGGAATTACATTAGAATTGTTGATTTTGAGAATCTAAATTGAAAGATGTCAGAAAAGAAGACAAAGATAATCACTTTGAAGTTGTAAAGTCAAAGATGGAGATTATTTGATGTTCCATAGGAGGATGAAAGCTCTAACATTTAATTTACTATGGGATATACTGCATATTATTGATAGAGCAGATATTTCAACTATACCAATAGTGCAAGAATACTTTGAACATATTCCATCAAGTGGAGTTGGCTTAGTATTATTAGGAGATCTGAAAACTATCTTCAAAACTAGGAAACGCCATGAACTCGCAAAACTAAGAAACCGGGAGACATGTGGAGATTCTTGAAGAATTAGGAGTTCATGTTGTAGAATTAGAAATGGAACTATGATTCACATGCTAGCTGAAAGAATATATCCACTCACAGCAGATCTTATGAGAAGAATGCTAGATCATGGTATGGAGGTCGAGAATGAGATCAAACGTTCTCTTGTATTAATTGAATTGTTTATCGATGGACAACAATAGTCGATGATGAAGCATAAGTAATTGTTATGATGTTTACTTATATAAATTTTTGAAAAGTAAGTACTTTATTCAAAGTACTGCCGACAAATAGTACTTTTAACTAAAGTACCTTGCAAAAGACAAACCAAGAATGTTTTTAAAAAGAAAAACTTTTGTTAAGTAAAGAATATTTTTTTGAAACAAAAGTTAAAAGCAACAATGGTTTTGAGATGGTTATAACAATAGGTTATCAGTTCACCATGTTTACAAAAGAACTGGCTAATCCATGAGCAAACGGCTCTGGTAAAGATATCTTAAATCCGTTATATAGTTGACAACTTGCTAATAAGTTGTATGGTAATCAACTCACCATATCAGCAATGTAAAGAGTTGGCTAGCCCACAAGAAAAATGGCTTGTGGTAAAGGCTATGGAAAAACCATTGGTATGGTAATTAGTTCACCATGGTTGCAAGAACTAACTAGTCCAAAAGGGTACAGCTTTTGGTAAAGACAATCAAATCATTGATAGTTGGTGATTTTCTAAAAATCATATGGTTATCAATGTACCATGGTCTTACACACCTAAACATTTGGCTACCCGAGTTATGGCTTTGGTAGAGAGACAAAAATCCATTAAATTTCAATGATTCACCTCTCACAGAGTTTACACATCGGAAGTGACGAGAATAGAATGAAACTTAATCAACTGATGTACAATTTGTCATATGTTGCTGAAGTTGTCAAAGATAGAGCTTGCTGATTGTTGCCAAAAGAATTACCGATAAATACTACTTTGATGATGATATAAGCACATGATCTACAAAGACAAAATTTGAAGATAAAACCAAAATCTTTCTTTGAAGACAAAGATGTTAAAGTTTACAAAGGAACTTGAAGTCAAGCAAGTAGAATTCAAGTTAGGGGAGGATTGTTGGGATATGAAAGTGTTGAAGAATGACAAAGTACTGGATGAAAGCAAAGTGCTGGAAGAAGTCAAAGTACTGCTCGTTTAATCAAAGTACTGCAAAGCTCAAAGACGGTTATAATAGAATGTTTTATGGAAAGTAATGTTTATCTAGAATAAATTTAGTATAGTATTACTTTCGCATAAGGTTTGTAATTGTAAACCGACTAGTGTTATCCTTAAACCTATAAAAGGACCCCTAGATTGGCATTAGAGGTACTAATCCAAGAGTATGTAATTAGAGAATACGCTTAGAGAGTTAGAGTTTTAGAGTTGTTAAAGAATCAGATAATAAGGGTTCTAAGTATTAATAAAATCATTAATTCTTCCTAGCTTTGTTAAGTAAATTCCGCATACTTAATAGAGTTTGTTCAGTGTTTCATTGTTAATAACTTAGGATTTATCCGAGGTTATTAAACCCTTAACAAGCTATATAAGTTAGTTTGGTTAGAGTACATCGATCCAACAAACACATCTCCGGATCATTCCATCAGGGCACATTCTGAAATTTTAAGGTTCTTCCCAAAAGTAGTGTTTAAGTTCCAAAAAGAATTTGCTCCGTTGCGTAAGTTAATCCTTTTTTGAGAAATCCTCCAACGAGATAGTTCGCAAAGTCAGCAAACCAAGGATCTTCGTTTTCATCAACCGTCATGAGGGTTTCATCAGGGAAGTAATCATCGATTTCTTCTTCTTTCAACTCCTCTAGATCGATTTTCAAGACGGACAAGTTATCTCGCGCTAGATTCTCTCGCCTCTTTTTATCTTTGATTTCAATGTCAAATTCTTGGAGTAGCGTAATCCAGGATGAGACGGGTTTAGCATCTTGCTTGGTGAACGTGATATTTGAGTGCCAAGTGATCGTGAACACATCATATTTGAAAGACGAGGTAAGATCGAATTTGTTGAATGCAAAAACTACCAGTAATTCTTTTATGTGACTGTATAATTTTTTGGGTACCATTCAAGGTCTTGCTAGCAAAATATATACGAAAAGTGCTTTCCTTCTACCGCACGCGGCAACAAAGAAAATCGCTTGCATCGCACATGAGCTCGAATGGTAGTGACCAATTAGGTGAAACCATGATCGGAGCACTAGTCAATTGAGATTTCAACGTTTCGAATGCTTTTATGCAATCAACATTGAAGTCGAAGAAAGCAGAATCTTCTCAAGAATTTTTTGTCCTCTGACGAGATATTTTTGAAAAATCTTTGATAAATCGGCGGTAGAAACCGGCATGTCCTAAAAAACTTCTAACGGCTTTAACGTTAGTTGGTGGTGGAAGTTTCGTGATAACGTCGATTTTTGTTTTATCTACTTCCATTCCCGCACTGGAGATTTTGTGTCCAAGCACAATTCCTTCGGTCACCATAAAGTGACATTTTTCCTAGTTAAGGACACGATGTGCAGCTTCGCATCTTTAGAGCATTTTATCAAGATTGGAAAGACATGCTTCAAATGAGTTTCCTAAAACTGAGAAGTCATCCATGAAAACTTCCATGGTGGTTTCAAGCATGTCTTGGAATATGGCTATCATACACCTTTGAAAAGTTGCAGGTGCATTACAAAGACCAAAAGGCATACGCCGATATGCGTAGGTTCCAAAAGGGCAAGTGAAGGTGGTCTTTTCGTGATCATTCCAAAAGGGAAAGTATCCTAAAAATCCATTGAGGAAACCAAAGAACTTATTCCCTGCTAGTCTTTCAAGTATTTGATCCATGAACGAGAGTGGAAAATGATATTTTCTGGTGGCTTTATTTAATTTACGATAGTCCGTACAAACGCACACCAAACAGTAACAGTTCTAGTAGGAAGTAGTTCATTCCGTTCGTTAGTCACAACCGTCATTCCTCCTTTCTTGGGGACATAGTGAACGGGACTCACCCAAGAACTATCTTCGATCGAGTAAATGATACCAGCATCGAGAAGTTTGATGATTTCCTTTTTGACAACTTCTTTCATGTTGGGATTGAGTCGACGTTGACGTTCCACTACAGGTTTAATCCTATCTTCGAAATTGGTTTTATGTTTGCTGAAATTGGGACTAATTCCTGGGATATCAGATGTTTTCCAAGAGAAAGCTTGTTTATGATTTTTGAGGACAGAAACTAAACTTTCTTTTTCCTTTTCCTCGAGTAATGAAGATATGACTACTGGAAGAAGTGAGTTTTCCTTTAGGTAAGCATATTCAAGATGATCAGGGAGAGGTTTGAGCACGAGATCTGTAGGTGGTTCTTCAAGAGAAGATTTTATTCTCATCTCGTCATTTAAAGTTATTTCTTCAAAATTCTCTTCCTCCATTTCTTCCTCCTCCGTGTTATCTCCTTCGAATTCTACTTTCATAAAATCAGCAAACTCTTTGTCAAGGTCCGTTTCATTGATTTTTTCAGAAATAGTCATGAATGGATCAGATTCGTTAAGTAATGCATCCAATTCTTCGTCAATGACTTCATCGATAACATCGATGTTGAAACAAGTGTCATCACTGGAATGTGGATAGCGCATTGCTTTATCGATCAGAAAGGTGATTCGATCTTCTCCAACTCCAAGGTTGAGTTCTTTTCCCTTTACTTTGATGATTGCATCAGCGGTATTTAGGAAATGTCTTCCTAAGATGAGTGGTACTTTACTATCTTCTTCCATCTCTAGGATTACAAAGTCCACGGGAAAAATGAATTTACCAACTTGAACGAGCATATTCTCAGCAATTCCAACAGGATATTGATAAGAATGATTTGCTAATCGAATGCTCATCTTTTTCGGTTTAAGGCTGTTGATGGATAATTTGGAATACAGTGAATAAGGAATCAAATTGATACTTGCACTAAGGTCGGCTAACGCATCGCATTAAATATTATTCCCGAAAGTGCATGGAATAAGAAAGCTCCCAGGATCTCCGAGCTTTGGCGGAAATTTGTTTTGAACGATGGCTGAGCATTCTTCGTTAAGGAAGGTAGCTGATATTTGCTCTAGCTTGCTCTTATTGTTAAGAAGTTCTTTCAAGAATTTTCCGTAATTGGGCATTCCGGCTAAGACATCAACGAGGGGAACATTGAGTCTAACCTCTTTGATTATTTCAATGAACTTCTTATAACGCTCTTCCATTTTTTCTTTCTTAAGGCATTGAGGATACGGAGTTTTTGGTGTATGCGCCTTGACAGATGGGATGGTTTTCTTTTTGGTGGTTTGTGTTGGATTGATTTCTTCAGCTTCATCCTCGCTATCTTGGGTGATAGGAGCATTTTCATTTGGATTTGGTGGTGGATCGTACGAGAGACCACTTCTTGTGAATACAACATTGGTATGCACATTTCTTGTTTGTGTTGGACGGTACGTTTTATCGTTTGATGGTTTTGGGTTGGATTGAGTGTTACTTGGTAACGAACCAGATGGTCGAGAGGAATGTTGGTCAGAAAATCTGCCAAATTTGTTTTCAAGATCTTGGATAGAGGCTTGATGATTTTTCTGTCCCTGCTCAACTTTGGCTTTGAGATTGAAAAACTAATTTTTGATGAAATCATTCGCAGGTTTTTGAGCAATCACGAATTCTCTCATGGTTTTTTCGAATTCGGATTCTTCCATCTTTTTGTCAGAGTTCGGGCGGATTGTCAGTTCGAGGTTGAGAATCATGATTGTTATCCCTTGGTTGGCGATCTTGCCAATTTCCAGAATTTCTACCGTAATAATTATCACGATATCCTCCTCCATGGTATCCTTCTTGGACATAATTCGCTTCTCCTTCGTTAGGTCCACCCATGGGTTTATCGTCGCACTCAGACGATGGGTGATTTCCTCCATAATTTTTGCATCCATCTCGCATTTCCTTCATTTCTCCTTTGATATCTTTGTATTACGAGTTGATTTTCGAGGTTAAGGCTTTCATTTTCTCCATGAGTTTCGAGGTATTAGATTTTTCGGCAAAAGCAATGGTTTTTCGAAGGGGCTTTGTTTTTGAATCTTTAGACCAATCGAGTTTGAGAAGTACTCGATCTTCGAGTAATTGGTGTGCATCGTTAGGAGTCTTATAGAGAAAAATTCCTCCGGCATCAAGGATACCTTGAGTGATTTCGTCTAGTCCATGGTAAAAGATTTGGATAATGGTTCCTTTGGATAGTCCATGTCCATGACAACTACGAAGCAAATCTTTAATCCGAAGCCAAGCTTCGACAAGTGATTCGTTGGGGTTTTGTGTGAAAGCACGAATTTCTCCCATTAATCGATCAAACATGGCAGGTAGAAAGAATCGGCTTACAATGGCTTGCCTCATCTCCTCCCAAGTATTGATAATTCATGGGGTCAATTCATTGTACCATACTTTTTCATCTCCGGCGAGTGATGATGGAAAAAGTTTGAGTTTAATGGCATTGACATCAGTGTCGCCATACCGGAACATGCTGCAAATTTCGATGAATTCGGCAATGTGCTTATGCAGATCGGCCCGCGCACGGCCATCGAATTGGCGGTCTTTAATCATAGAAAGATGATGACCCTTCACGGTGAAGTTATCACCAAGGTTGACAGCAACAATAGCACTCCCAGGGGTTGGTGCTACGGCTCGGTTGGTTCCCCACATGGGTTGATCGTCCGCCATGGGAAAAGGTAAATTGGTGAAAGGGTTGTAAATGACTTTCGCTTCTACAAGGTTATCAAATGGTGGGTTTGGTACTCTAGGTATACGATTCTCTAAGGGTATAAAAGGTGTTCTTCTTCTTCTTCGAATCAAACGTTCGGGGTTGGTAGGAGGTGAGATTGGTTCTATTCCAGCTACACGAGTATTCATACAATGACCTAGAGAATCCAGGCAATATCTAAACACATGGATAAATAAAGAAAACAGATTTTTGGACAGGCAAGAGTAATCGGATCGGTTGCGAGGGGGGACCGATCGGTTAGATCAAATTGGTTATGGGTTTTGGCGCAACCGGATCGGTAATCAAGACGATCGATCGGTTGGAGCTTTCGAATTTTTTTTAGAAATGGATCGACTGACGTGGATTCAAAACTTGCTGAAACACAATCAAATCCTCGGCAGCGGCGCCAAAAACTTGATGTGCTATGTGTGTACAAGTTTTAAATTTATAAAAGATGATTTACCAATTTTACCAATAACACATACGAGCAAGTGCACTCATCCGTTATAGCAAGATTTTGAAGGTAAGTCGGGATCGTTCGCAGGGACTTGAGTGAATCTGATTAACAAGTCTACATCAACTAAGGCAATCCAAAAGCATATGACAACGAAAATAGATATAATGAAATTCATATGATTAAAAACTACACTATCTTAAACTAGTTTCTTATCCTTGATTAGTATGATTGTGTTAACCTCTTAACATGTTGGTTATGATAATTAGTTGGTGTACTAATCTATTGTTCTTACAAGTTAAACCTTCGTCAAGATTTTAGTTCATAAAAACAAGCATTAAGTTTAACCAATCAATTCAAGATCAATTCAAGTTTCATAAGTTTGCTTTCACAAACTTAAACACAAAAACATCCATTTGCTTTATCAAATTTGCTTAAGAAACGGTCAATACAAAAGGTAGCCGATTATAGACAAAAGGTTATAATTGATCGTAAACAACTAATCTTACGACCTTTTAGTTGTTTCCAATCAATCCAACTTGATAATCAAAAAGCGTTCTTATTACAACCACACTTTAGTTTCTTTGTTTAATCAAGAATAATGGGTAAAAACAATCATCCATAGACAAAATGATTATAACTAGTTGAATAACAATAAGTTCTTTCGACCTCTACGATTACTATCAACTAGTCAAACTTGATTAACAAATGTCACTATGAAACTTTAGCACAATTGGATCTTAGAATCAACTTGAAATTGAATTAAAACATATTAACACAATCATAAACTAATCACATGATAATCAACATCATTTAAGCAAGTGTATAAAGAAACTAGCCACTCATAGCAAACATAAACATAAACTCAGAACTTTGAATATTAGAAAACATGATTAAGAGTCTTACAATGCTTGGAATAAGATTATAAATGGTAAAGTAATGATTCCCAAAGTATTGGGGTAGACTCCTTGGGGTTTTGACCTCCAAATGTTGGACTTCTGGAACTCTAAACTTTCCTAGACTTCTAAGGACGAATGTGAGAGCTAAAAGCTTTGTGTTTGATGAGTAGAGAGTTGTATTAAAGTGTGTGTCTCAAATGCTTACAAGAGGTCTCTAGTTATACTAGTTCCAAGGCCTAGGGTATTAATTGCTGAACTTGGCCTCCAAGGAGTTAGGAAGGGACTAGAATACACCAAGAGAATGACCTAGCATCGTTTGGATATAATGGGGAAGCTTAATGATGAAGAAATAGCAAAAACAGGTCTTTCAACTGGATTGGTCGCATGTCCAGCCGATCCGGTTGGTCTTCTCGCATTAACCCGGCCGAATCGGTTGCGGGTGGCAACCGATCGGCTGGTCCGACTTCATAGGCACTTTTTGACCATATTCCAGCTGATCCGTTTGTGGGTGCAACCGATTCGGCTGGTCTTCCTGAGTGATGGAAAATCGACCTTTTTCTTGATTCTGACTTATAGAACTTGGTTTTTCAATCATCTTGGTATTCTATGATACTTGAAATGCAGATTTGTGCTTGACATGCTTCACTGAAACGGGAATCTTCCTTTTATTGAACATTCTTTAGTTTTTCCTTCTGTTTCCCTGCACTAAGTTATAAATACTAGACAAACGCCTTTTGATGCGATTAAGCACTAAAATCATACAAATATAACCAAATAACATATACAAAAGCACACATAACGCTACTGAAAACATGTACAATCTGAGTGTAGGATCGTGTATATATTGTGTTTGATGATTCGGGTGGTCTTGGATGATGGAAATACATGTTAGCCATTTAGAGAGAGAAAGATAAGAGAGGGTGTTCTTGGTAGAGAGTTGCTTTACAAATAATGAAAGGTTAGATTGAAAGAAGCACCACCCCTTCCAAGGATGGAAGGGGTATTTATACTTACAGACTACACGACCTCCTGACGGCCTGTGGATCATGTATACAGTGGGTAAATACCCGTCCTTCCTCCACGGTGATACACTACGCTAAACTAAACTAATAACTAACTAATAAACTCATAAATAACTATATGTCTTCGAGCAAACTTGTGCTAGTCTATAGTTGGGGTGACCGACACTTCACAATGGAATTTCCAATTCCTAACAATCTCCCCCTAAGGGAGGTCACCCCATGTTTTACATTTAGAATCCTAGCATTCTAATTAATCTTCAGTCTTGAGCTCGTAGACTTTAATTCTTCAAGTTTAGTAATCTTTGTGCTTTAGCAGTGACTCTTCATAGTCCGCATGATTTGTACTTTCAGTGGAGGTCTTTAACTGGTCCACATCTTGATGATCTTTAAGCTTTCTTGAGATCATCAGCCACAACAAATCTCTCTGGATCATCCATAGTTGTGTTGCCTTCATGTGATGTTATGACTTTTGGACCGACATGCTCACACTATCAGGATCATGACATCTTTCCATTAGAGTAGCGGAAGCTTTACTGGTTCATGATATTTGCAGCAGCGTAGCGGAAACATAGTATAAAAATATCAGACCCAGGTTCTGTAGTTATGCACAAGTCATGATTTCTTCAATTAAGTGTGGATGCTGTGAGCATGCGGCTTTGGATTGACTTCTCAATTCTGATCAGCTGCAACCGTCCAAATGTACCTGCAAACAACAGTTAGCAATAAAACACACGAAAGTGTCTTTGATCACTTTCGTTGAATTGAGATACACGACCCACGGTTCCCCGTTGATCAGTACAAGTACTGCCTGTGATCAGGTATAATTCCAAAAAATCTCCTTGACAGGGTTTCGCAGCGGTTCTGGCTTTTCTCAAACCGGAACGTCTCAAAGAAGACAACACGGAGTGAGTGAACCAGCGAATTCAGATTCACTGATTGATGAAAAATTAATTTGAAAAACAATCGCGTATTGCTTAGAAGAAAGAGTTTTGCAATACGACGAAGGTTTTATGAGAAAGATCAATTTTCAATCAAAAATACCTTTTGTATTTGAAAAGAGTACACATTCGATGTGCTAGAGAAAAGAAGAGATTTGCACATCGAACGGTTTTTCCAAAAGTATTTTTTCAATCAGATATACTTTTTGTGTTTGAAAATGAATACACATTCGATGTGCTAGAGAAAATAAGATTTGCACATCGAACGGTTTTTCCAAAAGTATTCATCAATTCCATTCCTGGACCAAGGTTGATTCAAGAATGAATCTCCCCATTGTTTCTATCCAGTTGTCACAAGCTTGATCTTTAGAAAAGATCTCACATGTCACCCACCAAGAGCTTATTTGATGTTGGCTCTAGAAGGATTTCCATCTTCATCGTGAATATTTTCATATCACTCGGATGTTCTGGCAATACCACAAGGATAATGCGTAGGACTCTAAATATATACTTACTTTCCACATTGTGTGAAACAGCAAGTCTTCATTAATTTTGTGTCCTAATGAGACATTGTGGATGATCTCTTGGCTCTAGACTCAATTTTCCACATTTGGTTCCTATGCCGGAGATTAGGGAGAGGGTCTCCTTCTTCAATATCAACAATCTCTAAGAGAAAGTCGATAGATTATGTAGGTTCCCCGTGAGAATGAAACAAGCCCTTTTAAGAGGAACTTGAGTAGTTTGGGAAGTTATAGTGCAGTGCGTCACTGGGTCCATGACATCTTGTCTTCAATACCAGTGTTACCTTAGTAACCACCAGTAGCGTATGTATTGAGCCCAGTTACTGCCCTAAGGATGAATTATTGGAGGGATATTTCTTTTCACCCTTTTTCACATTCATTTCTTTTTCATTCTTCAACCCCTTCAGTGCTTACCAAGACTTCATAACTAGAACCTTGTTGGGTTTATTCCAGTTCTAGCTCTATCTCAGTCCGCACTCTTCCCATATCTCACTTTTCTCCTTTTTTCATCATACCTAAGGACTCTACATTATCTAGTGGATTGTCCCCAGGTAGATCCCTCCGGATCTGGCGGGATCGTGGGAACGAATACCTAACTTAACCATCCTTATAACACCATGCATAAAGTAAATTGGTCGGTCTTTTGGTATTGTTCTTTCCTTCTTGAAACCAATTGAAAAATCATTTGAAAATCAATCAAGGTACTTGTGATATAATATCAAAGCATTTTGTACCTTACTAGTTTTGATCATTTAGAGATGCTCCCCCTCAACATGTGCATATGATTTTGAAATTTTTTAGCACATGGAGGCAAGAGATCTTTGAAATGTATTCTTGATCACAATTTCCGTAGAAAAAGCCATTTGAATTTCTTTGGTAAATTCTCCCCATCAATATGTGCGTAGGATATTTGAAATCATTTTATCACATAGAGGAAATAGTTCTTTTGAAGTACATCCACAATATTTGAAATCATTTTATCACATAGAAAATCAATCAAGGTACTTTATGTTGAAACATAGAATCTTTTGTACCTTGAAAGTTTATTTTCTTTTGAAATGCTCCCCCTCAATATGTGCTTCGAGATTCGAAAGCGTTTAGCACATATGGAAGAGCAGTATGCACATTTGAATCAAAATGATCATCTTTAATCAAGTTTCATTATTAAATCACAAATTCTCCCCTGATCAAAAATATCAAACCCTTTGAGATTTTAGATCCCAAGTGATTTAATTAAGGTTTAGAAAACATGGGAGAAAATGTGGCCTTGTTTAAATACTCTTATGGTTTTTGGTTAAATGTTCCTCCACAATCGTGTGCATTATGTATTTCAAAATCGTTTGACACATGAAGGAAGGAGTGCTTTGAAACAATCACCCTTTAAAACCGATTTGAGATTTAAATCACGATCTCTCCCCCGATCAAAAATTTCAAACCAATTGAGATTTTGGATCCCGATTGATTTAAATCATTTAGAAAATCTTTTTGGGGAAAGGCGTGGCAACATTTAATTTTGAAAAATGACTGATAAGGATCAATTTAAGACATTAAAGATTGTTATTGTCAGGTATGATAGTTTTTAAGAGATCTTTAAGTAAAATAAAACAATTTCACAATCAAACAAGAACAGAAAAAATTTCATTTTGTAAGATCTTTGAGTTTTAAAGAAAATAATACCATGACATAACATTAAATCTTTAGATCACCACTTTGTTTTGGTACAAACCGGACCTTTTGTGAAGAAATATCGTTTGAAAATATTTTATTTTAGATCACTCTCCCCCTCAATCGATGACCGTAGTCGATGATTGAGTGACTTAAGTTTTGATAAAATGAAGTCCGGTGATTTTCAAAAATTAAGTCCAATTTATTTTCAAACCAATATTTTTCCATTTTTAAAACAATTTTAATAAATATTTTGAAGAATGGTATTATTCACTACTTTTCCTGCACAAGATACGTTAGGTGATTGAGTTACTTTTGTTGTTGTTGCTGAGGGTTGGAAGAATACCATCTGCTGAAGCAGTGAGACTTCTTACGTTGCATTTTTTCATGCCAACACTCCATAGAGGTCAAATTAAGCTCCGTTTCTTCATTCGATGATGAAGAAAACCATCTGCTGATGCAGTGAGACCTCTTACGTTGCATGTTTTCATGCCAACTCTTCATATAAGTCAAATTAAGCTCCGTTTCTTCATTTGTCAACCCAATATATAGTTACCCTTTCCTTTTGGCATCCAATCATCTTCAATTGTGGGATCCGGATCGGGAACATTCTTATATGCCAGTATACTTGCATATGTTAGTAGACATACAGATATATGGTGGTCGACAACACCCAAATAGCAATCTACTAATAAAAGTCAATTCAACATATCAATCAAGTCATACAAAGGCATGGGATTATGTGTCCATTAAACTCTAATCATCTAAACCTAACAATCATATCCTAAATTCCTAGTCCTTCGACATAGGAAAATATCATTTTTAGTTAAGCACGTAGGATAATTAAGAAAGCCCGTTAGATGATGTAATTTTGAAAACATTCTCCCCCTCAATCAATGACTCTTTCTATGAAAAGTTTTAAAAGCGCTGAAGTCATTGATTGAGTTTTTGCAATTTTATGAAGACTTGATTCTGATTGATTTTCAATCAACTTATTTACCACCATTGTGTTAAAACAAATATTTTTCTGAAGAATTTTAGAAGGAAAAACATTTGTGTAAGAACAACAGTCTTTTTGACGACATGCTTTCCTTGTTTTGTTTTTAGGATAAGTGCACGAAATATTTGAAAATTTGTTTAGCGCAACACTTTCCTTTCTTGAAGAGCGGGTTGCTATTTGAAATAATAGCAAACCATGGTTTAAGCACGGGTTACAGTCAGAAATAACTGTAAGCCATAGTTTGAGATATGTTTTGAAAAGAATATTTACACCTTCTGCTCAAACTTCATCTATGGTCCCGTGCCATTATTAAATGACATTTCTAGACTGTAGATGTTATCGATACCAGAAGACATGTCTTGAGAAAACATATTTTTGGTATTTTTCAAATTTTCTGATTTTTATGGGTTTTTGAAGGTTTTATATTTTTCTATTTTCTTTTTCTGGTTTTATATTTTTGTATTTTGGTTTTTGATAAATATTTACAGAGATAGATTAGATGATATAGTTTAATAAGATGATGATACGAGTACCGAGATAAGGATATCGAACAGCACGTCGTAGAAGATAGAATTCGTCATCTCTTAATCTTCCACCACCAAAGCTTCCTAGGCTCTTGAATCGAAGAAAGAACTTGAACCATCTGAAAGTGAGACTTTGACAGCTTCCCCCCAAACCGAAAATCCTTTAGCTGAGCATATTCAAAGCTTTTTTTCAAGCTTCCCTTAGCCAGGTGCATAACGAATCACACCATTATCATCGAAATTGTTGTTCCTTTTACGAATAATCATCGTGATTCATTGTTCGGGGTTATATCATCCAATAGAAGAACAGCAACGTTTCATCCCACGCTTAAATAACTCTTCTCAAATTCCTTTTCCACTGAAGTCTGAAGCAGTCCATTCCAAAAGGTGTCACAAGACAACTTCCCCCACGTAGTTGAATTGAGGTAGTCAGTCTCTTAGACTAGAGCTCACGAACCGAATACACATACGAAGATATAGAAACTTATACCATCGAAGTAGTCGATTAAGTCCAATAGCCAAAGAATAACCCCGATGTATACTTTTCTCTCCCCTGAAGAAAGTGGATGAAGCTCAAGAACCGAAGTACCGAATGCCCAAGAAACAATAACCGATAACATTGAAGAAACAAGCCGAATCACTGATTATCTCTACGGATGACAATCTCTGCGGATGTCCACTCGAGAATAAGTGATTATATCTCTAAATCACTGATTAAGCCCTCAAGTAAAACAGCTGAGCATCCCCAATGTACACAATCTCTCTCCCCTGATGATTGCGATAACATCGAAATCATCACACACTTGTGTACCTCTTTTATCTTCAGAAACTAACTCTTCCATCTCTTCCCCCACATAGTTGGAATAAGAACACTAAACGTCATGAGTCAAACCTTGAGTTTCTCTGCGGTAATGACATTAGTCTTCCCGGGATATCTTCAATCACTTAGAAGTATTAAGCTCATCAAGTTTACTCGCATTTTAGATGTGTGTCTCCTTCCCCCTTACTGGTTTTGACACTTCTGAATCAGCAACATATTATAAGCCCATATACTAGAAATTCGTTGAGAAGAACATTAGAAATCTTGTGAGAATCAACTTGCTAAAGAATGTTAGCAAGTCTAATTGGGGATTAAATTTGTCATTTCACTCTCCCCCAATTAGAGCTCTCCCTTAAACCGACAATTTTTTTGATAAATGCTCAATTAAGAAGAAGTCTTTAGATAATCAAATTCAACTCGTCTTTAGTCTTCTAACATGCAACAGAAAATGTAGAACAGACTGTAGACTCGATCTTCTTCAAGATTGTCCAGTTGGGGAATAGATAGTTAACATCTTCATCTCACCAAAAAGCATCCTAATTAACTTACCTCTTGCAAATCCCCTTAACACAAATCCCTCCCAATCAAACAAGAACATAATGATGTCCATCAAGGAAAACAGCAATCAGCCCGCAACGAACACACTAAATGGTAACACCAAACTACCAATCACATCAAACAAGAATAGAGAGATTGTTCGGAATCAACATGTTGATGTGTACGTGAAGCATTAACCGGAAGCACTTTGTCGATAAACTCATATTAGCTTGTGAAGATGTCAACCAATAGCTCTTAGAAGAAAAATCCATGTGAAGATGACCTGATAAGAAGAAGCTCGGTTCTTGCATGATTTTGGAGCCATTTAACCATTTGTTCTCAGAAATCAATCAACCATGCAATAAATTCACACTTCTTCTCCCCCTCAAGAATTGCATACGGAGTTGCCATTCTTGATTGAACAAGTGAATATCTTTAAAATGTAGTCTGTTCACACTTCTCCCCCCAAAGGTTGCATATGATGTCGCCATCGTCATTATAATTGAGCAAGTGGAAAAAGAGAACAATAAACAGTAGTCCGGTTCACTTGATGACTGAAGCGCATGGAAAAAGCATGAAGCATGTTGATGAGAATGGTCATAAATAAGAAGATTTCTCTTCTTCCGAAGATAAAGCGCACTGAAACGTACACTTTTATTTTTTTTAGAGAACGAGGCTTGAACTATTGTGTTCAAACGTTATAATCTCTCTCTTTTCATCATCTCTTGGCAAACATGTAATCAACCCCATTATCATTCAGTAGGCTCTTTGTCGTGACAGCTGATGGAGAAAACCCAATATGATGAATTTGACCCTGAAGTAAACGATCCCGAACTCATAAACTTAAACTTGGACATATGTAACAAAGAGCGGTGCCGAGAATTCATCCTCCATTGAATCTCTAAGTACTCTATACTCTTCATCCAACCAACCATCAAGTATAAGACGTACATCACCTCTTGAAAATCCACAATTAAATGTGACACTGAGCACTACAACATAACTCCTTAAAGTGATAATTATTTTTGTGGCGATAAGAGCCCAATTCCCCCAAGTGGTAAAAGAAAAAGAAAAGACTCCCAAAAATAACTAGATTTCCAAGTCTTCGTTTTTGGAAAAAGCTCGAACAAGGATCTCGAAGAATCTTCATCCAACCATCCCCGATACCTTCAGATACTAAGTACACTCGCCCGTGATATTTCACTTCATCCTCAAATAAATAATAGTGAATTAACCCCGTTATCACATCTTCTGGTTAAAAGCTCAAATCTAGCCTCCTTTGACGTTTTAAGTGAACTGTGATAATGGTTTTCATCCCGACCATGGTTAAAAGCATATAACCTCGTAAAACCATGTAATAACCAAACTGCCATGACGAATAACTAAACACACATCCAATTCATGAAGTACACCCTTTTATCCCTTCTTCGAAGTAGAACTCGTAACACCAGTATCAGATAATATCCCGAAATACGCTTTCCTTTCTCCAGGATGGTTCCATCATCACGGGATTTTATAATTCTATGGTTTAAACTGAGAAATAATTTCTTTCGCGGGATTTTACAAAACCAAGAATAACCCGTAAGATAGATCCGGAAATGCACTTTACAATTACCATGATGTTTCCATTGTCACGGGATTTTACAAGTCTATGATTTAAACCGAGAAATAGATTCTTTCGCGGGATTTTACAAAATCAAGACAAACCCGTAAACAATGTCAGCTTGAATGTGTTATAACAACTTTGGTTTCGGTGAATATCTGTTTTATGGGAACATGCAGCGGTTCATCAGCGGTTCATTATCCAACATCAACATTATCGTCAACCATCCAATAAACACTTTGGTAAACACATCATACACGCATTTTGTCGGCAATTGCAGTGACCATATGGTGAAGTAAACCCGATATGCCAAACTTGATCATGAAGTGAAATTCCCCAGATTTGTTACTTAAACTTGTACTAATCCTTGTGAAGAAGAAACGGTATACCCAATGTACAAAACCTCTTGACGTATCCTCAACTGCGTGAGACACCAAAGTGATAGTTACGTTGTGGGTTGAGCGAGAAAGAATCACAAACGTAATTAAATAGCCAAGTCTTTATCACGCTCTATAAATGCCCAAACAAGTCATCTTCGCAGAAGAGTAGAAAGAAAGAAGACGAAATAAGTAAACGTGCCCGGGAAACCTCACTTCAAATCCAAATAAGAGATACCGTCCAAACAACCCCGTAGTCAACATTTTCCAATAAACACTTCAAGCCGTGACATAACATTCATCATGATAGTTTATAAACCAATGTATCAACTCGCATAATACATTAAATCTCATCATCACATCATCAAATCTCTTAGTCATAAGCCTCATCGTCGAATCTTATTAACAAGTCTCATTATCAAATCTCAACAAATCTTATCATCATACCCTCATAATCAATCAAATCTTATCGACTGATCTCATATCCAATCTTCAACTCACACGTCTCGAATCAAAGAATAATTATCACCCGTCCTAAATAATCAATTTGTCTTGACCTGGATCAAAACAAATTAGCAACGTAAATCCATATCCATCATTCGTATATTAATTGGACCCAATCCACTCAACATCTTCGACCAGTCCACGAAATAATATCAATACATGGCCCAATTATCAAAATTCAGCAACCGATTCAATTACACTCCCATCAAATTTGATTCAAGTAATCTCTTGTAATACAATAACTAAATCCGGCTCATAATCAAATCCGTTAACTTCACCCTTTTCAATATATAAATTGAATACAAAATAACATCGGGGAATATGGGTGTTAAAGATTACTTCGGGCCACACATGATCTGTTACCACGAGGCCCAACCTGATGAGATCACCCGATCTTGTAACCGGCCCATTTTTAATCAAAAATCAGACCCGAACCAAATCATGTCAAACCCTAAAATATCGGTGTATAAAAAACTCATAACACATACTTACAACCCTAACTACTCACTTAAAATCCGCCCCCCTTCATAACCTCTCTCGCCTTAACCCAAAGATTCATCTGTACGCTACTCACAACAGGATATAATCCATCACCCAAATCTTCATCAAGCCCTTAAACGCCTTAATAAAAAGGTAAATCATCAAATACCATCCTGCTCCCAAATCTCACTGGTATAATAACCATTCGAATCAAACTACTCTTAACCATACTTAACATATGCATAAATCGAATCAAGAGGACAATTAAAGGTAATCGGAATCATTAGCATTTAGGCACAACACAAATCGAATAAGCCACAGGGATGGCTTCAACAACTTGCTAATGCTCACAGGTAGGTTTACTTTTTATAGCTTTGTTTTTATTTTTGATCTTGGTGTTAAGAGACTTTGAACGAATAAAGGCAAAGTTGTAACATACTTGTTATCAATTATGTCGTGTAATTCAAATATATAATGAAGCATAGTCTTCAAACATGATGGTCAGTGATGAGATAAGTTCAATGAAAAGATTCTTAGAAAGACAAGTTGAACTAAATCAGAGATCATATATATATTTCTGTTTGAGACATTTTATTCAGTCACGATCAGTGAGGATGATTCTTTCGTTTGCTTGTTCATGAAAAGGACATGGTGTTGAAATACCGCATGGAAGAAAAATCAGAGATCAATTTGGATATGAGATGTTTTTGTATAATCTAATTTGATGTAGATGAGAGTTTTGAATTTGGTTGTGGTATATGTGATGAGTTTAACTGAGTATCACGTTGAAATGTGTTTGGTTTTGTGGTCAAGTGGTCAAGTGTGAGTCTTCTTCTTATCACGTTTTTCTGTCAAGTCGCTTATGGGTCATGAGTCAAGTTGCTAAACATATTCAAAGCACAACTCGCTAAGCCATTTAAACCTTACAAGTCGCTATTGACTCAATAGTCAATAGTCAAGTCGCTACCATGAGTAAAGACTCATGGATAATACAAGTAGCTACTTTTATAAAGGACAACACGCTAGCACAACTCCCTTCAGTTGTTGACTCAATAGTCAACAACTCGCTACCATTAAAAAGGACAAGTCGCTAAGTCATTATAGTCACAACTCGCTAAGATGAATACAAGCCGCCTCTGATTCAATACTCATCGGGTACAATGAATCTGGACACTTATGACAAGTCTCTATGAAGAAATAAGTCACAAAACCGCTATGCAGAATAACAATTTATCAACTTAATAAAAACTTATTTAAAGGCCAAGATCAGTTTATAACAATCTGTTTTAACCAGTAATGACAACAGAACCAGAGAACAGTTTTAACAATGACAAAAAATGATATCAAAACAATCGTACAAACCAATAACAGTTTTGCACCACAAGATTCAAACAGTTTTATTGTAAATATTTAAACCAGTTTTGACACATTAAACAATCGTACAACGCAATAACAGGCACCACAAGATTAAAACAACATCAAATCCATTTGTATTCGACTCAAACAACAACAAAACGCAACACACAAGTCATACAAACCGCATCAAGAAATCGCATGAGAAATAGCATAAAACCATGAATCGAACACGAGAATCACCACACACAACATAACCTAGGCTCTGGTACCATTTTTAGGATCGTGTATATATTGTGTTTGATGATTCGGGTGGTCTTGGATGATGGAAATACATGTTAGCCATTTAGAGAGAGAAAGATAAGAGAGGGTGTTCTTGGTAGAGAGTTGCTTTACAAATAATGAAAGGTTAGATTGAAAGAAGCACCACCCCTTCTAAGGATAGAAGGGGTATTTATACTTACAGACTACACGACCTCCTGACGGCCTGTGGATCAGGTATACAGTGGGAAAAGACCCTTCCTTCCTCTACGGTGTTACACTAAGCTAAAGTAAACTAATAACTAACTAATAAACTGATAAATAACGATATGTCTACGAGCTAACTTGTGCTAGTCTATAGTTGGGGTGACCGACACTTCACAATGGAATTTCCAATTCCTAACACTGAGCGTTATGAAGTACCAATTGTGGAAAACTAGAAGGGGGGTTGAATAGTTTACCGATTAAAAACTTTGTTTTGAAACTTATTGAAAGATCAATTGATATTGATCTTAGATATGTTAGTGAATAATAATCAATATGCAAGCAATATATATAAAGAGTAAATAAGGAAAGAAACAATCAAACCACGACAAGTTGTTTATAGTGGTTCGGTCTACAAGGACTCTTTTTCCTTGCCCTACTCCACTCCCCGAGTCTCACACTCGAGAGTTTAACTTCACTAGTCAACAAGCTCCTTTCACCGGCGGAGAAACCTTTACACTTCACTTACACACTATTTCCGACACTAAGCTAGATGTCGAGTTCTTTTCCAAGGGTACAACCACTCCCACACACAATGTATTTTAAATACTAAAATACTAACCACTCCCACTCACAAGTTTATGATGGTTTTGTACAACAATGATGTATGAATCAAGACTAGATCATACAACAACAAACAAACAAGACTTCCAACTATTTGTTGAAGCTTGAATATGCCTTGATCTTCTTTGCTACAAAAGAGGATCACTATAATGATATAAAACTGAGTTAGGAATGTTAGAGAGAAGGAATGTATGTGAATATGCTAGAAACGGATGAGAAAACAAGTTGGTCTGGCTTTGCTATTTATAGCCAAAATGATCAGTAGGCACCACGGACCACGGAACCCACAAAAGGGTTCTGCCCGTGTATATTTTTGGTGCCGCCGGGGTCTGACAGCAAGATCACCAAAATCTTACCAAATTCAGCCAAATCTATCCAAGATTGTGTAAGATATGTAGAGTCTAAATCTACACAAAATATCTAGTAAAATCCTCTAGAGATTTCAATGATGCACCACATGATGTCATATGTTGTTTTCTATTTTTAGAAATATGTTAAATGTAAATACATATGTAAACTTATGCTTGATCTAAAAATATCAACATACATTATGGTTTAGAAGCATATCGATAATATGATTAATCAAAATGTAAATGCTTGAGTGATGAAGATATTATTTGATGAAAAGCTTGTTTTAATATCTATTAAACTTGACAAGCTTTAAGCTTTATAAAAGTTAAATTTACTTTTGTCGTTAACAATACTTAGGTAAAGATCATAAAATATAAATAACGTTTAATGACGATATTTGTATTAATAGCTTATACACATAAAAGAATATGCATTGTAAATTCTCACTACAGGTTTCATTAGTGAAAACTATAGACCGGCTCAAATAATTAGTGCAGAACCTAAATACTACACACTGTGTAACCTTGGTAAAATATACCATGCCTATGCAACATGAGAATGCTTATTTATTCCTTCGAACTTTTAAATTTAAACCACTGGTTTCATTTCATAACATACAAAAGGCTATCAAAATCAAAGCACTTCACATATCCAAATCAGTAAACGATAACAAAATCCAAGTAGCATTCGCAAACATCTAACCAAGCATATAACAAAGAATTTCACATCACAAAATATGTCAATTCGACATCTAACCAAGCATATAACAAAGTTCCAAGCATTTCATTAAAATGAAAACACAATAACAAAGTTCAATTGGAAATCCGAAATAACTTCTAACCAATCATAAAACCTCTAACCAATCATATAACAGATCGAAACTAAGACATTCGAAACACGAGCTTACAAAACATAAACCCTAACAATCACTCTATGTCATGCATTTCGTCAAACACTTGATCGGCACTTCCAATCCATAACATTTTTAGCAAAAACCACACACAACTAAGTCAGGCATTTCGTCGAACAGTTATTCAAAGACAAACAAATTACATAACCATTTCAAATCAAATCGATACAAATTACATAATTAGCACAAACAAATAATATGAACTTGAATTTGATAGCTAATTACACGTTCATTCCATAATAATCTCAAATTGATACAAATTACCTCAAATCGATGGCGGTGGCGCGGTTGTGGTGGTGAGCGACGTCGGGCGCGGTGGTGAGTGACGGCGGGCGTAGTGAGAGAAGACGAGGTTCGGTTGTGGTGGTGAGAGACGGTGGTGCTGTAGTGAGAGACGGTGGTGTTGTAGTGAGAGAAGACGGTGGTGTTGTTTCCGTGTTTGGGCATAATATTCTTTTTTGTTTTGAGAGAAGACGATGGGCGTAATATTTAAGTGTAATATTTTGTTTTGTTAACATACTTTTTGTCTTTAATATTGAATGTAATATTTAAGTGTTGTTTGTTTAAATTAAATGTAAATATTTTTACTTATTAACTTATACATGATCTTGGTATATAATACTGATGCATTCATTTGAATTATTCACCAACTTGTAAAATTCATAATTTAATGACCACCGTTTTTCGTCTCAATATTTTATAAATCAGTGACCAGCAACCTTGGTCTCTAATTTAAAAACCTAGTGACCACTGATATTTGGTCTTTAAAATTTAGGGGTTAGGGTTAAAGTTTAGGGGTTAGGGTCTATGTGACCACCGTTTTTCGTCTCAATATTTTATAAATCAGTTACCACCAACCTTGGTCTCTACTTTGAAAACCTAGTGTCCACTGATATTTGGTCTTTAAAATTTAGGGGTTAGGGTTAAAGTTTAGGGGTTAGGGTTTATGTGACCACCGTTTTTCGTCTTAATATTTTATAAATCAGTGACCACCAACCTTGGTCTTTAATTTAAAAACCTAGTGACCACTGCTATTTGGTCTTTAAAATTTAGGGGTTAGGGTTCATGTGACCACTGTTTTTCGTCTCAATATTTTATAAATCAGTGACCACCAACCTTGTTTTCTAATTTAAAAATCTAGTGACCACTAATATTTGGTCTTTAAATTTTGGGTTTAAGGTTAAAGTTTAGGGGTTAGGGTTTATGTGACCACTGATTTTTATCGCAATATTTTATAAATCAGTGACCACCAACCTTGGTCTCTAACATAGAAACCCAGTGACCACTACTTTTTGTCTTTAAATTTAAAATACCTTTTTTGACAGTGACTACCACTTTTGGTAACTTACTATTTCACTGAAAAATGTTAGATTTACGGTTTTAGGGACTATGTGACCATTATTTGCCGTCACTATGCTTGTCATTGTGAAAAATTAGTGACCACATTTTGTAATGGTCACTAATTATGTGGTAATGACGAAAATGCAGTGACGACAATTATATTGGTGACTAAACTATGATAATAGAGACCAAAGCATGAGTGGTCACAAAATAATTGGTCACTAGAGGCACTTTTTCTTGTAGTGGTTCATTCTAATTCTGGTCTACATAAGGGCGTTTTGGCTAATATTGTTAGTAACATTAACGCAATAGACAAAGTTGGTATTCCCTTTTCTAGCTCTTTTATGCGAAATGTAGGGAATGGTTGAGATGTCATGTTATGGAATGATGTTTGGCTCGAGTGTGGCGTAAGACTGAAGGATAAATATCTTCGTCTCTTCGCCTTGGAAACACATAAGGATTGTCTAGTTACTGATCGTTGGAAACAACACAAACACTCTTGGTTTGGAAATTGGTGTTGGATATGAGATCCTTGGGGAAGAACTGTTAATGATTTGACAGAGTTATCAAATAGTCTTAGTACCATCTCTCTTATAGATGGCGGTGGTCCCTCGCGCCTTACGGTTAATTCTCCATTATTCAATTTAGTAAGCTTGTTGATAATAAATTTCTTGATCGGTTTGCTTTAGGTCACAATCATATCTGGAACAATTTGGTCCTTATCAAAGTAAATGTTTGTATTTGGAGGGCGGAAAACAACAATCTTCCTACATATTACTCCCTTGCATCAAAGTGGATCAATATTGCCACATCGAGATGCCTGCTTTGCAGCAATGCTGATGAGTCTATCGATCACATTTTCTGCGATTGTGTTGTTGTTAAGCGCCTTTGGTTAAGGTGTTGGGATTGGTGGAAGGTGGCGGCTCCTCAACATCTTTCTATCAAAGATATCATTTTTTGTTCCTTTGTCCCGGGTGGCTCTAAGTTGCTAACAAAGGTTATCCAAGCAGTTCTTTATGTGTTTATGTAGTCTATCTGGAAATGGAGGAATCGGGTAACTCATGCCTCGGAGGAAACCAAAAATAAATTTTTAATTGAATACATTTTTCCTCATGTTCAAGAGGTTTCTTTTCTTTGGTTGTCTAATCAGTGCAATAATCTTCAGCTTGATTGGAATAGGTAGGATTTGGCCCCTCAAAAGGATTTCCACTAGTTGAGGTCTTGGTCTTTTCCAGGTGTATGTAATGGGTCATTTGTATTCCCATCCATGTTGTTATGGGTTTGCTTTGTTTTCATTTTATTCCTGCTTGGAAGTTTTGTATTTCTTATGGTTCCCCTTGAATTGAGGGTAAATTCTTTCATTGTCAAGATTGTCCCTTTCCAAATCATCATATGGTTGCTCAATGAATTAGGAAGGTTTAGGAGTTTCCATCTGTTTAATTTTTCTATCAAATTCATTATGAGACGAGAGCTGTGGCTTCCACGGCTTGTTCTTCTTATCGAAGTACCTCATATACTCGATTATAAATCACCCTTCCTTTTCTTCAATGGTAGGGCCATACAAGTCCCTTAGACTCAATTATCGGCCACAAAAGCAGTCATTCATCCTCAGTATAGCTCATTGATAACATCAAATAGTCCTGAATTTTAAGTGTCAATTTCCCCTGATAATGCTCATATTTTATATCATTTATATGGATTTACGCTTGTATACCTTTATATTTCACTTTCAGGTAAATTATGAGCATTGGAGCTTATGAGGCGCGGATTTGGAGATTTTCCTAACGATAGTATGATAGTATGCCAACTGTGAAGAAGCTACGGCGTAACTCTTTCTCTCACATTACGCTGTAGCTAGTATTTTGACTCAGAAGACCAAATTAACAACAACTACGGCGTAACTCCCAACTAAGGTTACGTCGTAATCAACTAGGTCAAGAATTGTTTTGCGCCTCCATCAACTACGCCGTAACTCCTCACATGCATTATGCCGTAGTCCTCGCAAAAGTAACCTGTATTGAAGATACGGCCTAATCTTTCCCAAGTGTTATGCTGTAACCTACTTAACGAGAGTATTATTTGAAGAATTATTGAAGTTACGGCGTAACTCTCAACTCAAGTTACGCCGTAACTAGGATCGTGCCTCTAAATACCAGCCCTAATTTTTGCATTTCACATCATTCACTCACAACTCAAAGGTAGAGAACGTGAAGAAGGGTCCAAAGGCATATCATTCGGAGCATACTGAGCCATCTCCAAGGGAGGAATCACTCCATATCGATAAGCATTAGCGATCATTTTATCTTTTACTTTCGATTCATGTCTTCCATTATGCTAAACATCAAATTCTTTGTTTCTTTTAATATGATCGGCTAAGCACCTTTGGTGCTAGCCTAGTTATGATTCCTTGAATGTTTTGTTTATGTTTTTATGCTTCTGTATAATTGTTTCTAGTGTATGCACGCATAGTTCGTTGGTAGTTACCCTCACTTCGGTAGTTTTGAAATGCGGTCGTATCTAGTTGCTTAGGAGAATTGACCAACTGACCCTAAGTAGTTAGATAGAGTTGGGAAGGGTAAGAATTGACCAACTAATGACCCTTCCTCGATTGTGCGAACTGACCAAATGATCACTGGTCATCCGGATGAACTTAAGAAGTTAGGGATGAGTGTCTAAGATGCTAGCACCCGGGCACTCATTATTTCGAATCTTGCATGTAGGGTACTTAATGACTTGGCTTAGGCGACTAAAAACCATTCGACTATCAAGGGTAGAACCTTGACCTCGGGTAGGAGCCTTTGTTGATAGGTTAGGACGAATTGACCAAATGATGTCCTAGCGACTTAAACTCCCACTTGAATCAATTGGAAGTAATAAAACATGAACATTACATGATAGGATGAGTAATTAGGTTAGCACACTTTCCCTTTATTGATTACAACCTCTATTTATATTACGCATTTATTTCTTGTTTCTTAGTTTATTAATCGTTTCAACTACAAACCAATTAAAACCAGTGACATCTAGACTTAATTAGAATCCGCTCACATAGCTCTTGAGACGACCTCAGTTTACCGATTACTACACTACACACGACCGGGTACTCTGCTTGTGAGTGCATAAGGTGGACCATAGGTAAACGAGACATTATAAATATTAAAACTTGATTTTATTAATTATAAATCATTATCTATTTTCAATTTCATATATTATGGATTATCTTACCACCTCTGTGGAATAGGGATTATAGTTCTAGCTCTCAAGAAAATGTTAGGTTCAATTCTCGTGACTATGCCTGAAGAACGAAACAAGGACTAAGAAGCACATGAGCACATTCTAAGGTCTGGAAATCGTGGTTATTGTTTTATTATGATGAGAGCATTCCCATTCACTCTCAAGATAAGAGCTAGAGATTGGCTGGGGATCAATTATGACATTGCATTTAAGAATTAGAAGAATAGTTTTACCAATTTAAAACTTCCTTTTAAATATTTAGATCGACTTATGTCAATCTATTTTGATGTTTATGTTGGACGTTGATAGATAGATTTAAACGTGTAATGAAAGATAAAGAAAAGAAGCATATCACCACGCATTCAAGTATTTATAGTGGTTTACAAGGACACTTCCTGCCCTACTCCACTCCCAGTCACCTACTCGAGAGTTAGCACTACACCAACTCCTGGAAGCCTTTTCATATAATAACCACCGAAGTTCTTTCACATAGGAGAACTAATCCTATCACAACGCCACTCTTATTTACTAGGCTAAGCACCTAGTTCCATTACTATTACTACCCTTTAACACCTATTATCAAGGAGATCTACTCCTTGTTACAACACCATCAAGGATATCACCATCCTTGAAATAAACAAATATATATATGTATAACGATGGATTATATGACCTAAGCATTCTTCCCAAATGCTACTTGATTTGATTCTTCGTCATCCTTCACTAATGCCTTTGACACAACGCTTGGCACCCTTCACTAATGACACCTTTAGCATTCTTCAATAATGCTTTGACACTAATGATGAGCATCTTTCACTAATTCGACACTTTCGCATTCTTCACTAATGCCTTCAACCCAATGTCTATGGAGAAAGGTAGATCTATCAACAAGAGAACCTTCGTTGTCTTGATGATGACGAAGCATGGCAACTCATGGACTTGAAGAAGTGGTGATGTAGAAGATCACACAAAAACAAAAGACAAAGACTACATAGATCTCGATTTACGTTAGAAACTTAAAGGATGATTAGAAAGGAAGAAATGGTCTCTATTTATAGAGATTTCTACTGTTCCCCGATCCCACGGCACTTGGGATGCACAAAGCTAGGGATCCGTGGAACGCCCTTCTTGCCCATCTCTAAGGTCTTGTAATGGTATATATAAAGCCATGGTTATGGGTCAATACCTTTTGCTAGTTTTTTACCCATTTTAATATTTACATGGTATTTTGTTTTTACCCATTTTAGTATACTTAATATAAGTATGCACACTAGTTGTTGTGTTCTAACTCAGAATTACTTACTTGTTAAGCCAATATGTAAACACTAGTTGTTGTACATATGTATCTAAAACATAAAGTCACTTAATCTTGTTATAGTGATGTGAAAACACTCTTAACTCAAACTATTTACGATTTTATTTGTTTCGTAAAATGATTTTACTCTTGTTATCGACAAAACTCATTCTTTTGTTGATGACAAAACATAAAATTATTTTAAGAGCTAAAAGAAAAGTTTGAATTTGTAGTTTTACTTTCTTCTCCCCTTTTGTCGAAACAAAAGTGTTAAAAGAAACTAACACAAGTTATGTAAAAATGTGCAAGTGAGAAAGATTAGTCCATGACATAACGATAAGCAATTGTGTTTGCAATTAAGTTTGCAAATGGTTCTAAGTGATAAAATGATTGCAAATAAGCAATGGGTGTCATGAAGTATAATCTAAAACGGATTAATTTTTGCAAATGCATGACACAAATAGCATGGTGTCAAAAAGGAAAATCTACAAAGTAAAGGTTCAAGAGTATAATGCATAAGCAAAAGAATATCGATCATCCGCCGATGATCCTTCAACAAGTTGACGAAATCGAAGTTTCCATGAACTAGCCAAAAATGATGCTAATGAGTTCTTAAGATTCACTAAAAGCTTAAAGATGTTTCCAACGCTCTAGGTTTGAGCCGACTATGATGCTCATTGTAATTTAGGCTTGTTGACCTCTTCAAACGCTCGAGGAGGTGATGAAACATAAAAATCACCATCAACCTTTCAACTACAATGATAGCAATCCTTGTTATGGTTTTGAATTTCTTGAAGTGAGAGTTCAAGTGAAGTGGGTTGAGGTTCTTCAAGTAACGGAGGATTTGGTTGAGGCTCTGGTGGTGGCTCTATAATGCAGACATCAACTTCCACGAATCCAAAATGGACTATTGGAGGGATGATAGAGTTTGCTGGAGCAAGTGTTGATTCAAATTTTGATTTGTCTACATGGCCGGGCTTAATATTAAGACTGGTGAAGAGATCCTATTGGGAATACTATGGGGTTAGACTCTAAGGAACCTATCCCTTGGATGCAAGTTTCTGGCTAACTAGGAAATGGGATGGACTAGGATTGAAGAAGTTGCCCTTCATTCTTCGTCATGGCATGAAGATTGGATAGAACACTCATTGGAACTTCAGTCGGTAATAAAGAACTTGGAAGCATTCGAGTTTGACATGCACCCCCTTACTGAAGAAGTAAAAATTGTTAAACATAAGTTCGATAGCCCAGTAGAAGGAAGGGTGACAAACTGTTAGGATTTAGTAAATCCATGTATTAAAGAGTCGGTCACCTCAAGTATATGTAATCGTTAGTAAGCTCGTAGTCGTAGATTATTATAAGTTAAGTAGTATTTAGTTTTGTAACACCGTGGAGGACGGACGGGTCTTTACCCACTGTAGGCCTGATCCACAGCCCGATAGGTGGCGATTTATGTAATGACTATAAATACTCTCTACCTCCCAAGGTAGAGAGTTGGAGCTCATAATAAGATTTTTCTTTCTCTCACTAAAAGTTCCCAAACCTCTAACTTTCTCTCTCTAGAATCATCTTGTACCCCTTCTTGTGCTTATGGTTTAGTGTGTTTGTGAAATCCAATATGTTACAAATGGTATCAGATCCAGGTTATTGATAAAGTGTTCCATGACTGCATTGGCATCAGGCTGTTTGAAATATGGATCTTGAATGACTTGAGATGCTTTGGTAGTGGTTCCATCATTGGTGTAAAATGCAGTTGAATCATTTGATGAACTTGTTTCTCTCTGATTGGTTTTGAACTGCTTCCGAATCCTTTTTCAAACATAGCATGTCTCTCATTCGGAGAAGGAAGGCATACAGTTGCTCATAGTTTGTATTCTTCAATCCTTTAGTGAGCTTCACATAAGTGAAAAACTTGTGCCATTCTGGATTCATGTTGTTTACAAACTTTGAGTTCAGTTGAATGTTAGGCATGGTCATTCTGATGTTCCTCATGTCATTCACAAGCTTGTGGAATCTCACGTAATACTCATAGACACTCTCATCTGGTTTCATCTTGAAGTGCTCAAATTCATCATAGAGTTGTGATTCTCTGTCTTCCATAGTCAATTCAGAACCTGAGAGAAGCATCTTGACATTATCCCATACAGCCTTTGCTTCAGTGTTGTGATTGATGAGCTTGTAAATGTCTTTTGGAAGACCTTGCAGTATAATGTTAGAAGCCCCGATATCTGCATCGAATCTCTTCTTCTCCTTATCATTGAGCTCATCATACGTCGTTGGTCTGTCTATTCCATAGATCATTGTTCCATCTTCAGCTGTATCAATTATGTCTCTAGTAGTCTCAACCAGATACGGTCCTTCATCAATGGATTTGAGAATATTGACCCCATTTTCCTTTCCAAGACAGCATAATCTGATTCTTTGAGCCCAAGAGTCGTAGTCAGTTCTGTCAAGCATGGGTGGACGAGTATGAACCACTGCTTGAACATCCTCGCAACAGTGGAGATGATTGTAGGTACGTTGGTAGACATGTTAACAGATTAAACGGGATTTTATAACTCTATGATTAAACCGGAAATAGATTCTTTCACGGGATTTTACTAAATCAAGAGAAAACCGTATTAAAAAATCAACCAACTCGCTAAGAAACCTTGAACCAAGTCGCTAAGAACCAAGTCACTAGCAAATTTTGACAAAGAAGTCGCTAAGCACCAAGTCGCTAAGATGTCAAGTCGCTAAATAGCAACTCGCTAAGCACCAAGTCGCTAATATGTCAAGTCGCTAAATAGCAACTCGCTAAGCACCAAATCGCTAATACCAAGTCGCTAACAAACTTAAGTACAAGTCGCTAACTTTCACCAAGTCGCTACCCGTAGTGGAGAATCCACTAAGTGTACTGTTTGTCGGCTTGTCTCAATAGACAAGTCGCTAAGCTCAACTCGCTAAGAACTTCTACTACAACTCGCTACCAAGTTACAAAGCAAGTCGCTACCAAGATAAATTATCCGTAGCTCAAGTCGCTAGCTAGAAAATCAAATAAACACCATTTTTCAATCCAAAAACAACCCAACCACGATGATTCAAGCTTAGAAAATCAAAACCCAAGAACATACAATGATTCTAAACACAAAACTACACCCAAGATTCAAACTTTAACACTAGAAATGATCCAAATGATGCAAAAACCACTAAACCTTTTCAAACTCTAAAACCACCTAAAAGTCACTAGAAATCCAAAGATATGTAAGAGATGATCAAACCATGGCTCTTGATACCATTTGTAACATATTGGATTTCACAAACACACTAAACCAAAAGCACAAGAAGGCGTACAAGATGATTCTAGAGAGAGAAAGTTAGAGGTGTGGGAACTTTTAGTGAGAGAAAGAACAAATAAAGGTTAAACGTCATTTCAATGAGTTATTTAAATCAATAAAGGTCACTCGTAACAAAAATAACGAACAAATAGCTTCATTGCAAAAGAGAAATTGAGAATCTGAAGAGTCAGGTCAAAGGGAAAATGCCAATGACCAATGGAGAGAATGGTGCTTCAAAGGTGCATGTCGGTAATAAATATGCTTTGTCTGTGAAATATGTTCCTCCTCATCTTAGGAATAACAAACTTGCCATTCAAACATATTTCTCATACCTTAAGGATAGTCTAGAATGTCTTCGTGAGATTGTATAAGAGGATAAGATAGAGAAACCACATGATAATGCACTTGGCCATGCATGCTTATATGCCAAACAATCTCAAGAACTTCTAGAATGCCTAATTACAATATGCCCTAAAACCTTAGGTGAACAAGTCAATCCCTTGATACCTTGTTCCATGCCTAGTGCCAAGTATGCAACTCATTCAATGCCTAATGTTATGAATGTGAACCTTAGTATGCCTTCAAGCAGTTTAGATCCCAGCACCTCTAGTGTTAAGAAAGTGAACTTCAGTACGCCTTCAAATAGCTCCTCTAGTGTTAAGAAAGTAGAATATCACCGTAGGGAGAATTTGAATAAAACGAATCGTGTTGATTCTAGTATTAGCTTTAAGCGTACTGTAATTAATGTGAATTCTACTACTTTTGGCAAAACATGTAATGATGATTGCGTGGTTTTTGTTACTAATCTTGAATGTGGTATGAATGATTTGTCTAATGCTGTCAAATGCCCAGTTGAAATTATTAATGAAAAAAATCATGCTAAGAAGGCTAGAAGGCAAAAACGAAAGAAAGTTAGAAAAAAGTGGAAACCCACAGGAAGAACATTTAGTAAGATAGGTTATCAATGGATACTTGTTGGTCATAAGATTAATCAGACAATGCCCACTAGAAAATGGATGCCTCTGGTAGAACTATTCCCTTAAGAAGTGAACATACTTTGAATAGGTCAAATACGAACACTAGTACTGCATCTATTCATAATGATTCCATTGCCTCTATTTCTGATATGGATGTTTCTATTTCTGATGTGGGTGTTCCAATCACCGTTACTAACCAAGTGGAACCCATTCTTGCATGGGGATCCCAATTATCCAGCTATCCATTCTTGTCTGTGTTCAACTGCAGATCGTTCAAATCGCTCTGTGGTACCCGGACTCAGGCTCCAAGCATATGAATGGAGACCGGTCGCGCTCATGAACGTCGAGTAAATTCATCGGGACTGTTCGATTCGGCAACGATCATTTCGGTGCTATTATGGGTTATGGAGATTATGTTGTCGGTGATAGTGTTATCTCCAGGGTATATTATGTAGAAGGTCTTGGTTATAACTTATTTTCTGTCAGACAATTCTGTGACTCTAATCTAGAAGTGGCCTTCAGAAAACATACTTGTTTCGTTAGAGAACTTGATGGTAAGGAACTTTTAAAAGGAACACGTGGCTCAAATCTATACACCATCTCTATCGAAGACATGATGAAGTCCTCTCCAATTTGTTTGTTGTCAAAGGCTTCAAAAACCAAATCATGGTTATGGCATCGACGTCTCAATCACTTGAACTTTGGCACCATCAATGATCTCTCCAGAAAGGACTTAGTTGTAGGGTTACCTAGACTAAAGTATGAAAAGGATCACCTTTTTCAAGATGCCAATTGGGAAAAAGCAAGAAGTATGCCCACAAACCTAAACCTACAAACTCTGTCACAGAAGTTCTTCATACAATCCACATGGACTTATGTGGACCCATGAGAGTGCATAATATCTTTGGGAAGAAATACGTGTTAGTTGTGGTTGATGATTACTCTCGATTCACCGGGTTAAGTTCCTCGTGACAAAGGATGAAACTCCGGATATCATCATCAAACTTATCAAACAACTGCAGGTTCGACTTAACGAACTGGAATCATTGAACAGACAATGGAACTGAGTTTGTTAATAAACAACTTAGTGAGTTTTATGAAAGTGTTGGAATCAGTCATCAAAGAAGTGTTCCACGAACTCCTCAACCGAACGGTGTAGTTGAAAGACGAAATCGAACTCTTGTGGAAGCCGCAAGAACAATGGTGATTTACTCAAAGGTTCCAATGTTTCTATGGGCTGAAGCCATTGCCACTGCATGCTACACTTAAAATCGGTCCCTAATTCACACTGCTCATGGAAAAACTCCATATGAACTTGTCCACAATAGAAAACCTAATCTCTCATTCCTTCGTGTGTTTGGTGCATTGTGTTACCCAACTAATGATGGTCAAGACTTAGGTAAACTAAGAGCAAAGGCAGATATTGGAGTTTTTTTTGGTTATGCACCAAACAAGAAAGGTTACCGTATCTACAACAAGAGAACCCGAAATATCATGGAAACAATTCACGTTACGTTCGATGAGCAGACCGGTCAAATGGCTCCTGGACACTCCATTTCTGGACCCGCACTTCAAAACAGTCCCATTGGTTCATCCCTTGTACCAAACCTCTCTCCAAAGAACTCCATATGTACCTCCATCTGTAGATGATTTAAAGAAATTGTTTGATCGTATGTTTGATGAACATTATGAGCCAAGTGCTAATGAACTGTCAATTCCCACAACAGAGGCGCTCACATCCCCGTGAATGAAGTCAATCCTTCGTCTCAATATCATTAAGTCAAGAAGCACCGCTGGCGATCACTCGCCTCATCAACAAATCATCAATCTTCAAATGTACATCATGGAACTGTTTATGGCATCAATGATGAAGTTAATCCCTTTGCTACTCCTAAAGATGCTCCATTTGAAAACATATTTGCTCCTGAATCATCATTAGAACCATCTTCTTCAGAGACATCGACTCGCTACTTCAGTCCCTCAACAACTGCCACATGAACACCTTAGAAAATGGAATCACGATCATCCATTAGACAACATCATTGGAAATCCCTCTCGTCCAGTATCCACATGGAAACAACTTGAAACCGATGCCTTATGGTGCTTCTTCAACTCCCTACTCTCTAAGATCGAACCAAAAGATGTTAAAACCGCCATGAATGAAGACAGCTGGTTCAATGCCATGCAATAAGAAATACATGAGTTTGATCGACTTGATGTATGGGAATTAGTACTTGCTCCAGATTGTGCGATGATCATTGCTCTAAAATGGATCTTCAAAGTGAAACTTGATGAGCATGGTGATATGTTAAAGAACAAGGCTCGCTCGATTGGTTGCTAAAGGATACCGTCAAGAGGAGGGTATTGACTTTGAAGAATCTTTTGCTCCTGTTGCTCGTATCGAGGCAATCAGAATCTTCTTGGCTAATGTTGCTAGTAAGAACATGGTAGTCTATCAGATGGATGTAAAGACGGCATTTCTGAACGGAGATCTTAAAGAAGTCGTCTACGCCACCAACCTGAAGGCTTTGTGAATCCAGAGCATCCTACTCACGTCTATCGTTTGAAGAAGGCTCTTTACGGTTTAAAGCAAGCTCTAGGGCATGGTATGATACGCTATCAAAGTTTCTTCTATCTACCGGATTCAAAGAAAGGATCATTGATCCAACATTGTTCACCGTGAAGTCGGCAAACATTTAATTCACGTTCAAATTTATGTTGATGATATCATCTTTGCCTCGACTGACCCCAATGAGTGTGACCGCTTTTCAAATGAAATGGGTTCTAAATTTCAAATGTCAATGATGGGACAAATGTCATTTTTCTTAGGATTACAAATTTCTCAAAGTCCCGGAGGCATTTTCATAAATCAATCTATATATGCAAATGAGATTTTAAAGAAATTTGGATTTGATTCAAGTGACCCTGTTGACACTCCCATGATCGAACGTACTAAACTAGATGAGGACCACTCAGGGATCATGGTAGACCAAATGAAATATCGTAGTATGATTGGATCCCTGATGTACCTCACAGCTAGTAGACCGGACATCTTGTTCGCTGTTTGCATGTGTGCTAGATACCAGGCTAAGCCTACTAAAAGCACCTTGAAGCGGTTAAACGGGTCTTTCGGTATCTCCAAGGAACCATCAATATGGGACTTTGGTACCCGAAGGACACCGGTATGTCACTAATAGCCTATGTAGATGCTGATCATGCAGATGTCAAGATACTCGTCGGCATACGTCCGAGGTGCTCGTTTTTGGGTGATAAGCTTGTGAGCTGGTCTTCAAAGAAGCAAATGAGTACTTCTATTTCCTCTACAGAGGTGAATACATAGCCATGTCATCTTGTTGTGCTCAAATCCTATGGATGAGATCCCAATTATCTGACTATGGCTTTGAATTTAACAAAATCCCTCTCTATTGTGATAATAAAAGTGCTATTGCTCTCTCATGCAACAACGCACAACACTCAAGAGCAAAGCACATCGACATTCGACATCATTTCATCAGGGAACAAGTTGAAAACGGTGTGGTGGAACTTTACTTTGTGAGACTGAATACCGTTAGCGTACATCTTCACAAAGCTCTTCATAGAGAACGTTTTGAGTTTATTCTTCCACGACTGGGTCTTAAGAGCCTACAACCAGAAACACTCAAACGCCTTCAAGAGGAAGAAGAGGAGTAAAAGGTTTCCTTCATCTATCTCTTGTAAATATCTATTCGGAAAACAAAATACAAAATTACAAAACCTTCAAAAAATCAAATAGAAAAATATAAAACTTTCAAAATCCATAAAAAATTTTGAAAAATTCGAAAAATCCTCAAAAATATTGTCATTTTGTCATGCTTTTCTTGATTCGATAATATCTACGGTCTTAATGATGTCATTCAAAGAATGATACGGGACTTTATATGTTGTTCGAATGTTCATAAAAAAAATTAAAAAAAATCAAAAAATATTTTTGGGAGAAAGAGAAACAATGGTTTATTGTCATTTCAGGCAGTAACCCGCTTTTCAAAGAAAGAACAGAACCATGCTTTATCTTGGTTTTCAAATCTCATGCTCTGATTCTTTAAACAAATTCTTACTATCTAATGAAAACTAGTTGATTTGAAAAATAACTCGGACTCTATTTTTGATAATCATCTGGACTTAAAAAGTTTGTCAAGATATCTATCTCTCAATCAACAACCTATGTCAATGATTGAGGGGGAGAATGATTTCAGTTAAATTAAAAGGTTATTTGTCATTCAATTGTTTTCAAAAGATAATCATGCATGTTTATTCAATGGAGTTTAAAGTCTCAAAATCCGATCCTTATCACTTAAAACGCTTTCATAATCAAGTCACAATTCTCCTTAAAAGCTTTCAAAATCAATTTAAATCTACAGAGATCACAAATCTCAAATGATTTGACAATTGTGATCGGGGGAGAATTTGTGATTTAAATTGAATTTAATCTGATAATTCGGTAAATGGTTTTATAAGGATGTACAAGCTCTCCATCCCACATGTGCCAAACGATTTCAAATTTTCCATGCACATGTTGAGGGGGAGCATCTATCTTAAACCACAAAGATTTGAAACGTGATCAATGTGCAGCTTCCATCTTGTATGTGCAAAACTCTCACAAACCTCAAGGCACATATTGAGGAGGAGCAAGCTTATGAAAACCTCATCCTTCCCTAATATGCTTTATCTACTTGTTTTGATCAGGGAAGTGATATTGATATCTTTTAGAAAATGGTAATCAAAGAAGTTAATTCTTTTCCTTGCCTCCGTGTGCAAAACAATTTCATACACTTGATGCACATGTTGAGGGGGAGCTCTTGTTCTAAACATATTTACTATGAAGATGGAAAGCCTTCTGGAGCCAACATCAAACAAGCTCCTGGTAGGTGGCATGTGAGATCTATCCAATAGATCAACCATGTGACAACTGGACAGAAATAATGGAGAGATTCAATCTTTTGAATCAATCCAAGTTCAGGTTATGGATTGACGGATACCTTTGAAAAACCGGTCGTTGTGCTTAAAAAACTCTTTTCTTTAGCATATCGACTGTGTACTTATGTCTCAATATAAAAGGTGTTTATGATTGATAATTGATTTTCATTTAAACCTTCATTGTATTGCAAAAACAATTTCTATTGAGCGATACACGATTGTTTTTCAAATCTCTTTTCATCAATCAGTGAATCTCTATTCGCTGGTTCACTCACTCCGTGTTGTCTTCTTTGAGACGTTCCAGTTTGAGAACAGCTAGAGCAGCTGCAAAACCCTGTCAAGGAAATTCTTCGGAATTTTACCTGATCATAGGCGATTTGTATGATCAACGGGAACCGTGGGCCGTGTACCTCAATTCAACGAATGTGATCAAAGACACTTTCGTGCGCTTTATTTCTAAATGTTGTATGCAGTACGCCCACGTTTGTACTGATCGTAATGAAGCGGTCAATCCATAGCCGCATGCTCACTCAACACATTCATCTCGAAAGAAATCATGATTAGTGCATCAATGACTCTGATATTTTCACTCCATGCTTCTGCTACGCTGCCGCCAATATCATGAATCAACGAAAGCTTCCGCTACTCTGATGAGAAGATATCATGATCCATAATGTGAGCATGTCGGTCCGAAAGTCACAACATCACATAATACCAACACCACAATGGATGTCTCAGAGATTTTTGATAGTTGATGATCTCAAACGCTCAAAACTCATTATCACGTGGATCAAGAAAAGACCTCCACTTGGATTAACCTAACATGCAATGAGAAGAATCAATGACTACGAGCTTCGGAGCAAAGTACTACATCAAGAATACAAGAACAATTTTTTTTAATGTAATATCTATGCTTGTATTCAATGTATGTTTTAGTGTATGTTTGAGGTGACCTCCCTTAGGGGGAGATAGTTAGGATTTAGTAAATCCATGTATTAAAGAGTCGGTCACCTCAAGTATATGTAATCGTTAGTAAGCTCGTAGTCGTAGATTATTATAAGTTAAGTAGTATTTAGTTTTTTAACACCGTGGATGATGGACTGGTCTTTACCCACTGTATGCCTGATCCACAGCCCGATAGGTGGCGATTTATGTAATGACTATAAATACTCTCTACCTCCCAAGGTAGAGAGTTGGAGCTCATAATAAGATTTTTCTTTCTCTCACTAAAAGTTCCTAAACCTCTAACTTTCTCTCTCTAGAATCATCTTGTACGCCTTCTTGTGCTTATGGTTTAGTGTGTTTGTGAAATCTAATATGTTACACAAACCTCGAAAAAGCAATAAAAAATCATGTGAAAGAATCTAGCAGGAAGCAAGAGGAAAGCGAGAAATTAGTATGGAACATCAAGAAGGACTACGACTATGTACTAAGAACTCAAGCAGCTGCAATAAGAAGGTTAGAGAACCAGGTTGGAAAACTTGTCGAATCGGTTAGAATCAGAGACGAGGGGGAACTTCCTAGTACCACTGAAACCAACCCTAGGGACCTAGCCCATGCTATCACCACTCGAAGCGGATTAAATTATAAAGAACCAACTTATCCTTCAAACTCAATAATTCAAGATGAAGAAACCCCTCAAAACAGCAACAAGGAAACAGAGGCAACTCAACCAACTTTGTCACAAGAAAAAGTTCGACCTTATGTCCCGCCTATACCGTTTCCCAGGAGAATTAAGAAGGAGCAAGAACGATTGCAATTTCAGAAATTCACGGAGAAATTACAACAGCTTAGCATAAATATCCCTCTCGTGGAAGCACTTGAACAAATGCCAAAATATGCTAAATTTATGAAGGACCTCCTCACTCATAGAAGACTTTCTGATCAGACACAAGTTACCTTGAATCAAAGGTGTTCTGTTGCACTTCTTAAGGACATACCTCTCAAAGAAGAAGATCGAGGGAGTTTTACCTTACCTTGCACTATTGGAGGTATATTTTTTGAAAAAGCCCTTGTCGACTTGGGAGCCAGCATCAGCCTTATGCCATGCTCGCTATATTCAAGACTTGAATTAGGAAACTTGAAACCCATAAGAATGTGCATTGAGCTGGCAAATAAATCAACTCAATACCCTAAAGGAATTGCCGAAAATGTCCTTGTCAAGATTGATAATATTGTATTTCCGGTTGATTTCGTGGTACTCGAAATGAAAGAAGATGATATTCCAATTTTGCTCGGGAGACCCTTTCTTGCCACCGCACATGCTATGATTGATGTATTCAACAAGAAGATCTCCTTGGAAATTGGAAATGATAAGATAACCTTCGACCTTGAAAAATCAATGAAGTATGCTACCTTCACGGACGACAACCTTGACGACCTTGATCTAGTCGAGGTTAATGTTCAAAAACATGTGCAAGAATGTTTTTAAACAGAAACTTCAAGTTATGAATCACTAATATTTGGAGACGATGTCGACGTATCTAACGAGGAAGAAGACAAGTGGGGAGGAAATACTGAGGATAGCCACACGTTGTGTTCTGCTAGCGTCCCAGAAAAAGCTGAAAATACTCCCAAGCTTAAAGAGCTCCCTTCTCATTTAGAATATGCATTTATTAATGATGATCCTAACTTTCCTGTTGTTATCTCTTCTTTGTTATCTAACGATGAAAAGAGGTTATTATTGCAGGTATTGAGCAATCACAAAGGAGCAATTGCACGGAAGATTTCTGACATAAAGGGGATTGACCCTTCATACTGTTCTCACAAGATACTAATGGAAGATGATTTTAAACCTGTGGTGCAACCGCAGAGGCGATTGAACCTGAAAGTTCAAGATGCGGTCAAGGATGAAATCATTAAACTCTTGGATGCAGGTTTAATTTACGCTATTTCTGATAGCCCTAAGGTTAGTCCTATTCATGTTGTCCCCAAGAAAGGAGGAATGGCCGTGGTCATTAACGAGGATAACGAATTGATCCCTACTAGGACAGTAACTGGATGGAGAGTTTGCATCGATTACATTAAATTAAACGACGCAACGCGAAAAGATCACTTTCCACTTCCTTTTATTGATCAAATGTTAGAAAGGCTTTAGGGACACGAATACTATTGTTTCCTTGATGGATTTTCAGGGTATTTCAGATTCCAATTGCTCCATAGGATCAGGAAAAGACAACTTTCACTTGATCTTATGGAACATTCGCTTACCAAAGAATGCCTTTTGGTCTATGCAATGCCCCATCCACATTCCAACGTTGCATGACGGCAATCTTCTCGGATATGTGTCAAGATTTCATGGAAGTTTTTATGGACGATTTCTCGGTTTTTGGTAACTCTTTCTCCTCTTTCCTTAACAATTTATCTAAAATGCTTGCTAGATGTGAAAAGACCAAGCTTGTCCTAAATTGGGAAAATTGTCATTTCATGGTAAAGGAAGGCATTGTTTTAGGACATAAAATTTCCCAAACAGGAATTGAAGTCGATAAGGCTAAAGTTGACGTTATTTCTCGACTCCCTTACCCAACTAACCTTAAGGGGATTAGGAGTTTCCTTGGGCACGCTGGGTTTTATAGAAGATTTATAAAAGATTTTTCAAAAACTGCTAAACCCATGACCCAGCTTCTCATGAAGGATGCAAAATTTGATTTTAACGATGAATGCAAAAACACTTTTTATATTTTAAAATAAAATTTGACTACAGCTCCTGTTATCATAGTTCCTGATTAGAATAACGATTTTGAATTAATGTGCAATGTTAACGACTACGCTGTACGGGCTGTCTTAGGACAAAGAATAGACAAAAAATTTAAACTAATTTATTATGCTAGTAAAACCTTAAATGAAGAGCAAGAACATTACACGGCCATCGAAAAGGAACTCCTTGCAATGGTCTATGCCTTTGATAAATTTAGGTCTTACTTGGTAGTGTCTAAAACTGTTGTCTACACTGACCATTCTGCTTTAAAGTACTTGTTCAGTAAACAGGATGCCAAACCCAGGTTGATAAGGTGGGTGCTTTTGCTACAAGAGTTTAAAATCGAAATCAAGGATAAGAAGGGGTAAAACATTTGGCAGCTGAATGAATAATAGCAAACTTGAATAAATTCAATTTACTATATGAAGAACTCTTTGCAATTGCTTAATGTGTTAATTCAGAATCTTAACACACAAGTATGAAGAACACAAGAATTATTAACTTCGTATTTTCTATTAATTTGCTCAAAGGTTAATGCAAACAACTCGTACATTAACCTAACACCTTAAGAATCCTTTTATACACCAAGGAAACCCTAATTGTCTAACAAACTTGTAGAAGGGTAAAGATATCTTCTCCTAAGATATCTCTACACGTTCATATCTATTCCTAATATAACTCTAACAACTATTCTGTTTTAGACATAAACAGACTTAACCAACGACACTTTGTTCTGCCAGACTTAACATCTTTAGTACTGGCAGACTTAACTACTAACAGAATTAAGTCTGATTTACCAGACTTAACTATTAATGCTACCAGACTTAACTACTAACCAAGACTTAAACATTACAAAATATAATTCCCAACAATCCTCAACTAACTTGATCTTCACTTGTGAACTTCAAGTTCTTTTAAACTCCTGAGGATCTTGGAATTATCTTTTAGCTGCATCCTTGAGATTGTCCTCATTATATGTTCTTTGCAAAGATCATATCAACAAACATTTAGCACTCCTTGGTCTTTTCAGCAACTATGACTATCTATACATCAAAACATGAAAGTTTCATACTAATCTCATCACTTCTAGATGTGTAAACTTCTGTGAGAGGTGAATCATAGAAAATTTAATGGATTTGATGTCTCTTTACCAATTAGCCATCACTACCGGAGTAGCCAATATTTTGGTGTATAAGACCATGGTATATTGATAACCATCTGTTTTTTAGCAAACCAGCAGCTATCAACAGATTTAATTGGTCTTTACCAAAAGCAGTACCCTTTTGGACTAGTCATAGTTTTCCACAAGCCATAATATTTTGGGCTAGCCAACTCTTCATCCACACAGATATGGTGAGTTGAACACCATACATTTTTTTTTACTAAAATTCTTTCAAATAATTTTACCTCATTCGTCTCCTTTTGACTACTGTTTCTTCTTTAATCTGATCAACTATTCTGGCCAACAATTGATCACATATCCTTTTGAGGAGCTTTTCAGCAACCACAGATTCTTTTTCATACTGAAGCTTTGAGAGTAACATTACTTGAACCACTTCAGCACACAATGGATACTCTACCTCTGCCAACATGAACAGATCAACTCCACTTCTTGTGGACAAATGATGAACATCACACTTATCATAAAAGTTCCATGACACACAGGAATCCTGACATGGAAAATTCCAATATACATCTGTAGGATCTGGTTCATATAGTCTTTGAAGTTCTATATAAAGTTCTTGCTTTTTAACATCTGACTTTTTAGCAATCTTGAGCTTCTGTTGAACCAGACTCCACAAAGTATCCAACTCTTTTCGATTATAAGATTTTATAAAATCTTTAAGATGATTGTGGATAGCAAACTCTCTACTGTATCTGATTACCTTCCAAGCTTTTCCAAATTGATCCCAATAAATCTCCCAATCGACTATTGGATCAAGATTCTTAACCATCACTTTCTTTAGATGTAACTTTGATTTCCTCCTCTGTTTGGAAGAATTTTCAAGATCATGAAGATTATTTACAGACTCTTGAGATTGATTCGATTCATCAAGAATACCCTGTCTGGCCTGTAAGTTCTAGATGTCTTCTTCCAATTGATTCACCTTAGCTCCCAAGACCTGTTTTGTCGAAGCAAGATCTTGTTCCAAGACTGAAATTCTAGAAGACAAAGTAGCACACAACTCCAAAACATTATTAATCTGCACACCATTCTTAGCACACCTTGCTGCAGAAACCATGATGATACAAAGAATATGGATGATCACGACTGCCTCTGTTTTAGTATCCGTATCAAAAAAACAGAGTTATAAGGAGTATATATACTGGTAGGGTTTCAATTATCTTTGGAAAGAGAATAAGTTCAAAGTATAGAAAGATAATCATCACCCCATAAAATATGGTAGCAGATTTAACCACCAGTATTAATAGCCAGACTTAACCGCGAAGTTCCCAGTATTAACGATCAGAACTAACAAAATATCTTCTTATGGTCAACCCTCTTCAGTAAAATATCTTTAACATTTAATCCTTCACCAACTAAAAAGTTACTTGCATTAACTTTTCTGGTGAAGACATTTTTGCCTATAAAAGGGCTTTCGAATCACAAACCAAACTCATCACACACCTTTGCATTTCTCATTTTCCTACAAATCCTCCAAACACTATGAGCAACCCTGACATTATTGAAATTTCATCTTATTCATCATCCAGTTCATCATCTAAGGATGCATGGAGGAAGTACTTTCCTCCTCATCACAATACTTTAACCTTTATGAACCCAAATCTAACACCAGTAGTTAGGGGTGTTCCATCTGATGAACTGCCTACACCTCAACCATATGTGGATGACTCAAGCTCATATTATGAGTTAAAGTCCATGCCCAGCTATGTCTCCTGCTATGATGACATTGATGATGAGGAAGCAGTAGGGACTTCTAAAGCTTTGGTGGTAGCTACCTCTGCACAAAGGCCAACTCCTTCCAACCCAACACCAGGGAAGATGGAACAGGTGCTTGGCCTTCCTAGTCGCTGTGCTTGGGAGGTGATTGGGAAGAGAGTAAAGCAGAGCATGTTTGTCATTAGTGGAAAGGGGAAGAGGGCTATGGGCTAGTTGGTGTAGGAGTTTGTTTGTTGTGTTTTGTTGATCTGATGTAATGAAGTCTTCTTTTGTACTGCTGCATCTTAGGATGCAGCCTTTAATGAATAGATTTTCACTCCTTCTTTTCATTACTGATTATGCCTCCAATATCTGCAAAAATATTAGTGGACAAACAAAGGCACAATATACAAAATTTTACAAAGATGTATAACACTAAGCCTCCTTTAAACAATAAGCCTCCCCTTAGGATTATTCCTCCCCTCAAACAGAGCAATCAACCAGACTTAAAAAATTGACTAACACATAATATTTTTGCACTATCAGACTTAAAATAGTCAACCAAACTTAAGTGTGCCATCACCAATTTTAACTCTAAATAGTAGCACTTCCATTAGTAAAGCTTTCAGACCTCCCCTATCTTTGATAGATAGTGCATTTCCCTGGAAAATTAGTCTAAAACCAAGAGAAATATAATATGCAGGTCTAACAAACAGAATTAACTCAAAAACACCAAAATTAATCCATAAAGAAACCAAATAAAATTGTTCAAGCACACCAACGATATTGTAGAAAACACAGAAATCACAAGATGTCCACAAAACCACCAAATCACACCAACACACAATTGTTCATAATGCTGCCATAAAAGTCTAACTATGCATAGATTAACCTATGCTTCCTCCAAAGGTAACAGACACTCCTTGGACTTCCTTAAGCTCCTCCAAGTGATCCTTGTTACCATTCATCTACTCAGAACATCTACTGTTAAATATTCATGTATTGCTCATATTCAAATAAGGATGTTCCTGCATAAAAAAGAGAAATTAGTTTCTCTTGGGGACCCAGGCCTGTAGAGGCTTGGGTCTGCCTTGTGGACCTTTAGATTTGTTAACATTAGAAGAAACTGGTCCACTATTATACTTGAAGTTTGGTGTGGTCTGTCTCCAACTCTCCAAGTATAACCTGTCAAAGGCTTAACAGCAGTCCCCCAAGTACCCCTTACAGCATAAGATTGAAACATTTGAGCTGCATTTTGAGACATTGGTCTTCTCACAGGTGAATGAGAACCATAATGAAGTCTTTGATTGAACTGGTTCACCTGTGGTTTTCTAAACTTGGGACTGGGTGATGGACTGGTAGGTTGAGATTTATACCCAGAACTAACTTTAGTTTGGTCAGGTTTAACATGACCTGTATTAACTCTAAATATATTACCAGTATTAACACTTTGCCTACCAGAACTAAATTGACCACCAGTACCCACCCTTGGTCTAACATAATTAACATAAGTATTACCAGTATTAACAGGTACTGGTCTAGTAGCAAACTTATTAGCATGGTTAATCCTATTCACATTATTCCACACTGGTTTATTTACCTCATTCCCAGTGTTTACAGCCTTTTTTCTTTCTTTCCTTAGCTTGTGTAGCCATTTTCTTTTCATGGAAGTCACAGTCTCTAATCAGATGGCTTAAGCTATTGCAGACAAAACATCTTTTAACATTAAAGGAGTAACGTGCACCTAAATCCTTTTCCATTCTAGCATTCCAGTTAACCTTATCAGTGCTATGTATCTCTATTTTCTGCCTAGGAGTTGTCCTTTGAGGAACAAAGTTAGGTGAATCTGATTTTAGCTTAGATTGAGACACACTAGGTTTAACTGGTTCAGGTTGTTTTGGCACATGAGGCTCATCTTTTAAAACTGGTTTAGATATCCTTATAGGCTCAGACTTAAGTTCTAAAGAACATTCAGAGATATTTCCAGTGGATCCTTCACTGTCATTAGATTGACAGGAAGAGTATTCATTGGTCTTACCTTCTGAGACACTGGTGTCAGAACTTTTCTCACAAAATCCTTTATTGTCATTGGATTGACAATAAGAATTCAACTAATAGTCCCTGAGAAGCAGTTTCAGGGTTCTTCCATTTACTATAGTCAAATAAGGACTCATCATATTCTTTCTCGTGTTTAGGAGTATAATCATCATTAATTGGTGGTGGAACTCCCTTGTAATTGTCAGTTTTAGCAAATCTGTGATATTTAGGTTTACCTTCAAAATCACTTTTTGAATTTACAAAAACATTTTCCATCACCTCTTCCTCATATCCTAGAACCTCTTTATCGACTTTTATCACATACCCTAAACCAATTTTACTTGTTGAACTCATTCCTGAATTCACTAGCCTCCACAAATTTTTGTTACTGTTTTGCCATTTTTCAACTATCTTTTGCAGCTCTTCTTTATCTTTAACTCCCTTCATTCCTATTCTCCTATATCTTCTAAGCTTCTCATCCTTTTCAAATATTTCATTACCTTGAAAGGTAATCTTTTCATTAAGAGATGCATTTTGTTTTTGAAGATTATTTACTTGTTTTTCTAATGTTTTAACAAAGACTTTCATAAGCAAGTAATTTAACTTCTTGATCACCCATTTGACCCATCTGTTCATCATAAAAGGACTGCAATTTATTGTATGAATCAGTACATATTTTTTAGCATAAAGTTACCTCACTGCTAGAGCTTATGGCCATGAGAGCATGCTTGACTTTTGTCCCCTCTGTAGGATGCTCTCCCCAGTTAACCACACCAGCTTCCAAAGTAAGCAGCCCTGTCTGATTCTTGTCTTCCTTCTCAGCATGCCTAGGATAGAAGGAATCCCTTTTCTTCTCTTCATTAGCCTCCTTTACAGTACACTCCCTAGCAAAGTGCCCCCTCTCTTGACACCTATAGCACTTCAGCTTTGACTTGTCAAATCCTACTGGTCTCTTTCCATTATAGCGCACTTTCCTACCAGTTTTCTTGAAAAAATTTCTCATCCTTAATGCAATCATGGCTTACTGCCAGTTCATATCCATTTCCTCCATATCCTCATCTTTAATCTAATCTAATTCTTCATTTAGAATGTTCTCAGATTGATTTGAAAACAGAGAGTAGATAATCTTATCAGCAAAACCAGCAGCCTCATCCTTTTCCTTTACACCAACACTAACTCAGATAGCTACCAGAACTAAAACCACTATCAGACTTAACTCTGGTTTTAGTGTTTCCGCCATAAGAGACAAAGGAAATATTGTTGTCACTTGAAGAAGCTTTTGAATTTCCCTTGATGTCTTGTTCATAAACTCTGAGATTATTATACAAGTCATCTATTGACAAGGTGTCAATATCTTCTTTATATCTCATGATCATTGCTAGATTTGACCATTCATTGGGCAATGATCTGAGAAACTTCATATTTGCATCTTCATTAGACACTTCAGATTCATGTGCTTCCAACTGTGATAGTAGTAGTTGGAACCTTTCATAGCCTTTCTCCAAGCCTTCAGAACTGCTGATGGTAAATGCCTCAAACTGTTGTTTATAAACAGCTTTTTGCATTTTCTTAGATTTGGCGTTTCCACCAAATCTTGTCCTAATAGCCTCCCATATCTCCTTAGCATCATCTAAATTATGGAACCTTCTCAAATGTTCCTTTGGTATGGCCATCTTTATGAGAGTTCTTGCCTTTCTTTCTTTCTCCTCAGCAAGTATTTCTGCAGCTGTGACTCGTGGAAGGATCCTGACTGTGCCATCCTTGCCTTTGGAAATTCTATTCTTAGAATTCCCATTTTGGATCACTTTCCAGACCTTATAATCTACATATTCCAATTATTGTTCCATCTCAATGGCCCAGATGTCGTATTCTTCCTTTTTCAGAATAGGAAGTTTGAGGTTGGAGATAGTTGTTGTTGCAGGAAGTTGTTGTTGTTGTTGTTTCTTATGTTGTTTCTGAGATCTTGCTTCTGATGCTTTAGTTTCCCGCTCAGAGCCTTCTTCATCACTATGATGATTTGAGAAGTTATCATAAAGAGACATTCTTAAGGGTTTTTAAGAGAGATGAGATGAGTGCTCTTGGTGTGTTTTGTTTCTTCAATTCAGAGTCCTTCAACAGGCTCTGATACCACTTGTAGGTCCAAAAGTTTCTGGATTTAAGTAGCCTTGAATGACTAATAGCAAACTTGAATAAATTCAATTTACTATATGAAGAACTCTTAGCAATTGCTTAATGTGTTAATGCGGAATCTTAACACACAAGTATGAAGAACACAAGAATTACTAACTTCGTATTTTCTATTAATTTGCTCAAAGGCTAATGCAAACAACTCGTACATTAACCTAACACCTTAAGAATCCTTTTATACACCAAGGAAACCCTAATTGTCTAACAAACTTGTAGAAGGGTAAAGATATCTTCTCCTAAGATATCTCTACACGTTCATATCTATTCCTAATATAACTCTAACAACTATTATGTTTTAGACATAAACAGACTTAACCAACGACACTTTGTTCTGCCAGACTTAACATCTTTAGTACTGGCAGACTTAACTACTAACAGACTTAAGTCTGATTTACCAGACTTAACTATTAATGCTACTAGACTTACTACTAACCAAGACTTAAACATTACAAAATATAATTCCCAACATCACTTGTCTCGGCTAGAAAACCCTGAGCTGGAGGAACTTGACATAGAAACTATTCGTGATTCTTTTCCAGATGAGCATCTTATGTTAGTGAGAATGAAATATCTTGAGCCTGAACCATGGTATGCCGACTTCGCTAATTACCTTGCCGCTAGAGTTCTACCAAGCAACAAAACTTATGATCAAAAGAAGGAAGTTCTTCTCGGACTTAAAGTATTATGTTTGCGATGACCCCTTCCTGTTTCGATCTTGCCCTGACGGTATCATTAGGAGATGCGTTTTCGGAGAAGAGCAACAACAAATCTTGGAACATTGCCATAACGGACCTGCTGGAGGACATTACGGGGCCGACACTACTGCTAGAAAGATTTACGAAGCGAGATTCTTTTGGCCTAGCATTTTCAAGGATGCCGCAAAGTATGTAAGGAATTGTGATGCATGTCAAAAGACAGGTAATATCTCTTCTCGAAATCAGATGCCGCTTAATAACATTTTGGTATGTGAAGTATTCGACTTCTGGGGAATCGATTTCATGGGACCCTTCACTCTCTCGAAAAATAAGAGTTATATTTTGGTAGCTGTCGATTATGTATCAAATTGGATTGAAGTCGAGGCTCTACAAACTTGTGACGCTAGGAGCGTCATTAGATTTTAAAAAAAAATGTTCTTCAGGTTTGGGATTCCTAAAACTATTATAAGTGATCGGGGAACGCACTTTTGTAACGCAATTATGGAAAAGGTGCTTAATAGATACGGAGTGGTCCATCGGATGTCCACGCCTTACCACGAAATCGGAATGCAAAAAATTAAATTCTTCTTATCTCAGACAGTCGATACGCCATATCCAATTATCTAGATACGCCGTATACGCAATAAAAATTAAACAACTGATTTTAATTCGAAGGTTAAGTACGATGTATTGATAGTTATCAACACGCCGTATTTATAATTTTAAAAATTCACGTCTATTTTCAAAAAATTTATTTAAATACGTTGTATGAACTGTTAGGGTTTTAAAATTTTGATTTTAAAACAGAATGCGCCGTATCCAGAAAATTAAATACGCCGTATCTGAATATTAAATACAATAAGTTGTATAATAAATAAAAACCACAATACGCCGTATTCCAGAACTGAATACACCGTATCGGTTATCTCAGCAGACCAACAGACAAAACATAATGCATAAAAAACAAAAATAAACAAAAATGAATTAAAAAAAATCAAACCGAACAAACAAAAACACATAAAAATACAAATATACAACAAAGTTAGTCAAGTTAAAATCTAAAAGATCAAACTAAGTTAAAAGCTAAATAAAAATACTAATAAATACAAGTATTAAACAATTCACTCCCCGGCAGCGGCGCCAAAAACTTGATGTGTCGTTGTATGTAGGTAATATTTGTATTCAAGTTTTACTATTTATATTATACCGACTTTACCTATTAACTAACACTAACGGGAATTGTACCCAATCAATTCTAGGTTCGTTGGTAAGTAGGGTGTCGATCACTAAGAGTGAAACGTCAACACTTAAATCTATCAGTACTTTAATTATCTAAGTTAGTCTAATTAAACCTAATCTAACGCAACAAAAGGGGGTTTTCATCCTGAGAGACTAGCACGAGGTTTAGATTTAATAAAACTGTAAATGAGACATATAACACACACAAGCAGAAACACAAATGATAAAGAAGAGGTTTAGCGGATAGTAAGGATAATGTATTAACCAAGTTAATCTAATAAATACTAGATGTGTCCATGTGTTTTAATGATTGTACTTATTCGTGGGTGGTTTTCTAATGTAAGCTAGGTTCCCTAAACTAGTGGTTTAAAACAGATTAATCATTTCGCAATTAACCGAACCCATATAAAGTCTCACTTGTTGATTATAATCTATCTGCTATACGATATCGCTACCAAGTCGAACAACGAGTGCTTTATTACAAATTTATGCCCTAACCTTATACTTAGTAGCCTAATGGTCATAGCACTATTGATCTAGTTATGAAGTTAAGTAATATTTGACTCTCTCGAAATAATGTTCATCATCTACTTCACGCTATCGCGAATTAAAGACTATCAATGAATCAAGAATCAATTGAATGAGAAATCTAACATATGCATAAACGTGTATGAAGTGATATTCATAATTGACATGCAACGAATAAGTAAACAATCCACATAAAGAAATTAAAACATTAAATAATCATAACTTGGCTAATACCTACAGGTATTAACCCGTAATCATTGTAATCATACACAATATCATATTCAGAACGACTAAAGTATAAATCATAAAGGAAAAATATGTTGATCGGACGATTAAAGTGTAGTATAACAATTATAGCACTAGTAGGACCTTCTTGGTCTTCTTTAGTCTTCTGGTTTCGTACTTGGTGGTTATGAGCTCTCTAAAAACCAGACTTTAGGTTTTTGATTTATAGTTTTTCGAATACGGTCGATACGGCGTATTAGGTTGACCAATACGATGTATTCTGGGAATTTCCCGTGGGTCCAAGATTAATATATTCCAGAATATTCATACACCGCCTTTCTGATATGGCGTATAAGGTTGATGAATACAGCGTATCAAGTCTTCTTATCTTGGATATCTGGTAAAGTCATCGTGCTGGATACGACGTATCTGGACTAAAACAAGTCAGTTCTTCTCGTTGACCAAAGTTTCATATACGACGTATCCAATAATTAGATACGGCGTATTCTTCAAAGTCAGACCATGGTATTGATAATCGTCCAAGTCTTGATATACGACGTATCCGTTTAGAATGATACGGCGTATTCTTGCCAGTTTAGTTTACTTTTCTCGAACTTGATCCATTTTGCTCTAAAATACGTCCATTATTGCTAACTTTCATCAATTGCTCGATAATAAATGAGTTTTACAAAAGTAATCGATTAATTATCAAATCTCATACAAAATGATATAAAACAAGTAATATACGTAGGATAAATGATGCTATAAATATAACCTTATTTGATGTCATCAATTACCAAGGCTTTACCTTCTTCACAATGAACCTACACAGACGATTAAACAACTAAACCACAAGCAAAACGCTTACCAAGTAACCTAAAATAAAATATTATCATATATGACATTATCAAATGCATACATACATATCATAACTGAATCATTTAACCATTCACTCACACTAATTGCTTACTTACTACGCCAACCATCAATCACTTGCTTACAACTTCATAATCACATCAAATATACTAACACAACATATTGAATCATAAACTATCCACATACCTTGATTAATCCCATGACTAACCAAGAGTTCATCTTAATTAGAGTCTAACTAACATAGTTCCATCTCCATATTCAAGTCTCTAAAACTAAACACTTAAATACTTAACAATCCATATACATAAACATATGATCATTCAATATCATAATATATTATAACTTTGTTATTTACCTCAATCCCAAGCTAAGATACCAATAATTCATCATCCTCATCCTTGCATCCTATCCAATAATCATCATTAAGACCTATTATCATATTAATACAAAATCAATATGATCATATCTTGATCATATGATGAATTTCCCAATTTGTTCTACATAAACCCTAACTCCAATTAGTCAAGAATATGAGTTACTACTTACTTGGGGATGATTTCTATGGATTCATTCCTGCACTAAAACACTAAATTATTCTTTAATTTATCATCAAAGGTGCCATGTTCGTACCTCTCTTGTTCTTGGTCGACACCCACACATAAGCACAATATTCTTGAACACTTTGGAATGGTCAACAATGTCAACCCATTACTACTTATATAAAAATTTAATATTAGTTTGGAATTATGACAATTTAGGTCCCTCAAGTCCCTTTATATTTGTGGGATAGTATTAATGGTTGATATGGTAAATCGGGAGGTCGGGGATGATGGAAGAACATCATCTTCATGGTTAGAGAGATAGAGTAGAGAGAGAAGGGAAACTATGTGTGGTTTATTAATAATGAAAGGGAAAATTACACTAAGAGTCTCACCCTCCTAGCGAAGTCTAAGAGGGTATTTATAGCCTAACACACACAAAACTATTACAATATGACATAACTAGTCCATGTGTTTCAGCTAAATAAGATAGATGATGTAATCCCGTAAATGTCGTTCCATTTACGTGTTCAGAGCGATCCCAACAATCTTACTCCAATGGGACGACGTAAGGGATTACTTACAACATTTCCTACAAGTATAAAAACATATAAAGAAAGGTCTTCATAAGCTCTTCAAATGTTGAGGATGACGACAGTTGACGCTCTTTGTCTTCATCTTGTACCTCGACTTGAGAACTTTTTTCTTCACTTGTAGGCAAATGATGTAATATGCATGAATAGGATTAACTCCCCCCCCCCAACTTATATTGTATGTCTTTAGCAACTTCTCCGTACACTTCTTTTTGGCAAAGTTTCTAAATCAGCTTCCCCCCAAACTGACAACCTTCTTCAGCAGATTCTAAACTTTGATGTAGTAGACATGTCTTCTAACTTTTGAAGTTTTTAGTGCGCGAAGAAATTTGTAGATGAGCAGTAGACCACACCAAGCAAATCTGTCTAGTCACGTAATCACAGTTGTACACAATGCGGAAAATCCGTTCGGGGGTAACATGCAATAAATCAACAAAATCTTCTCATGTTTGTAGACGCTTTACACCAAACAAACCATGAAAGATATCAAAATAATAATCACCTGTAAATATGAAAATACTCGATAAAATGACCGTGTGTGAGGCATCATAATGCGGTTAAGATATCATATGTAGGTAACTTCACACAAAATAACCCCGTAAAAGTTGAGATGATAACACCGAATTGAGACGTTTGACCCACATATCGTCTCATTTCTTCCCCCTGATTACAGAAACTCATGAAGGGAAAAGGTTTTCATAAAAAAGACATGAAAAGCACACCACACCACATACTCTTCACCCCGATGTTTTTGAAGAATCGAAACATACACCACGTATGCTGATGATGAAATTAGAGACAGCACAACCGTGTATGTCATATTAATCGAACAAGTGTGAATTACCATAAGTATCTCGTGAGAATCAACTGCTGATAAAACTTCTCTACTCTTTTATACTCCTCTCAGCTAACTCTTTACCGACCCCATTATCATTCTGACGGCTCTTTGTAGTGACTACTGATAGAAAAAATCCAATATGACGAACTTGAGACTGAAGTAAAATAACCCGAACTTGTGACTTAAGCTTGCATTAATGTCTGACGAGGAACCAATACTAAGAATTTCAATAAAGGTAGAATCATATACCCATCGTTCCATCCTTACCGGGTTGATTAACTGGATCGGAAAAGGGTGGACTAATGTCTAACGAATTATCCACAGATTTGTGTGACACTTGAGCACTACAACGTAACTCCTTTAAAGTGATAGCTATATGCTGTGAGCACAACAACGTAACTCCTTTACATCAGGTATAACTAGACAACTCAAAACTTTGTGTTGGGAATTATGTGAAGTATGAATTATGCTGAAATTACTGCTGAAGTAGTGTGGAATCTGTTGAAGATCTAATTCTACTGAAGTAGTGAAACTGTGTAGATGGTTTCTTCGGAGATAGTTATTCCGCGTATTCTATAGTTAGTTAGGATATGCATGAGCTTTATTAGGAAGTTATAATGTATATCTTATTTAGTTTTATGTTTATACGTTTCTTGGGAAACGGTTTAGGGTTCCTTGTCTATAAAAGGAACACAATAGTATGATTTATGCATCGAGTTGAAAAACAAAGTTTTAGTATTATTAAAAGATCGATAGAGGATCAAAGAAGTTCTTAGTTATTTGTGTTCTTGTGTTTAAATTTCGCTTAAATACAAGTTATAGAGATTGTCTTTTGTTTTGGTTGTAAGGGTGTGTAGAATTATCCAGCCTAAAAATGGTGTTAAGTTGTCCAGCAGTTAAAGTCCAAGCAGTCAACACATCATGAGATCCTTCATGAAAAACATCAGCAGATCCTTCTTTAATAAAAGTTGAATCAGCAGCCTTTAGATCCAAAGAATTATCTCTGAGTGACTTATGAATCCTAGATGTATATGTCCTATCTGATCTTACAGATCTTCTCAAAGTAACATGTCTCCTTTTAGCCATCCTTTTCTTCCTCATACCTGGTATATAAAGTCCCATAGATACATCCTCAGACTCATCAGGAACATCTTTAGTATGAGTGGAAGAAGTAGAAGGAGACTTAATTGAACCAACACCACGCAAGATATACATTCTTTCAGCTACTTATCTGGCCTTCTTTGATTTAGCAGGCTGCTCGCTCAGCTTGCTTACCCAAATCTTCTCCGACTTTATCAACAGAGAAATATGAGGAATAGAAGCATTGATTCTCTCGAATTCAAAGATGTAGTAGCCACACATCGATCTGCTTCGAAGAAACAACATGCGTTCAACAGATTGAACCCTATCAACTGAATGTATAGCCTCAGTAGATGCTTCAACAATAACAACAGGAGAACTCAGCTGGGGTAACATCATCAAAATTATCAACTATCTCAACTTGCTTTGGTCTCTTTGCTTCAGGAACATCCAAAGCACCAGCACTCCTTTTCAAATTAGAAGATGGTGTAAAATACTTCATAACCCTATGATACATGTTAATCAACTCAGAATCATCTAAAGCCCAAACTTGCTTCTTTGTCAAACCTTTTTGATAGAGAATACTACTTTGATTATACACCACCATTCTCATATACTTTTTCTCTCGGAGTTGTAGTCTTTCCCTTTTTGCTTTATTTTTCTCGAGCAGCATTTCTCTTCTTCTTGTTGCCGCAGCTTGCTTCCCTCTGTTGACCAAGAGCCACAATCTGTGCAGCAAAGGTCTCACTATTAAAGTCTGCACCTAAAATACTTTGTGCTAGAGAAGGATTGGATGCAGCTTGATGAGTATAAGCATCCCATTGCGCATCAGTGAACTGAGGATACATTTCATCAATCTCTCTTTGTCTCTCAGGAGGCAAGTTGATAACAAACTGAGCTGCAAGTTGTTTAGCCAATTCTTGACTCTTCTTTAGATTTGCACACTCGACAACATTCTTTCTTGTTCTAGCCTTTCCTGTTCACTCACCAAATCTGAACCAAGCTCCTCATCAATCATTGCTCCTTTCCCTTTAGCAGTAGAAGGATGAGCAGAATCAGTGGTTGAAGTATCTACAACATGAACTTCAGAAGATACATCCTTGAAAGCATCAGAAGTAACATGTTGAGAAATGTTTTCAATATGAGTAGGAGAAACACCATCAGTAGTATCCAAATTAAAATTTCTCCTAGCAAGAAACACTTCATTAGGATCTGCTGAAGGTTTAGATCCATGTGTGGTCTTCGGCTGAAGGTGTAGAGGCATGTTTATCTGCTGAAAGTGTAGAAACAGGTATGTCTTGCAAAGATGAAGCTTGACCAACTTTAGGAGCAACATCCATCATAGGAACATCAGCAATAACATGCTCTTCAGAAGTAGCAACATCCACTCTATGCAACTTATCCTTGCTCAAATATTGTCTCCTCTTCCTTCTAGAAAACAAAATTGGCTCCTTTTGCTGCTCCTTTTGCTTTACTGATTTAGCAGCCATTTGTGTAGAAGCATTAGATTGTTGAGCCACACAACCAAAATATCAAGTGAATCCAAATTAGCATCCACTTGCTCCTCATCAGAAGAAACAACACATCTCCTGTTGCTACTATGTCCAAGTTGTTCTTCCAAATCCTGAACCTTTTTCTTTAAATCCACAATCTCACCACCAAGTGTAGATCTAGTTTCAACAAGCTCCTTTTTCAGATCTGCAACCTCTTGGACAGTCCTGTTGAGCAAATCATAGACAGAAGTAAGAGTAATATGATCCTCAGCTCCACCAGCAGATTGCTCTGCGGTAATGGGAGCATCATTGGACCTTTTAGTAGAAACATGAACCTGCTCATTATAGAGAGCTTTCAACAAAAGACTCCCTAACAGGACTAGGTGTAGGCATTCTAGCAAAGTGCCGTCTCAAACTCACATCAGGAGTACCTCGAGTAGGTGGTGGACTAGATGTAGGAATGGTCAAAGGTGTAGATGGTGGTTGGTCGAAGAGAAACATGTGTAGCTTCGGCGAAGCATTAGAAAGGCCCTCATCCATTGTAATCGATGGATTACCATCGGCAGCAACATAGTAGAGGGTGGAGAACCAACAACATTCCCCTCTCCAGCGCCTCATTGCCTTGAGGCAACATAGCTACTAGCAAAGGATGATGTTCCCCTTCATAATGAGTTTTCATAGAAGCAAACAGGTTTAGCGCAGTTAAAGCTCCTATGGGACAAAAGGCTTGGGCTTGGGTAGTAATGTCCAAAATCATTTGCAAAAACCTAGGGTACATTAAAAACTTATGCTTTTTCCTATGAATATTTTCAACCATATTATCAAAAATAAACCTAGAAAAGTTATAAGTTAACCCCTGAGAAATACATACAATACCACATCCCAATTGAGTAGAAAATTGGTCCCATCCTCCTAATTTATTGCTTATGCCAAGCAACGTGTGAAAAAACCTCCACATAGGACACAACCGATTCTTGAACCATATATCAGGTCCTCGCACTCGGTATCCAAAAGCTCTTTAGCCAAATATCCACAAGATTAGAATGATAAACCCCATTAACATCGTCCCAGCCGAAGCGTCTTCTTATCAACTCCTCTCACAACATACTCACGTCCGTCAACTATAGCAACAATCTCGTTTCACCCGTTTGAGCAGATGCAAACTTGTGTACCAACGATTCATATATCACATTAGGAGAATGCGTTAAAGCATAATGAATCTTGGACCTCTTCAAGAACTCTACCATTGGTTCATACAGTTTACCCCAGCTTTTCCCGGCCCTAACTTTGTTATGATCTTTCTTAAATTGAAGCGCCATGAGAAATCGTGATAATGGGTTATGATTTTATCAACTGGAGGTATGTTTTAAATCGAATGAAGAGGGAATCGGTTAATTTGAGGCTAAGATATGCGAATAAGGTATTATTAGAAGTTTCCCAATTTATGGTCATAAATATCGAAATAAGTTGTTGACCAAATCTGACGTGTAATGCAACTTCTACCAAATTTAACTTACCACTTCAGAAACCACGGTCAATCTGGCAGTAGATCAATCAGCGAGAAATAACTCACGTAATCAAGAAGCTTCAAGAAATATCTTCTTGTGTCACCCAACTTCGCATTAAATCTCATTAAACCTTGAATCCGTCTATAAAACAATCCCAATGCACACTTAACTCTCATCAATTAACCCCAAATATTTCCACAAACCCTAATTTCTCCACTCTAATCAATAATAACCATGAATAACAAGCCAGAGGTTATTGATCCAATCTCCTCTCCATCATCATCATCATCCAGTGATGATTTACTCCAGTTTTTTCCATATCCATATGATCCTCGACCTTTGAAATCCCCATTTCTCCTTTCTTCTGAAGATGATAGTATAGTGGATCCAAGTGAGTCTTCTGATTACTCTGATGACTCCAACAAGGAGGGAACATCACACCCCAACCTTCAACACCTCAACCTCAACCAAGGCGTGCCAAAGAGGAGTGTTAGCTCTTCTGGCCATGTTTTGGTGCTTCATCTCATATCGTTTAAGGAAAAGGGTAAAAGGAAGATGGATTGGTTGCTTTGTGGAAGCAGATGGAACAATGGACGATTGTCATATCACACATCCATCTATTCATCTTCATCATCTTAGTTTTCATCAATCCATCCTTCCCATTTTGATCCTAGTTTCTTCGTCGTCTTGGTCATGCATATCCGCGTTTGGAATAGATATATGATATAGTGAGCGATAGGAGGTAGAATAGGTTAAGTAGATCTTGTATAGAACTGATCTTGTATTATCATTTGAAGTTGATTGTAAGTCGTAAGCTGTTTCTTGAATGAATGAGCAATTTAACTTCGATTACTTCTCTTGATAGAAATAATTAGCTCACTTGACACTTTAATTTCAGTAGAAACAAGCTTTTATGATTACATGACCATATTCCAATTGACCAACCATGGTGAACTTCAACTTATATATGCAATCTGCAAAACAGACACAGAGAAACACACAAACCACACCAAGACAAACAAACTAAAAGTACATCAGCTGGTTAGTGTTAGCAAACAAAAATATAAACAATAATTTACAAAGTTTACAACATGAATCCTCCCATGAGTCCTATGCCTCCCCTTAAACTTTGCAGTTAAGGGTTAAGCATGTAACAATTCGCATTTTTGAGAATTTACTATTCATTTTTACTATTCACTTTCACTATTCATCCCGTAAAATTTTTATTTCACATTCTCGTAGGATAAATTATTTTATTAATGACTGATATTTCACAATTAGATCATTTTCATGAAAGTTATTAAGAAATGCGTTTAAAGTTTCGTTTTGACGGTCCACCGCTTAAAAATTACGCGATTTAAGAAAAAGGTAGAACGTGCAAGGTTAATTTCTTTATGGTCAAAGGAGGAGGGAAATATGTTTGACTTTTCCAAAATGTAAAAGTTTCTAAAAATCTTAGGAAATACAGTGCAGGAATCGTTAAGTCTGGATGTAAGTAGAATTGTTTAAAACGTAAAAGTGGGGCTACGAACTCACAGTAATCTTTAAAAGTTTAGAGTACTTGTGAAAGTATAAAGAAAGTGTTTGAGCATGTATCTCCCCCAAAGAGTTAAAACAAGTATAAAAACGGGGCTAAGAACTCACCTTAAAATGATATCACAGGAATCGATGGATAAGCACTGAAGTCTCTACGTATAACCTAGAATATGATGTCAACTCTTGGGTTTGAATAATGCCTAAGAAACATGAACGAGCCTATATATGCCATTATATTGATCATGACTTAGTATTTGTATGTTTGTTTATAGAAATGGTTTTAGTTTGTATATCTCATACTCTAAGCTTCAATCATCATAATTGAAGTCATCAAGCGTTAGAAGCTGGACACTTTAATTAGTAAATCCGAACTTTCATCGATCCGTTTACCCAAATGAACCCTCACATGAAGTTCCCTAGTGTTGTAGTGCTCAATACGTAAAACATGTATTTTAATTATTTGATTATATGCTATATTAAGAGTTTATAAATACAATAAATAAACTAATAAAGTTTATAAGTATTTAAATAACTTTGAGTTATATATACTTACCTTAAAATAGAATGCTTGAATATTATGGAAAAATAAAATATTAGACCTGGCGTAGAATACAATCTTGAAAACCGGCTATTAGAAGATTATAACAACGCCTTCTTGAGAACAGAAGAAAAAGAAGATTATAACGCGTCTTTTGGAGACTTGAAGATATTTGAAGATTATAACGACTCTTCTTGAAAACTTCTAAGCGAAGATCAAGCTAGTTTTCTTCAAGAACACATGAATGTTCTTACAAGATCTATAAGAAATGCCTTAGGGTTTAGGACTTTAGATGTTAAGAAGGGGTGGTGCAAGAAAAAATGAAGTGATTTGCTTGGTATTTATAGGCTAGAGATTTTAGTTAACTATATATTGGGTTAAAAGCTAACCATGGTTAAATTTACACATGTAAATGATCTAAAGGAAGCATGCTTGGATTTTGACACCAAGGTGATGACTCCTCCCTAATTTCGTTAAGCATGATAAGATGGGATGGTTTGGTGGATGTTTTGGTATTATTATCTTGGTTCACCGAATTGAGTTTATGTTCAGATTAAATGGTTTCTTGGGGCTGGGGTGAATGGGATGGTGGCAGGGCTGGGGTGTGGTGGTGCCAGTTCGAGGTGGGAATGATTGGGATCGAGGAATGGGTGGGCCGGGGATTGATGAGGAGAACAAATTTCTTTTGTAATTCGAAGGAGAGGGAAATATAACATTTTAAAATGTAAATGTTTCTAAAAATCTTAGGAAATACTGGTCTGCGAGAATCGTAAGTCGGATGTAAGTAGAATTGTTTAAAACGAATTTAGTTTTGTTCTGGAGCTTATTTGGTAATATTAAAATAATAAATCTTAAAATTCAAATTAATCATGGTGATCTAAAATTTATCGATCGAGGAAAATTGTCGAGTTGATTTTAGTTATCTTGATGTTTAAACGGTGGACCGTCCAAAACTTTAAAACGATGTTTTCTTAATAACTTTTGCGAAAATGATCTAACGATTGTAGAAATATCGTGTCATTAATAAAATAATTTATCCTACGAGAATGTGAAATAAAAATTTTACGGATGAATAGTGAAAATGAATAATAAATGTGAATAGTAAATTCTTCGAAAATCACGGGTATTCTGGTACCTACTACCAAAAGAAATTTAGTCCGAAATTTAATACATATAGGTTTCTAATCTACCAAGGCATGAATAAAGCTAAATTGCGTACTAGAATAGAACAATGCGGTAAATAAGGCACATTTGTATTGGGGCTTCCTTAGTACCTAAATAGTATGCTCGACCCTGAGGTGGACTAACATTGACTCCATGGTTTGGGTTATTTCTGAAGCATTGGCTAGAGTCGGGTTATTCAAGACTTGTCTCGTGCCCCATTCAACTTAGGACAATTATTTGGAAGTGGTTTGGGTTTACACTCATAGCATGTCTTTTGGTTATTTCTCATATTAACCATATTCACCGATGTTACCTCATAAGCGATTTACAATGGTTTGAAAAATGGCCAATCTGTTTTGCAATTATAACACGTAGAGGCGGGCTCGAGACTCCGATGATGATAAGGACATTTAACACGCTTTGGGTGATGTACCCTCATATTGTTTCGACTAGAAACGATTCTTATAAATCCTCTTGCCCTCTTGTTATCAAACATTGTACCCATTTGCTCGGTGATTCACCCTCCCTTCCTTTTATCATTGTTTTCAAAGCTCCATTCCTAACCATCTCATCATTAAAGGTCCCCTTTCTTAGTATGTCGCACTTTGAATTGGTAGAAGGCTCGGTTGTTTTATTGTCCCGAATCGGGAACAAGACCATATCATTACCTTTCAATCTCTTGGATTAGGGGTAACGGATGAGGAACTAGTTTGGCTAATTCATGAAACCGCCGTCTGTAGGTCGCATGCCGACCCTACCATCAGTGATGATAAAGTTCATCTTCTAGCTTTTGCATCTCATTATCCGGTATTCCTCTTCCAGTGCTTTAAAGTCGTCCCATGTCATGCCCTGGTACTTCTCTTCCTAGCTTGAATCGTGTTCCACCATGTCAATACCTTTCGACATCAAGCCGAGGCATACTTCACCCTTTGGTGGATTGCAGTGCGATGTCGATCATGACTCCATCTTCTCGACCCATCGTGTATATGTCAATGCACATCCTTTACCATCAAATTCAACTAGCTTACATGTAAATTCCTATCATACACCGTCCTATTGTTGTTGTTATTACCATTCCTCCTACATTATTGGTGGTGTCATTTATGCTTGTGGTTTCCGAATTATTGATGTGATTGCAACGGGTGACTATAGTGGGAAGTAGGTTTTGTAGTTGTTGGGCAATAATGGCGAGAAATCGGGATTTCCACCATCGTTAGTATGGTCATTAGTGTCGTGACCATCTCCTCTACCTTCAAGTCCACCAGTTTTTCCACCCCTTGGTGTTACCACACGGCTATTCTCTGAAGTTACTCTCTTAGGTCCCATGATTTCTACAAAGGAAGGACATTTGTCAATGTCGGACATGAGGTAAGTTCTGGATTACTTAATCTTAAATCATTCCTAATTTAAGTCAAGCTGACATTAATGCAAACATGGTGGATATGTCCCGCTGGAATTATAATTGCCTCCTTTCACTGCGTGTACATATTACCGGTAGCATATCTCGATAGATAGACATTCCTTAAATGGATGGGCATTCTACCGCTTGATCCTAAATGGTGGAGGAGTGGTGTAGTGTGGGTATCTAGTGAGTGTCACACTCGATATAGGAATTTCCTTAGGTGCTAAAATCACAAAAGATTAGTCTCTAACAGTTCTCAGTATCTATAGGAGAACTCCCATCCTTGAGCAAATCATCAAATATCTCTGACTAAATAATAAACATTATTTAACTTAATCTCAGTCATCAAACAAGAACTGTCACAAGATCAAGTTAAATAACCCGGTTATTACCGAGCTCCACATTTTTGAAGACTTGACTAAACATGGATTTCTCCATCAAGTACAAAACATATCATCCAATAGCGTGATCTAAACAAACAACTAACAAGAAGCATATGCACTTGGCGTGTGTAAGGAAAATAAAGAGGAGTGTCTTAATGTATAAAGTAGTTATAGTCTAGGTACTAAATGCAACCTAGTTCTCTATAACCAAGTCTTTGATACCAATCTGTAACACCCCAAAATACATACGAAAGATTGTGTCATTGGGTGCTACTTCATAATACACAAGATACAATTATAGCGACCTCTAAATGAGACGTTTTGAAAAGTTACCATTCGATTAATGAAATCAGAGTTACAAACAATGAGGTCCCAAATATAATATATAAATGTTTGAATGGTAAATCTGAATGTATAAAGTCTTCAAAACATGTCGTGCGACTCTATGCTTCAAACTCTAGCTGCTCATTATGACTGAGATAAACATGCTAAAAAGTGTCAACACAATGGTTGGTGAGTTCATAGAGTTGTTTAACATGTAAAGCCTTTAAAGAATGTTCACCTGACAAAGGCATTGTAAATCCACTCAGTTCAAGTTCAGCCCATACAAAACTTGCAACCTTGTGTTTACAACCCATTTGCTAAAATATAGTACATTTTATAGTTAAGCACACATATAGACATAATAGTTCACATTATTGCACTTAGTGTTGCTCAGCCTATATTGGGAGACTTTCATGTGACGAGGGGCTTTCGTCTATATTGGGAGACTTATCATCGACTTATCATGTGAGCGAGGGTGCTCCGCCTATATTGGGAGACTTATCATCGACTTATCATCGACTTATCATGCGAACAGGGGGCTGGCCTATATATTAGGGAGACTTATCATCGTCTTAAGTATAACACAATTAAGTATAATGCAATCAAGTATAACACAATCAAGTATAATGCAATCAAGTATAACGCAATCAAGTATAATGCTTTGAGTATTTGTAAAAAAAAGTATAAAGCAAATGTTTGAGCATGTATCTCCCCCAAAGAGTTTGTAAAACAATTAAATAATAGAAAGTGGGGCTATGAACTCACCAACCATTGTGTTGACACTTTTTAGCATGTTTATCTCAGGTCATAAGGCGATAGCTAGAGTTTGAAGCATAGAGTCGCACGACATGTTTTGAAGACTTTATAAATTCGTATTTACCATTTGAAACATTTATATATTATACTTTGGGACCTCATTGTTTGAAACTCTGATTTCATTAATCGAATGGTAACTTTTCAAAACGTCTCATTTAGAGGTCGTTTTCTATAACTTGTACTGTGTATTATGAAGTAGCACCCCAATGACACAATCTTTCGCTGCGGTATTTTGGGGGTGTTACAAAGCATCCCAATATGGACCACAAGATGTTGAAACCTTGGTCCATTAAAAGCCTTAGTCAGTAAATCTGTCACATTATCATCAGTGTGAATCTTAACCACTTTTATCAAATGTTTGTCATATGCATCTCTTATAAAGTGGTGCCTGATTTCAATATGCTTAGTTCTCTTGTGGCGGATTTTTAACAATGCATATGGTACTTTGATTATCAATAAAAATTGTTGTGTTCATGAAATTATACCCATAATCCAACAATTAATTTTGTATCCAAAGAACACATCCCACAATTGGCGTGACAACATACTACGCTCGATAGATGAGGTAGCCACAATGGTTTGTTTCTTACCGCCAAGAAATCAATCTCTTTCAAGGAATTGGCAACCTCCGTTTATGGATCTCCTATCCAGATTTGCACCAGCATAGTCACTATCACTATATGCTTCCAACTTAAAAGGAGACTCTTTTGGGTACCAAAGACCTAAATGAGGTTGGCCTTTTAGGTACTTAAAGATCTTCTTGACTGCATTTAGATGGGAAGTAAGTGGAGTGACTTGATGTCTCGAACACACACTCACAAAAGGTAATATCGCCTTGAAGTCGCCAAATACATCAAAGAACCAATCATAGATCTGTATAAGTGAACATTCAATTTGATCGCCCGCTTCATTGTTGGTCTTTGTCTTTGGAGCTTCATAAGGTGTAGTGGTAGTCCGGACACTCTCCATACCAAACTTCTTCAAGATGTCCCTCACATATTTCTCCCGATGTATAAAGATACCATCAAGTTTGAACTTGAACTTGTAAACCCAAAGAAAGTAAGCTCCCCATAGCACTCATCGACTCTCCTCCCTCATTCCTCAAACTCACTGCACCAAGCTTCTTTGTGGAGCCAAAGATGATGTCATCCACATAAACTTGTACAAGTATGATATCCGTGGAATTCTTCTTTAGGAAAAGTGTTTTGTCAATGGCACCCCATCTATAACCATGCTTCAGCAGAAATGATGAAAGCCTAGCATACCATGCTCTTGGTGCTTGATGTAGTCTATAGAGAGCTTTTACTACCAGTAAACATAATTAGGATGATCTAGGTCTTCAAATCCTTTGGGTTGAGTGACATAAACCTCTTCTTCTATCTCACCATACATAAAAGCACCTTTGACATCCATTTGATATACCATGAACCCCATGAATGTATAGGCCAAGAAAATTCGAATGGCCTCAACTCGTAGCAGTCAAACACTTCATCATAATCAATTCCTTCCTCTTGCATGTATCCCTGTGCTACTAATCTAGCTTTGTTTTTAATCACAACACCCCGCATCTCTCTATTCTTCAAAATCCATTTTGTCCCAATTGCATACTTGCCATCGTAGCGGTGCAAGATCCAAACTTGTGATTTTGAAATTTTGCATCTCTTCTTGCATTGCTTCAAGACAGCTTGAGTCTTCAAGAGCTTGAGTAACACTGGTTGGTTCCACTTGAGAAAGAAAACAAGCAAACAGACAATGCTCGAAGTCTGTGGTGATTGTCTCTTTCCGGTTTGAGACATAGGAGAAAAGCAACTCGCCAAATTTAGAGCTTGTCACGACCTTCCAGTTCTAACAGGTGCCAGAATATCACCAATTATATTGGACTGAGGATGAGCAATGTTGATCCTTTTAGTAGCAGTGGGGTTGACTTCAATAGATGTATCAAGATTAGTCACGATTGGCTCAAAATCGGTGTCATAGGAAGGTGAGGTGAAGATGCCAGCTTTGGGTTGATGATTTCCAAGATCTGAAGGACTTGGAAAGCGTGTATATGGATCTCCAAAGTCTGTAGACACTTTAGTAGAAACGAGTAGAAACATGAGGCTTTCAGTTTGTTGATGTTGGAAGAAACAGATCACCATCGAGAATCATGGATTCCACTTCGCTTCTCTGCAACCTCCCCATTCAGCTTCTCCAAAGATTAGCTGCATACTCCTGTCTCAAGCCTAGCAAGGTCCTCAAAGATAATATGTCTCATCGTCTCTTCGAAGTAACTCTAGAAGTATCACTTATGGGCTGGTTGGGGAGAAGGTACACTAATAGGTTGTTCATCATCCTCTAACTCACTATCGAGTCGGCATCTATGGTACCTGCATTCTTAGTGGGAGACTCTTGAGTACCTGCATTTTGGTTAGCCACATGTCTAGAATAACCCAAGTAATCAGTTAAGTAATCAAGGTCAAAGGACCAAACATGACCCTGTCCTTGAACATTCGCTTCTTCTAGAAATCTCGGTTCAAAGTCTCCTCAATCTTCTTAGCATTTAGATTGTAGACCACGTAAGCCTTACTGATGCGAGAATAACCCACAATATAACCCTCATCCGCTTTCTCATCAAATTTACCCAATTGGATCACTAGTATGACCGAATGGTTACTTGACAAGCAAATGGTTTGAGGTAATGAATAGCAGGAACTTTCCTAGTGAGAAGTTCATAAGGTGTCTTGTAATGAGGTCTAGTTATTGATACCTGCTCAAGCACATAACTAGTTGTGCCTTACTCTTCACCCAAAACATAGTGGGTAATTTAGAGTGCTAAATTGATCTTGCGGCTATTAAGGTCCTATTCTTTCTTCAGCTACCCCATTTTTTGTGGGGTTCTTGGAGTGCTATAGTCCCTTTTATCCTTTAGACCAGAGTTCTATAAGTACAAAGATTCTTGAACTCGGCCCCATTATCACACCAAATTCCTTTAACCTTTTTGTTCAACTGGTTTTCAACAAAGGTAATAAAGTCTTTCAAAACTTGAGATGTTTCATCTTTAGTCCTCGTAAAGAATACCCAACAAAATCGCTATACCCATCGTGATTACCAAACAAAAATACTTGTGATCAATGCTTCTAACTTGAGTTGGACCAAAAAGGTCCATATGCAACAATCAAGAGGTTCATAAATAATGCTCACAGCGATGCTTGTATGAGGCTCTATGTTGCTTTCTGTTGCAGGTGCACACATTATGTTCATTGGTGAACACTTTGGAAGGTAGTCCTTCAACAAGACCCAGTTTAGAAAGCTTGTTAATGGTCTTGAAGTTCCATCCTTCTATATGCCATTTAGTATACTCATCCGGGATGCTTTAGCCACCAAACAAGTAAGGTCACTGCGGTTGAACATCATTCAAGTTGAATGTGTATAGATTGTGATTTCTAGGAACTCTCAGCAGAATTGATGAATCTTCCGGAAGTTGGAAGTCTTTAGACAAAGACAAGACATTCATCCTCGAAGAAGAATACTTTGTTCTTGGTGTCACATATTTGTGAGGCCGAGAACAAGTTAAAGTGTTGCGCTTCCCGACATAGTACACATTCTCAAAGTCCAAGTAAGGTGTTTTGATGGTGCCTTTCGGTGATCCTTCCATCACTTCCACCAAAAGTCACATTGCCTCCTCCTTCTATAGGTATGAAGTTATGCATCATATCTCTCACTTTGACATGCGCTTTGAACAACCACTATCAACAATACCAACGTCCTTATGCTTAAGAGGATGATCCTACAACAACAACAAAAATAATATACAAAATATTAGTGAGGCTCAAGTCATTCGACTTGAACACGCTTTATGGATCATTAGAGTAATGCCATGCAGGATGTATAAGATCCACCATTGTTCTTGGTTTCCATTGAAATTGAGGTCCTTTTTATTCCAAGAACAACTTCTTGAGGGCTTCACAGTGATATCGATATCCCTTCCCAAAGATTCATAGAGTCAACACAACCGTGCCAATAACCAATTTGAAAGTATGAACTTGTTGGTTTCACATAGGTCTAGCAATGCATCTTCTCCAGGAAATGGAGAAGGTTTAGTTGCTTGTGGAATATAAGAGGGTATATCATTAACCTTAGTCCACATTGGTCTAGGTTTCTTTTGACCAAACACTGCACCATTCTCTCGCTCATGAAAATCCCAATCCTTAATTAAATGAAATTTGCTTCCACAAACAAAACATGTCTTCTTTTTAGAAGATTTATTCAAAGAAAAAGATGTTCTATTACATGAAAAAGCATTCAAACCACAAGAATTAACAGAATTGTTTTTAACAAACTTAAAAGCATTATTGTGCAAAGAATGAAAAGACAAGTCTTCAGGAGAAACTGTCTTGGAAATTGATTCCTCAAGAAAGAACTCTAAAGGCTTGTAAGCGCCTCGGGTGTAGGCGGGGTGAGGTCTTTAGGTCGACTTATCACTTGAATCACACGGTGGCATAAAAGTAGACCCTGATCGTAAGATTTGTCACCGTCGGAGCAAGAGACAAAATCATTATATGAAGAATCGTGGTCCTGCAGTCTTTTGACTTTTGCCATAAAGATGATGTGATCCATCAAAGTCAACAGTAATGGAAAGGTCAACAGGCATAGGTACTCCTCTAATAGATCCAGTACTGCATGCATTTACCTTCTTTGACATAATTAGCTAAACTCCCGGTGTAGATTTACGCCCATCATTCTTAGCTTCTAATCCTACATACTTTTTAAACCCTAAACCTATAGCAGAGAGTCTCGAGATTGACTACTATAGATCTCTAGCTAGATTGTTACGGATATTAACCATTGTTTATGTCTAGCTATTTCCTCATCTAGTTTTGCTTTTAGCACTATGTTTTCGAGAGACTCATCACTTCTTTTTCCGTGCGTTCTAAATCAATTTTAGTACAGTCTAAATCACTTTGCAACACCCTTATTTTCTCATCATAAGCCAATTGATTCTTTTGAAACCAAACTTTTTGTCTTTCTAATGTTTTTAAAGCTTGTTTATAAGCTTCAACTTCAACATAACATTCATTATATTTCGGTTTCAATTCATCATAGGCTTGTTTAAGTTCATTATAATTTTCACTACAACCAAACACACACTTATGTACCTGAGAGATGCCCATCAAGGTGACTTGATCACCTCCCTCACGAAATCGACTTACCGATAATCTAATATTGTCCGGATTCGATCTTCCTCATGGTCATGCACTTCCAATCAACATGGTTATCCACAACGACAGAGCTAAAGATGAGGGTCAGCCCAGTTCCAGCTTCCTTGAATCTGTGATAGGAAGAATATCTCATCTCATCACCAGCTTTCCTATCCTTGCACTCTCTAGAGAAGGACCCATCGTCCACAAGTAAAGCACTTGACCTTACTTTTGGTAAATCTCATTGGATCCTTTCCCTGGAAACCAAACTTCCTTCGGACTTACTCTCAAACTTTTTGATGTTTAATGAGAGCATGGCGGTTAACCACTTCAAGTTCATCTCTTCCATCTCCAATGGATCCACCTGTTCAAGATCCTCATATGCTAGTTCTTTAACATCATAATCCGCAACAAAGGAGTGAATCACATCTTCCAACACACTACTAGACTTAGGCTGATAGCTTGATGAAGTGGTTATGTAGGATGATGATACTGATGAAACAGGGCTTGGAGCATGAGTTACTCTATTTGATGATGCCCTACAAATTGGTTTGACTAGGAGTGGATGAACGATAAGGACTTCTCGCATAAGGCTCAAGAGATTTTATGCCTGTACAATTCATCATATCCACCTACCTTTAGCCTTGAGGGCAATCTTGACTTGTAACCAAGATGTAGGTAAAGATCTTAGGAACTTTGGAGCTACTGATCATCATTATCCGGCTTTGCCTTCTTGATTCAATTGACTCAATATCTTATGAAACCTGCCATTCCTTGTGGATGCCTTCCTCTTGAAATCTGGAACTCTTGGAACTGTTGTTTCAGCATAGACTTCCTCATTCTCCTAGACTCTTCATTCCCACCAAACCTAGCCTTAATTGCTAACCATATTTCATTAGTGTAGGACCTTAAATCTATCAACCTTATCACAAACCCAACACGTTATGCGTAGAACACGAACAACACAAACACAAACATATGCGTAAATAAAGAAGGAAAGATTAAGGTGATGGTGACTTGAATATATGAAACCGTGTATGTGAGAAGAGAAAGATGAAAACAATATGTTGTATATCCCAAAGAAAACACACACACTATCATGCACCCCCTCGTGAGACTTTGAGGGTTTATATAGTACAAGTAACTTGATGCCCTAAAGGCTTTCTATGGGCTTCGTGGGTTGGACATGGGTTGGATTGGATAAAAGGCAAGCTTAATATAACCAGTACCCATTTAGCTTAGTCCAATCCACGAGCCTTGTGACTATTCTATCCGCGATGTCTACCACACGATATAAAGTTCCTAAATGTGAATGACCATCACTTCTAATATAAACTATTAAGGCTAACAATCTCCCCCTAAGGGTGGTCATTCAAAAGATGCTCCACTTGATTTGGTCTTTACTTTTCTCGAGCTTAAACTTTGATATAGAATAGTCTTGATTCTTTGTTCCTCAATGCTTTGTGATCGATAATGTGGTTGTTGCCATTGTCAACTTCGTTGGTTTGGTGTCTCCGTCTTTCTCCACCACTCACACTATTTGTCTTTTGGTTACTGATTTAGTTCTAGTGCTTTAAACTTTGTAGATTCTTTGACATTGACGAAGAATCATCTTTAACTTTGAGTAGCCTTTGATATTGATGAGAACTTTCATGTATTGTTGGTATGAGCATGTGGAGAGTGCATGATCAATCACTTCGGAGCTTCCAAGAAGAAAACATAAAAAGCGAGTTAGTGATAAGCGGATTAGGCACTTACAGATTTGAATGAAAGTGTTAACAGCATAGTGTGAAAACACGTCTCTAATTCTCACAAAGGCCGCTCTCGAACTGGAGTCCCACAAGTGAGATAACATGATATACCGAAGTACACCTACAGTTCAGATGAGTCGCTGAGGTACACCGAAGCATCACCCCACGCATCAGAGACCGTTTAAGACACACTAAGCGTAGAACACGAACAACACGTTATGCGTAGAACACGAACAACACAAACACAAAGATTAAGGTGATGGTGACTTGAATATATGAAACCGTGTATGTGAGAAGAGAAAGATGAAAACAATATGTTGTATATTCCAAAGAAAACATACACACACACACACACAGCACACCCACCAAATGAGACTTTGAGGGGTTTATATAGTACAAGTAACATGATGCCCTAAAAAGCTTTCTATGGGCTTCGTGGGTTGGACATGGGTTGGATTGGATAAAAGGCAAGCTTAACATAACTAGTACCCATTTAGCTTAGTCCAATCCACGAGCCCGTTGACTATTCTATCACGATGTCTACCACACGATATAAAGTTCCTAAATGTGAATGACCATCACTTCTAATATAAACTATTAAGGCTAACAATTAGCATCCTGTATGTAGTGAAAATCACCCAAGTGATCCTCAGGTATAGCTCGAAGAATGGTTCTCACTTTGTGCTCTCTTTGAACCGCCAGTATCTCATCAGCAGATTTGGGAGGAACAATGGTAACATTACATCGGATCGATGTGATTCTCTTGGCTGCTCCCTTTTCACAATTTCCCAGAGATTCCAATCAATGTTGGAGATCCAGTTTTGCATCTTCATGGCCCATAAATCATATTCCTCCTTCTTCAAAATATGGGAACTTGGCATTCTTTGTTAGAAAGCGAAGTTGTTGCATTGATGTGTAAGTATTGTTGTTGGTGATTTCAATGTCATCATGTGATCCAGGCATGTTGAATGATGTTTTGATTGTAAGGGTGTGTAGAAAAAGATTGTTCTTAGTATCGAGGCTCATGATGTTCTTCTATGCAGTTTAACTTTTTGAAGGAAATTTTTCATCTGGTTGATAGGCAAGATTTGAATACACTGTATGGACTTGTCACTAAGCATTATGCTTCAATCACCTGCGGGTTTTGGTCTATATTTGTTGGGTGATCTTCAAGTTTTGTTTGATTCTCAATCTTGAGATGGTAAAGGGTATTCGTTTTGCAAGAATTCACATGGTGGAAGGTTGAGACTTGGAGATTTTATCCTTTTTCTTGTGTACATGTGGTGGAGACAAAGGGTGGGATTACTGTTTGTATGTTCTCAAATAAGATTTATCCTTTGTCTGTGTCCTTGATGGAGAAAATGCTTAGACAGAGGTTGGAAGTTCCACGATCCAAATTAGAATGATAAGATGCATGCTGAACAATGTGTTGGATTGACTAAGACTCAGCTTCTACAACATCGAGCATCATCTTGATTATGGTATCTTGTATCTTTTGTACAATTTGTTTTGTATTTGTTTCCTTCTTCTTATTATTCTTAGTTAAAAAAAATAAATAAATAAATAAAAATACATTATGTATATTATGTGTTTGACTAACTTTGCTTGCAGATTTGTTGAACATTTCTATGTTACTGGTTATTAACTCATCAGATGTACCTTGTGTATGTCAAAGAGTTGACTAGTCCAAAGTCGACTTTGGCAGACACATCAAATCTGCTGATAGGTAATAATGGTTTGCTCAAAATCATAGGTGCGCAACCATGCTTAATTGCCGAGGGTTGTATGGTCATCAATTCACCATGGTTAATTCCCATTTGGAATCCAAGAATTGACTAGCCCACAAGTATATGGCTTGTGGTAAAGGCAGTGGCATACCATATTTGGTACTCAATTCACCAAGGGGATTCTTTCTACCTAAGAATTGACTAGTCCCGACGGCAAACACAGTGTAAAGACATATCAAATCCGTTTATATAGTTGTTGATTTGCTAATAAATCGATGGTTATCGATGTACCATCGTTTCAAACTCAAACATATGGCTACTCGGTAGTGATGGCTATTGGTAAAGAGATATCAAATCCATTATTTTCCATGATTCACCTCCTCGAGTTAACACACGGATGTGATGAGAATAATGAAACTAATATAATTTGATGTACTGTTGTCATTTGTTCTTTTAAAGATCCGGAGTTTCAAAGTTTTGTCATCATCGAGGTGTTCTTGTTTTGATTCTTTCTGTGATGTTCCGGTCCAATCCTCTAGTTACGGCGTTAAAGATCTATCAAGAAACAGGAACTTAACCATGTCAAATTCCGTTTAGGGAGGATTGTTGGGAATTATGTGAAGTATGAATTATCCGAATTGGAAGGATTACCTGTAGTGTGGAATCTGAAGATCTAATTCCTCAGTAGTGAAACCATGTAGATGGTTTTACTGCGGAGATAGTTATTCATGTTCTATAGTTAGTTAGGATATGCATGAGCTTTATTAAGGTAATAATAATGTATATCTTATTTAGTTTTATGTTTATACGTTTCTTGGGAACCGGTTTAGGGTTCCTTGTCTATAAAAGGAACACAATAGTATGATTTATGCATCGAGTTGAAAAACAAAGTTTTAGTATTATTAAAAGATCCATAGAGGATCAAAGAAGTTCTTAGTTATTTGTGTTCTTGTGTTTAAATTATGCTTAAATACAAGTTATAGAAGTGTCTTTTAGTAAGCTTGTGATTACATAAGTTTAACTAACGATCTAAGAGTGCTCATAAGATCTATCAAGGTCTTCGTTCTAACACTTTGTCATTCGTAACGGTTAAAAGCTCGAACAAGGATCTCGAAGAATCTTGCATCCAACCAACCCCGATATCTTTAGATACTAAGTACATGCATCCGTGATATCCCACTTCAACCACAAATATGTAATAAAGAATTAACGTCGTAGTCACATCTTGCGGTTAAATGCCCAAATCTAGCCTTTGTTAAATGGTTGAGAGAATTTTGATAATGGTTAATCCCAATCTTGTCAAAAATTGTATCCCCGTGAAATGATTCATGTTGACGTAACGAACCCCAAATGTAACATTCTTCAATAAAATACCAAATGTAATTTTGAAAAATCCAAAAAAAATGTTTGACATTTTTATTGAAAATGTAGTATAAATATTTCAGCCCATGAGTTTTTGTGTTGTAGCACTATGAGCCCAAACCCATAACTTAGTTAATACTCAACCCATATTTAAAACAAGCCTGGTCCAATTTTAAGACACTTAAGCCCGGACCCAAAAGAATTAATACCTGATCCAATCCACAAATCCAAACGCAAACCTTAACAAACAAGGGATAAACTTGTTACGCCCCGATTCCCGGTTTGACCAAAAATTACTTGATTT
>OU343221.1:74902765-75056440 GCA_910596185.1 Chrysanthemum makinoi
ATTTTTATGACATTCTAAAATACAACTAATTTTCATATTTACCCTTAAGCTATTTAAGTTTTAATGATTTTATTTCTAAAAATAAGTTAACTTTCTACAATAACGTACGTGTATGAAACACTTGGTAATATGTATTTTTTTTATATGCAATACTATATTCATCGTGTTTGTCTTGTCATACGGATTAAAACAAATATAGATTTACAAAATTTTTAATATGTAAATTATTATATTAATAAGAAAAAATGTGTATCTTTTAATAAAAAGGGGCATTTTCATTATTCAACTTTACTTAATATTAATGTTCATAATATGTTGAAAATGGTAAAGTAATTTCATTATTAAAAATTCAACCTTTAATATGTAGTTCACCTAATATTGTAGGAACTCATTTGTTTAGGTAAATAACTTTTTCAATAACTTTTGTTAAAAACTTAAAATACTATCAAACCCGTTAATTACAGGATCTAATAAAATCAATTTTGAAAATATCTTTGAACAAGTCATTTCTTAAACGAGTGTGGGAACCCGCGCGATGCAGCGAGATTGCTTTTGTAGCCGTGAATTTGCATAGGGACTATTTTTGCCAAATTGCTATAAAGGACTTACTTTGCAGCGACACTTAAACCTTAGGGACTATTTTTATCAACTTGGACTTACTTTGCAACGACACTTAAACCTCAGGGACTATTTTCGCCAACTTTTGAAAGTTGGCAATTAATGTTTGCATTTGCAAACACTGTTGCTCGATGTATAGTTATATATATAATTAAAAGACCTAATTATCAAACCTATTTTACTCATCAATAAGCAATAATTTGAATCTTTTCTATTGTGTTTTTATATTAGCGGAATTCATTTGTAATTTATAAGCATTTGATTTTGCATAATCATATAGGTCCTTTTATGCAAGATTTGATTTTATTTGTGAATTAAAAAAACAATCATTTATAGTTCTTTGTTTCATGAACGGGTTTTCATTTTGTTTGTATTTTTTAGGGCTAATTGTCTAAAAAACCATTTAACTAGTCACTTTTTTTTTAAGCTTCCAACTTTTTTTCCTTAAAATATTCAAATACTTTGTTAATCTTGCTATTGTAGTCATAAATCTGACGTGTCGTCCTTTCAAGAGTTAATTACATAAATTTACATTAATCATCCATGTGGCTTTAAAAAATTACACCATTCGTCTTTGAGTCAATTACATAAAAGGTCTATGTGGCTCTAATAATTTACACGTGTCGTCCTTTCAAGAGTTAATTACATAAATTTACATAAATCGTCCATGTGGCTCAGAAAAATTACAGAATCGTCCTTGAGTTAATTACATAAATCGTCCATGTTGTTCTAAAAATTTACACATGTCGTCCTTATGGCTAGAAATAATTAAAATTACCCATAGGCAAGGCTCGAACTTGGGTCTGCTGCTTTACAAACAAACCACTTACCACTGGACCAAGCATCTAGTTGTGTTATACACTCTTTCTTTTATCTTTTTATGCAATCTTTTTGGACGAGTATTTCTATTTCACATTTTTATCCAAATTATTTTATACGTAATCGAGTGGCAAATTTTATACGTGATCGACTAAAAATTACAAATCCCTGGCTACATTTTTATATGTGATCGAGTTGCATATATTTATACGTGATCAATAAAAATTTGCAACTCGGGACACGTTTTATACATTTTGTCCATTTTTATACGTTTTCAACCGTTTTCATACATTTTCATACGTTTTTGTGCGTTTTCGCCCGTTTTTATACGTTTTTCATCGTTTTTATATAATTTTACACGTTTTCATCCGTTTTAATATGTTTTCGTCTGCTTTCTTACTTTTATATGTTTTTCTTACGTTTTCATATGTGTTTATCCGTTTTTATCTGTTTTCGTCCGTTTTATACGTTTTTTTACGTTTTCATTTGTTTTGATACGTTTACGTCCATTTTTATATGTTTTTATCCGTTTTTATACGTTTTCAATTTTTTTTCTTACGTTTTCATACGTTTTTATCCATTATTACCCATTTTGATACGTTCTTATACGTTTTGGTACGGTTTTGTACGTTTTTATATATTTGTGTACGTTTTTATACGCTTTTGTTCGTTTTTATGCGTTTTTTTTATGTTTTTACGTTTTCTTATGTTTTCATACGTTTTTATCTGTTATTAACCATTTTCATCCGTTTTTATACGTACAAAAACGTATAAAACATACGAAAATATAAGTAAACATACAAAAATAGATGAAAACGTATAAAAATTGACAAAAATGTATAAAAACGTACAAAACCATACCAATATGTATTAGAACGTATCAAAATGGATAATAACGGATAAAAACGTAAGAAAAAAAAATTAAAACCGTATAAAAACAGAAGAAAACATATAAAAATGGACGAAAACGTATCAAAACGGATGAAAACGTAAGAAAACCTATAAAACGGACGAAAATGGATAAAACCAAATAAAAACGGATAAACACGTATGAAAACGTAAGAAAAACGTACGAAAACGTATAAAAGTGTAAGAAAGCGTACGAAAACATAAAAATTTAGCAAGGTAGGTTAGGTTCAAAATATGAATTTTAAAATTCAAATATAAAACGGATGAAAGCATATCAAAACGGATGAAAACGTATAAAAACAAACGAAAACGTAGAGTTTGGTTCATTGTAGATCACATTTTGATCAAAGATCAAATGGGATGATCTTCACCCTTCATTCCCTTTAATCTAATGGTTGGGATTGAAAAATACATGATAGAGCAAAAAAAAAAAAAAAAAAAAAAACGGGGGACAAAATAGTAAATCATAAACATTTATTTCATCTAACTACCTACCGGTCTCTCTCATTTCCTCCTCTTAAATCCAGTAACACACACTCTCACACACTCACACACACTCACAATCTCTCATTCACCTAACTTCCCCTAAAATCAAAACTTCATTCAAGTTGTTCATAACTTTCACAATCTCGGATTCACCAACACACGCAATCTTTCATTACGTTTCCTCCAAAATCAAATCGTGGATTCTTTATAGTGTAATTATGCCTAATCGAAAGAAAGCGCCGACCGATTCTAGCACTTCTGGTAAATTCTAACTCACTATTTATGTATTTTTTAATTATTTCAGCTTGCTAGAAGGATTAGGGGATAGAAGGCTCAGAGTGTTTGATTATTGTTGTTTTTAGGGTTTATGATTTGTGAAGTCGTGGTTTTCATTATGATTTTGTACTGTGAAAAATGATGGTTCGGGTTTTAATGTGTAGTTGTTAGTTTATGGTAATGAATGGTTTTTGTTGTTTAATGTGTAGCTGTTAGTTTATGTGTAGCTGTTGTTGATCTGATGAGTGTGCAAATGTATAGATGTTAGTTAATGTGTAGCTGTTAGTTTATGTGTAGCTGTTGTTGATCTGATGAATGGTTTTTGGTGGATGTGGGTTGGTCTGTTGTTTTGTTCCTGGTTCGAGTTGGTATTTTGTTTGCAAATGGTTAGGGTCAAGATTAGGTTGTGGTTCATGTGATTCAGCTGCGAAGTTCAATTGTTTAGATTTGTCGGTAGAAGTTCAGCATAGTGTTTGTGGTTACGGGTCGAGGTCATGGTGATTTGTGGTCGAGAGTCGTGGGTTTATTTTGGTAAGGTTAGGACCAGGTTTGTAGAGTCAGGGTGTCTTTCTAGAGTCGAAGTATCGTTGTACTTCTAGCTTCTTGTAAAGTTTCTATAATTTAGATAATATATAGTCTTTCAGAAGAAAAAAAATGATTATAACAGTTTGTGAATGTATAATGAGATTAAGCAGTTTGTGCGTTGTGGTTAATTTGGTATACACAAAATGTGCAGTCTTAGCTAACTGTGAAATCAAATGGGATTATATTCAGCCAATGATTTGTGCATGTATAATAAGATTTAAAATCATATTTGACTGTATATTGAGAATCTAAGCGTAACTTTATATCACTATATCTGTTCAAGGTTTTAAAGTGTGGCAACTATTAAGTTTATATTTGATTGTTCAGTAATAAACTGATTTGAATCTGATTCTACTTATCGGTGATAGTAATTGTCATTTGTGGCGCAAAGCGCATAAACCTTCTGGTTTTACATAGCTGAAGCTGTATTATGCTTTTACATTTCTGTCTATAGTAGTCTATTTTGGTGGAATCTAATTACCAATCGCTTTGAATCTAGTTAGAAATGAGTATCTTTCGGTCTCACTTTCTGTTTTTCTTTTCAGTCCGTAGTCGAGAAATTCTTTTGCATATCGATTTTGGTTATAATAAACTGCTAATTATATGCTTGTTTTGGTTCTTGCGTTTTAACCTTTGATGTTGATGACTTTGCAGACGATGATACTGGAATTGATATGCTTTTGAAAACATCGACTTTTTTGAAGGACAAAGCTACAGACAAAACTACTGATGTTCCCAATGGTATTTATAGTCACATATCATCTTTACTTTCTTATCTATCAAGGCGAATGCAATTATTTGTTTTGACCTTACTTTTCAGACAAACATACTCATTGTAGCCAAACTCATAAGTGGAGCTGATTAGCCTACATTACATTTTCACTTCTGGTCAGGGAAATCTACTTGTGTTTTTTGAAAATCACAACTGATTTGGACAGATCACTTGTGATTTGTGAAAATCACAATTGATTTATGCAAATCAGTTGTGATTTTCCAAAATCACAAGTATTTTTCCCTGTTCTGAAGTGAAAATGTAATGTAGGCTAATCAGAAATTACTGTAAAAACTTAAACATGTTATTTTAATTTTAATTAAAAGTAGTTTACGTTTTCTTACAAACCTTTTCAATTTTTTTATGCAGGTGTCACAGATCCTAAACCATCTTCAGAAATTGTTGATAAATTAGCAACTAAAAAGAAGTCCAACCCATCCTTACCTCGGATCAGTGAAGTAAGTGAGGCTGCTGACAGTCCTTCTCATGAAGCATCGGAAAAAACTAGATTAACTAAGACTACGGCCTCCCGTGACTCTCCTTCTGAGCCAAAGCCAAAGCCTAACCCAAAGTCAAGATCTGAGCCAAAGTCAAAGCCTGAACCAAAGGCAAATCCTAAGCCAAAGGCGAATCCTGAACCAAAGGCGATTCCTGGTCCAAAGTCGAAGCCTGATGCAAAGGCGAAGCCTTCTCAGCCGCCTAGGCTTAATATTGAAAAACAAGACAAAAAACTCGAAGGTAATGTGCATCCGCCACGTACTCATTATAAACATAAGCAGGTGGCGAAGCCGCAAGTAGAGGCACATCCTTCTGGCAAGTCTAAGTCCACTTATGAGTCAAAGGAGCAACTTGAGGTGGAACCTTCTGGGAAGGACAAGTCTAGGAAAAGAAAGACTTCAGATTCTTTTGTAGCGGAAGAGGAGAAAAAAGAGAGTGTTAAGAAAATCAAAGTCGTTGCTAAGGATAAGGGTAAGAATGTTGTAGAGGGGGAAACTCTAAAAGATGTGAAGAAGAAAGATGACGCTGGTTCCGAATCTAGTTTACAGAAAGGTAAAAAAAGGCGGAAACAAAAGGGTCCAAGTGAGGCAAAAGTTAAGAAGGAGTTTCTTGATAATGAATATCCTGGTATGCGTTCAAGGGTTGTTCCTGTTTCGTTTTGTAAAGCAATTCGTGGTGCGAAACTGAATATGAAGTCGTTTTTGGATAGTATCAGTTTTGGATCGTTATATGGAGTTAATATGGAAGTAGTAATTCCAGGGAGATTGGGTCGTTTGGTTGTGAAATTGTTTGATAATAAGGAGTTTTGTATGCGTTTAAAACAAGGAACTATTCGTGTGAATGCTGAAAAAGTTCATGATATGTTAGGACTTCCTAATGGTGGAAGATCACTTTTGTTCCTAGATGTGAAACCTAAGTGGCCTAAAGATCTAGTGACACAAGAGTGGCTTAACCAGTTTGACGTGCAGATGGGAAAAATTCGGGCGTCTCATATTGCTGATAATATTACAACCGCAGCCCGTGTTAATTTAATGTCCAAGCTGAATTTTCTTACGCTTGTCACCAACAAACTTGGTAAGAATGAGACAACGAATGGGGATCTTTCATTTGATGTCTTGAAACGCATTCGTGATGACACTCCGATTGACTGCCTTGATTGGTGTGGGTATATTTGCAACTGTCTTTATAAGAGTAAACTCCCAGAGCGTCGTGGTCTCTACTACAATGGGCCCGTGTATTTCCTTGTTGTAAGTTTTTCTTTTCATCTATTTATATTTCAAGCTTTATGTGTATACTGTAAGCCACTGTAAATCACTTGTGATTTGCATTTGCAGTGTCAAATCACTTGTGATTTGACACTTTAGCCTAATACATATTCTTAAACTTTTCTTTAAAGCTGATGTTTTAATATATCTTTTGTATGTTTTTATAACTAGCTTTTGTACTTGGATTCAACCAAGTTTGAAGCCATGCCATACATTCGTTCACGTCCAGCACTTAAAGACTGGAATTCTACTCTGCTGAAGAATAGAATGGATCATGAGATTGAACAAGGTGTTTTTGGCGACTTGGAACTACAGGGAGAGTGGACTGCAGAGGAGGCTGGGGTAACAAAGGGTTTTTTTGAAACTGATGAAGTACATGATTTTACCAGATTGTCTTATCCATCAGCACCGACCACCCAAGAGGTAATATAGGATCACATGTGATTATATACTTTTTATTGTAGTAATTTATGAACTTTTAGTTAATTAACATATACTTTTTTTGTTAACTGTTTGTAGGGATTTTGTAAGAAGGTTGAAGCGAAGTTTTCCATCATTTCTGATGAGATGGAAGATTTAGAAGAGACCCTCAAACAATTTAAAAAATTGTTCCCTGGTGATGCCAAGCTGCCTAATTACCTTGAGAAGTATGGTAAACTCTTCAAGAAGGTAATGAATCTAAATGACAAAGTTGATCAGGAAGACGACGATGGGTCTGAGGATGATTCGAGTGACGACGAAGAAGAATCTGGTGACGAAGAAGGTTCTGGTGATGAAGACATCAAATCGGTGAAAGAGGAAAAAGCAAAAGCAGGTAGTGAGGAGGATGATGGTGATGAAGAAGAGAAAGAGGATAGTGAGGAAGGTACTGAGGAAGACAGTGAGGAGAGTGATGGTGAGGAGGATATTGATGAGGATGATGGTGAGAAAGAAGAAAATAAGGATGAAGAGGTCGGTAAGGACGATGATAAGGAAGAAGAGACAGATGACAGTGAGGAGAGTGATGGCGAGGAGGATGGTGATGAGGATGATGGTGAGAAAAAAGAAAAGAATGATGAAGAGGTCGGTAAGGACGGTGGAAATGAATATGAGAAAGGCACCAGTGAGGAGAGTGATGGCGAGGAAGATAGTGAGGAGGATGATGACAAAGAAGATAGTGAAGAGGATGATGGCGAGGGAGAAGAAAATAAGGATGAAGAGGTCACTAACAAAGATAACGAACATGATGATGTTGATGGCAAGAACGTGTCAACTGAGGATGGAAATGTTGATGCTGAAACTGATGAACTTTTTCAATTGCTTGACAAAAACAGTGATCAGATTTGCAACGAGGTTGATTTTCTTGCTCTTAATTATTATAAACAAAATTGCCAAACACCCATGTGGCTTTTAACATACTTAATTTTCTTTCTTTTGTACTTTTTTCATTTAATTAAGAAGTATTTTGTTTTTTATTTCAGGATCATGACCGCCCCGTAGTTGATGCATCTCTAAAGACTCCTGCGAGACGACATGCTGCTAAACGAGCTCTCTACCTTTGCTCTCCTTATCTTAATAAGAAGACTGTCGTTGACTCTCTAATGACAGCGGACGAGTATAAATTTTCCAACTATTTGTTTTCAATGTTTGGCGAGAATAGGTAAGAATACTACTTGCTTACGTGCACGCAAACTACAAGTGATTTGTATGTACAAATCACTTGTGATTTTTGAAAATCACAAGTTTATGGCTACTTTCACAACCACATTTTTAATACAGGATGTGGTCTTTTGAACGAATCATGATTCTTTGATCGAGATCAAATTGAGTCATTAACACCACGTTTTCATGTGGATTCTGGTGTCATTGATTGTTGGTCCACTTTGCTTAATTATGAGGAAAAATTCAAAGAACCAGGAGCTATGTTCAGGCATTTCTTTCATACGGGTTGTGTTGTAAGTTTTGGATCTTTTTAATAAATTAGGATTAAACTACATAGACGTTTTCATTCCTTAAGTGACTTTTTGTTATATTAATACAGACAAGGAATATGTGTCATGGCGGACTCACGTGGGAGAAAAAGTGTGAAATATTTGATGCACAAGTTGCTTTTAGTTTCAAGGACAATATTGTTGGCTCTAATCTCAAGGACGTTGATTTGGTAACTTTTTTATTTTTTTACAGTTTAATAAAGAAGTTTACTTTCATTTATTGATTTTTTGTTCTTTGTATAACATGTGTTCTTCCCCATTCTCGGTTCTAAGTGTTTTTATGTTGTTGTTATTAATCTGAAAAAGACGGCTATCAATATCCTTAACAACAATCGTGACAAGACAACATCAAATGAAGCTCACAAAGACAGATGTGATCTATTGGTAATTTACTAGTCAAAATAATTTTTTTTTCTTCTTTGACTTTTGGAACAATTTTATAATGATTTTGTTATTTACTAGTCTAACTATTTTTTAACATTGGTTTTTTTGTTTGTTTGTTTTTGTAGATAAAGTTGTTTGCAAGGTACCTCGAAAGCGTTGGCCACAAAAAGAGTCAAGCTATTGTATTGCGTTCCACACATTCCGAAACTCAAATGTACCACTCGAGAGAAGAATATCGAAGATTCGGGTATCTTTGTATGCATCATATGGATATGTACATGGGAGAACCATTTTCAAAGTGGGACCGTGAAATTGTGGGAAATTCAGATAAAGAACACATCTTGTTGCTTTTGAGGGTCAAGTATGCAACCAAGATTTTGTCACATGAAATTAATGTGCATGCTAGAAAAAATATGAAAGACTCTGAGGAATTCCATGTGAAGTTTATACCAGTGACAAAGAAGGAGATGATTAAGAATGCTATCTTGGCTAGGGCAAACCGCGAACGTTATAAGTATGACGGGTAGTTGTAGTAATGAACTGTTTACTACTTTTGTTTGTTTTTAAGGTATGTTGTTCATGTGTCGTTATGGACAAGTGTTGGTCATGTCGCTATCCTGGCAGGTGGATTGGCTTTTCAAATTTTGTTGGTCATGTGTCGTTATGGACAAGTGTTTTGGTGGATCTATGAAAAGTCATCTTGTAGTTATGGACAACTATTTAGCCTATTTAAATAGATTTTCTTATTAAGCTACTGTGAAAAGTAAGCGTGTAGTTAATGTGACTTATTAAAATTTTGGTGGTTATTCACTTGTGAGATGTGGGCAAATCACAAGTGACTTGTGACAAATCACAAACAAATCACAAGTGATTTGGCTATAATTATCATTAAAGCAAACTTGAAATTATATCAATACAACTTAATAAAAAAGTAAAAATTGAAATCCAACTATCATTTTTATTCAAGTACTAATCAACAAATCAAAGTTTTTATCTCAAGTAACAATGAACATCTCAGTTACAACTGAGGTAACAATCCACAAATATTTAAAACTTAACAAAGTATGTAAAGTATTTATAAAGTAAAAAAAAAATCACTTAGTTTCAAGCAGTGTTATTCATCGATTTTTCAGCTGCTACTTTTTTAGCCGCTGCTTTTGTAGCCGATATTGCCTTTGGACCTAGAGGACAAGTTCTTTTGGTATGTGTATTAGTTTTCACTCCACATTCTCCGCATTTCCTCTTTGGCTTTAAACTTGCATCTATTGCTTTCTCTCTTTCACTCTTCCTACGTACCTCTCTTGTACCGCCATTGTTTTTAGCACCTGATGGGTTGTTGACATCAATTCTTTTTGGCTTTGGAACCCCGATAAATTTCTCCATATCATCTTTTTTGCTTGGAGGATTTGGCACAACAATGTCGACCTTCTTCTTCAATGTTCTAATCTGCTCTACAAATTCAGCCATCTTTCCTTCATCATTGCTCAAACGATGTAGGCAATCGTCTACTTAACAAGTTGCCTCATTTGTGAGTCTATCAATTGTTTCATTCTTTTCACCATATCGGTTTATCTTTCTTCTCAAATCAGGAGGTATTATATCCCTTGTCCAACGCCTCAAAATGTACCTCTCGGGAATCTTTTCAATGTCATTATTCTTGAAAACACAAAATAAGTGGCGACATAGAAACCCAAATCGAAGGAAGTGCCTACATGTACAGACCACTGATCCATCTTCCAAATTGCGCACTACCTTAGCAGAGCAAAACACACAAAAATGAATAACATAACAAAGAATCACAAGTGATTAGCAAAAATCACAAGTGATTCAGGAAAGCATAACAATGAAAAAAAAACACACAATATTAAATTAAAAGAGCTTTTTTGTACCTTATACATTTCCTGAACACGCGCTGCCTTTGGTTTTTCTACCGCCTCACTTGTGCCCTTTTTTTTTCCTTGTATAGTGTTCTATATTCACCAGCATTCTTATCTCTAATGAGTGTTATCTCACACCCTCTTCATTTGTACATTCCGTATCGACAATCCCGGATTCCTTCATTAATTTCTGTTTGAACTCGTAGAAAAATTGTCCCTGTGTATACCAAAGCAACATGTTTTTCAATCACGAGTTTTGTTTTTAACTTGGGCATCGAGTCCATTGAATCAAATTCTAACTGCTCTTGAATGTGTCTTTGCTTTTCCATTGCAGATTCGAAGCAGATCATGAAGTTAATCAGTGTCGATCCTTCGTTTGTGAAATGCGAGAAGAACGAATTTTCACTTTCTGACCTTGAAGTAGTCCTCATTAACCCAAACAATGGCGAGTCAAGAAAATAAGCAGGTATCCATGATGATCGCATATTAAACATCTTCATCAATCACTTATGATCTTTCAAGCCAAAATCTTCAATTAACTTTCCCCACTTTTCCTCAAATCCCCTTGGTTCCAAGAACATATCCCATACAATCTCGTTGAAGCGCCTTTTGAAGTCTGTTTCATCCTATATCTTCTGACAAATCTGTCAAACAATTCCACTCATCAATGCTACAAGTCCATAGTCTTAGTGATGGTACAACTTTACGTAAAATCACAAGTGATTTATTAGAAAGTACCTTAGCCGGAACCTTTTGGGTGATATGCCACATACATAGCCTGTGTTTCGACTCTGGGAGAACGGTAATAGTTTATTCATCGCCCCATCTTGATCTATTTACGACCATTGTAGGTTGCTTGTTAAATGCTGACATGAATGACTCCAACGGTAAATGTAGGATTTGGTGTCTTCACTTTCAGCATTCCAGCGAGAAATTGTCACACTCTTTTTGTGGTTATCTATTCCAGTAAATGGAACGAATACCATATTGTACGAAAAGCATATAAAAACACATAGAAAGCATATATAAATAAACACTTTCTGTGACAAATCACAAGTGATTTGTATCAAATCACAAGTGATTTGGACCAAATCACATTTGATTTAGCACAAATCACAGGTGATTTATCGTAAATCACATGTGATTTACCACAAATCACCTGTGATTTATGTATATCACAAATGATTTTGCCTCAAAACTAAAGAATTGTAATAAAATTACAAATGACTTGCCGTTAACATGTGTTTCATTTTCATCATCTATTTCACCACTTCTGATATCATCTTCAACAATAAACCGAACTCGTTCAACATCACCGACATCAATCATTGTGAGTATACCTTCTTCAACTATCCGAACTCCTTCAACATCATCAACACTCATAACCTCACTACTTTCTTCAACTATCCGAACTCGTTCAACATCATCAACACTCATAACCTCGCTACCTCCTTCAACATTCTGATTTTTTTCAACAGAATCAACAACCACACATACGTTACTTATGCTACCTAATTCTATACTCTCATTTTGTTATGCATCACAAACACTGCCTGCACTACCTTCAACAACATAAACATGTATAATTTCTCCAATATTATCCATGTGTTGGATGATATTGATGATTTTGAATATGATTTTAATGAATTTGATGATTTTCGGACGGATTTGAATGATTTTGATTATTTTCAATCGGATTTGATGGATGCTTTTGGATCGGATCTGAATGAATTGATGAATTTAATTGATGATTTTCATATTTGGGATTGTGTTTGGTGTGTGTGTGACTGTGTGTTTTGACAGTTATTTTGGGATCGTGATATGAGAAGCTGTCATGTGAGAAGCGTGATATTATATCACCTAATATTGGACAAAATTGCCCCTATAGTGTAAATATCAGATTTAATCTTTTACTTTGGATGAAGGTAGATTGGATAGCTTGGATCTTGCCATTTGATCTTTCAAAAATATGTGTACTCAATGGATCCCACCCCCGAAAACGTATCAAAACGGATTGTGGAAAACTAGAAGGGGGGGGGGTTGAATAGTTTTACCAATTTAAAACTTCATTTTTAAATATTTAGATCGACTTATGTCAATCTATTTAGTTTTTTATGTTGGATGTTGATAGATAGACATATAAACGTGTAATGAAAGATAAAGAGTAAGAAGCATATCACCACGACACAAGTATTTATAGTGGTTCGGCTACAAGGACACCTTCCTTGCCTTACTCCACTCCCCGAGTTACCTACTCGAGAGTTCGTAAACACTACACCAATCTCCTTATGGAAGAGAAGCCTTCACAACGTCGCTTACACCTTTTTCCGGTACAAAGCTAAATACCGAGTTCTTTCACACCAAGGCGAACCACACCTAACACAACGTCGCCTACCCTTTATACGGTGCTATGCTAACCACCGAGTTCTTTCATACTAAGGAGAACTAATCCTATCACAACGTCGCCTACCCTTTATTAGGTACTAGGCTAAGCACCTAGTTCCATTACTTTAGAGGAACTACTACCCATCACAACACAACACCTAATCTTCAAGGATATCCACTCCTTGTTACAACACCATCAAGGATATCACCATCCTTGAAAATATACAAATACTTATATGTATAACGATGCACCTCATCGATTATACGACCTAGGCATTCTTCCCTAATGCCACTTGATTTGATTCTTAGGCATCATTCACTAATGTCTTTGACACAACGCTTGACACCTTTCACTAATGCCTTCGTCTTGACACCTTTAGCATTCTTCACTAATGCTTTTGACACGGACGTTAAGCACCTTTCACTAATGATTTCGTCTTGACTCTTTCGGCATCCTTCACTAATGCCTTCAACACAACATCTATGGAATAAGAAAGAACAATCAACAAGAGAACCTCAGTTGTCTTGATGATGACGAAGCATGGCAACTCATGGACTTGAGCTTTCTCGACTTCAAGAAGTGGTGATCTCGCCTTTAAGAGGGACCTAGAAGATCACACAAAAACAAAAGACAAACTACATAGATCTCTTGGATATGAGGTTAGAGAGATACAATACTTGGAGGAAGTATGTGTGTGAGTGGTGAGCAAAAAGGAAGAAATGGCTCACTATTTATAGAGGAGAAATTCTATTGTTCCCCGGATCCCTCCCACAAGGGATCCATCTAGCACAAAGCTAGGGATCCGTGGGACGCTCCTCTTTGCCCATGGGTATTTTTGGTTATGGGTCATGGGTCATGGGTTATGGGTTGATCCATGGGTTTCTTTCTAGATACAATGTATCTCAAGGATACAATGAACTTGGTTAAGTGGTTTATATAAAACCATGGGTTATGGGTCAATACCATTTGCCAGTTTTTACCCATTTAGTATATACTTGTTTTTACCCATTTTAGTATATACTTGTTTTTACCCATTTTAGTATATACTTAGTTAAGCATATGTTAGCCCAATATGTAAACACTAGTTGTTGTACATATGTATCTAAATCATAAAATCACTTATACTTGTTTTAGTGTTTTATGTGAAAACGTTAGTGTGTTAGAAAACTATTGAATCAAACTATTTACATATTTTATTTGTTTCGTTAAAATGATTTTACGTTTGTTATCGACAAAACATTAGAAGATCGTAAAATATAAATAAACGTTTTTACGGCTTATTTGTATTAACAATCTCCCCCTTTTTGTTGATGACAAAACATAAAATTATTTTAAGGAAAAACTAAAATTTGAATTAGTAGTTTTTACTTTCTTCTCCCCCTTTTTGTCGAAACAAAAAGTGTTAAAAGAAACTAACACAATTTTTTTTTTAAGTATGTAAAAGAAAATCTAAAGAGATCAAGTGACGGGAATGGTACTCGTCTTAACTCCCCCTTGACGAGTCAATCCCTTTGAGAGGGCGTCAAGTACATAACGTAAATATACTAATGTGTTTGCAAATATGTTTGCAAATGGTTCGTCTAAGTGACGAAAACGTGCTCCCCCTTGAAGATTGCAAAGTTGCAATGGGGTGTCATGAAGTATAATCCAAAAGCGGATTAAGTTGCAAGTGATTTTGCAATATCGTTTGACACAAAGCTCCCCCTAGCTTTATGATGTCAAAATCTTCATGTGTACTTTGAAAATCTACAAAGTAAAGGTTAGAAAACAAGAGTATAGTGCATAATTTCCTGCAAATAAACCTCAAGTTAGTAGTAATTTCTGCTTCTGTAACACGGATCCCACGGTTCCCTTCTTGGAGGGATCCGTCTAGGCATTTTGGAGGGATCCGGCTGTCTGTAGACAGTTTCTTCAGCAATGAGAATGTCCCAATCAATGCTAATGAGGAGGTGAGATATGTGTACAATGTAACAAGCACAACACACAAAATAATCATGGCATATAAATATTCATTCAATAAAACAAGAGATAATCAAACAAATCTCTAAAACTAAGAGAATGAACTAGGCCATACAAATACTACTTAATACTAACTAGTTACTAGACTTAAAACGCGACAATGTGTTTGAGTTTAGGGATGAGTGGACTTGTTGATTTGATCCAACTTTGCAAGAAGATGATTAAACATGAAATGTATCTCATTTCGTGCTTCTTGAACAAGTCCTTGAGTGATTAGAAAATTTGGACAATTATTGTCTTGGTTTGGAACCGGAGGGGAATGGATATTTTGAGAAGGCTCTATGTGTGATTTTGGGTCTTCATTTTGAGAAGTGGGATGGGGTTCTAAAAATGAGGGTGGTAATGGAAATTCTTCAATATGATCAAGGTCGTTCTTTGTCTCCCATGATGGACTAGTTGGTGTTGTTGGTGGTTCCCTATTCAATGAAAAGGTTGGTGAATGAGAGGTTCTTGGTGGTGAATGATCCAAAGAGTAGATGTTTGGGTGAGGAAGAGGATCATTCAACTAGTGTAGTCCATGCTTAAAGAATGAATGTTTTGACGGTTTGCTAGAACTAGCCATATTTGGTTTTGAACTAGATGATCCTTTTTCTAGTCCGAAAGGTTTGATGCTAATCCTTGCGGTTCTTTTAGCACTTGTTGGATGAGTTTGATGAGATGGGATTCTAGTATTATTATCTCTAATGGGAGATGTTTCGGTGGATGAGATTTCATGGATCATTTAACCCTTTCTTTTGGATGATCCTATGGTTGAAGAGTTGTTGCTAAGAGCCTTTGTCATAGTGATGATGATGCTAATATAAACTACTAGTTGCTGATTTTTGAAAGGTAAGTGAGAGTGGTGCCTTAACCCTAAGGTTGTTTGGTTTATAAAGGATAATTTGAATTAGGAAATTAAATTCTTGTCCACTTAGAGGATTAAGCATGCACTTAGGATATTGATCAGCTCTAGGAGGATAATAAATGAAGGCTAAAAGTGGTTAGATAACCAAAAGGTAACTTAAAATTGAATATGGAAGCTGATTCGGGCTTTCTGCAACCACGGATCCGCGGATCCCTCTCAGAGGGATCCGTCAGTTAAAGACCAGAGATCGGCTATCCCAGGCAGTTCTAGGTGAAATGATTAAGCTTTTGTAAGGTTTGCTATTAATGGATTTCGAGGTTTTGACTTAATTTTGAAGTCTTTAGCTGTTGGATATCTTAAATCCTCAACCATAATGAGTGATGGTGCTTAATGATGGTTTTGGGTAAGAAAATTGACTTTAGGTAGTCTAACTATGTGTTTGACAAGGATACCATTTAATTTGATATGGAGAAATGGTGGTAATAAATCCTAGAAGTCAGATGAAGAACTAAGAAAAAATTACAAAAATCTTTAAAAATAAAGAAGAAATGAAAAACTAGTTTTGACCCTAATTTTGAGTCAAAAGGTGATTAAGATCAATTTGATAAAATTGATGGATATACTTAACTAAGTGCTATCAGATGTGATAAATAATGTGTGAGTGTTGGAGCAGAATTATGGTGAGTTTTGACGAGTTGATAAATCAAAAATATTTTGAAATATATACTAGGTAAGCCATGGATGAGTGTGAGGCTTTCAACTATTTGATGAAGACTTAGTTGGCTCTAGTATCTTATGTTTGACTAGTGTGAGGTGATCTAGTAAGCTATTTTGATGTAAGCAAGTCTGTATTGCTTATCAGAAGTCACGGATCCCGCGGTTCCATTCTGGGAGGGATCCGTCTAGTTCAAATGCTGGGATCCGCCTACTGCAGATCAGAAGCCTTTCAGCAAATGTGCAACTTTGCACTTTTTAGTAAATGTTTATCCTAGTTGTTTCTATAGGGACTAAGTGCAAGAACACAACAAATATAATGTATAGCAAAGTAGGAAGAACTAATATTCCTAGAATGAGTGACGACGACCACTCAAAGGGTCGTAAAAACTCATTCTTCAAATTCCTAAGTTAGAATTGTTTAGTGCCAATATATGGCGATACCTACATACTACGAGCATAGTTAAAGTGTTACAAACAATTGTTTGAAATTGTTCATCACAAATTTGGGTCCTATGACCTTACCTCTCTTCTCCTCCCCATCCCGTCTTCACCCGTCCTCCACTCTATCATACCATTTCTACCTCTTTTTCTTCAAGAAATTGGCAAAGCACTTGAAGATTCCCTTGGTTTGTTGCCATTCGGGTGATGCACTAGGAACGTCCGGCAATTGGTTGATATACTCCAAGGGGTCGAGTTCGGTATTTCCGAGTGGGTTGCTACTTCCTTCACCTTCTCTTTGTCTCTCCCTTTCTTCCGGGGAATCCGTAGGTGGGTGAGGCCTTTTGCCATCTACCATAAACCTCGTGGTTCTTCCCTCGGTTAATGATACCATAACCTTGTTGCAAAAGCTATGGTCATAGGTTTGTGGAGAAGGATCTAATGCAAAGATGAATTTAGCAAGACGGGTTAGGAGCATTGCATACGGGAGCACCATCTTGTCCATGCTTCTTACACTTGCCATTCTCTTGATCATGTAGTAGGCAATGTTAAAGCGAGTCTCGGTCACTAGGCAATAGATCATGAAGCTTAGACATGCGTTGGGGTGATCCTTGTTTCCTACTAGGCACACCACATTCTCCCTTATCACATCTTTCCATTTCCTATACAACCCGGACATCTCCGAGAGCTCCATTTGGAAAGGATCCCTATAGATCACTTTTGACTTCCTAGTAACCCTTGATGAGGATGCTCTTGGCATAAACACGGTGTCCCTTACTGTGGTTGCTTCCGGGATTATCGTGTGATAAATTTCGTGATGATCAACCATAGAGTGTATCTCCTCCAACGACCACTCATTAGAATACATGCAAACACCATCATATGGAACCCCTATTATTCTTCCAAACTCCTCAAGCGAAAGAGTGTACTCATGTCCATTTATGGTGAATTCAATTGAGATGGACCCATCATCATTTCTAATTATACCCATTGTCTTGTAGAACTCAAGCACAAAGACCGGGCAAATTTGCTCGTTTATATCCAATAAACAATCAAACCCAATTGTTCCAAAAACTTCCCTTATGTCGGTATTTGCAAGGAATGATGGATCAACAACTCTACCTTCGTGAAAGAGTCTCTTTTCAAGCATCTTAAAGGCTTTCCTATCGTCCGGTCTTAGTCCATCTTTCCTATGGTACATGGGTATGTAGTGAGCGGTGTCTTGGTAATCTTGTTGCTTGTTGTTTGGCATGATTGTTCCTAAACAATATAACCACAATGTGGTGTTAATTGTGAATAGTAACCTAGAGGGTTTGATCACAATTTTTCTCTCATCATCTTTGTTGGATTCAAGAAATGTGTTTAATTTGTATTAACAATGTTAATTCTTTGATTTAGATTATCTTAGAAAACAATATGGTGACAAATTATGATAAACCCATTTGAACCCAACTCTTAAAGATGAAGAAATTGTAATCCTAGAAATCAAGAAATTAAATTAACAATGTAGTGAAGATTATACTTACACAAGTGATTGTTAAGCTTGAGAGGAATGATCAAATTGCTCCTATGAACAGTAGCTGAGTTCTTGTTCGTGAGTCTTTGGGGTGAGTATAATTGTGGAACATCCACAGTGATCATTCTTTAATTTAAGCTGTCTTCTGTTGCACGGATCCCGCGGATCCCTCTCATTTGGGATCCGGCTAGTGTAAACGTAGGGATCCGGCATGACAGCAAAAATCAGCTCAAACATTCCTTGATAACTTTGGTTTGGGAGTTCTAAAACGCCTAGTGTTTTGATGTTAAGGCTCTAAAACTTGTGATTTGAGGTTTTGAAGATTTTAATACTATTCCTATTAGACGTGGTTCCCTTTTTAAGAATTAGTCATAATTCTTGGGAAGCTTTTCAAACATTATAATAAAATCCCATTTTATCATAATATAAGAAGTTTTACATGAATATTTATTGACATAGATGAAGTGTCAATAAACCCTTTGTGATGAATAATGATTGAGGCTATCGAATAACCAAGATATCATTATTACGAGTTGGTAGCGTAGTCTATACAACTTAGTCGAAGAATACTATTCTTGATGATGACTATAATATAGATAACTACTTAAGTAATTACTAATAGATACAAATCATGCGACTAATATTTTCACAATAATAAAATCAAAAGTAAATTAATAGCGATCATACATTTGCTAAATATTCTTTTTAAGAAAAGAAGTATTTAGATGAAATGCTTTGTGATCTTCTTAGAATCTCCAGATTCATATTGTGAGAAGGACAATACTAAACATTCTTTTTGCGAAAAGAAATATTTAGATGGATTCTTCATGATCTTCTTGGTAATCCTTAATCCAAGTATGAAGAATACTTAACAAGAAAAATGTTAGAACATTCTATCATTGTCCAACAATAAACATTATAATGATTTTTTAAAACATGACAAAAAAAATCCTTCTTTGTAGTTTTCAAACATACACGGATCGTATCAAGTTTTTAAAGTACAACATACTCTAAAATCTTGGTAACGAAGCTCTGATGCCAATTGTGGAAAACTAGAAGGGGGGGGGGTTGAATAGTTTTACCAATTTAAAACTTCCTTTTAAATATTTAGATCGACTTATGTCAATCTATTTAGTTGTTCATGTTGGACGTTGATAGATAGATATATAAACGTGTAATGAAAGATAAAGAGTAAGAAGCACATCACCACGACACAAGTATTTATAGTGGTTCGGCTACAAGGACACCTTCCTTACCCTACTCCACTCCTCGAGTCACCTACTCGAGAGTTCGTAAACACTACACCAATCTCCTTATGGTGGAGAAGCCTTCACAACGTCACACCTTTTTCCGGTAAAAAAAATACCGAGTTCTTTCACACCAAGGCGAACCACACCTAACACAACGTCGCCTACCCTTTATACGGTACTAGGATAACCACCAAGTTCTTTCACACCAAGGAGAACTAATCCTATCACAACGTCGCCTACCCTTTATTAGGTACTAGGCTAAGCACCTAGTTCCATTACTATGGAGGAACTACTACCCATCACAACACAACACCTAATCTTCAAGGAGATCCACTCCTTGTTACAACACCATCAAAGATATCACCATCCTTGGAAATAGACAAATACTTATATGTATAACGATGCACCTCATCGATTATACGACCTAGGCATTCTTCCCTAATGCCACTTGATTTGATTCTTAGGCATCCTTCACTAATGCCTTTGACACAACGCTTGACACCTTTCACTAATGCCTTCGTCTTGACACCTTTAGCATTCTTCACTAATGCTTTTGACACGGACGTTAAGCACCTTTCACTAATGTTTTCGTCTTGACTCTTTCGGCATCCATCACTAATGCCTTCAACACAACATCTATGGAATAAGAAAGAACAATCAACAAGAGAACCTCAGTTGTCTTGATGATGACGAAGCATGGCAACTCATGGACTTGAGCTTGCTCGACTTCAAGAAGTGGTGATCTCGCCTTTAAGAGGAACCTAGAAGATCACACAAAAACAAAAGACAAACTACATAGATCTTTGGATCTGAGGTTAGAGAGATACAATACTTGGAGGAAGTATGTGTGTGAGTGGTGAGCAAAAAGAAAGAAATGACTCACTATTTATAGAGGAAAAATTCTACTGTTCCCCGGATCCCGCGGATCCCTCCCACAAGGGATCCGTCTAGCACAAAGCTAGGGATCCGTGGGACGCTCCTCTTTTCCCATGGGTATTTTTGGTTATGGGTCATGGGTTATGGGTTGATCCATGAGTTTCTTTCTAGATACAATGTATCTTAAGGATACAATGAACTTGGTTAAGTGGTTTATATAAAACCATGGGTTATGGGTCAATACCATTTGCTAGTTTTTACCCATTTAGTATATACTTGTTTTTACCCATTTTAGTATAAACTTGTTTTTACCCATTTTAGTATATACTTAGTTAAGCATATGTTAGCCCAATATGTAAACACTAGTTGTTGTAAATATGTATCTAAATCATAAAATCACTTATACTTGTTTTAGTGTTTTATGTGAAAACGTTAGTGTGTTAGAAAACTATTGAATCAAACTATTTACGTATTTTATTTGTTTTGTTAAAATGATTTTACGTTTGTTATCGACAAAACATTAGAAGATCGTAAAATATAAATAAACGTTTTTACGGCTTATTTGTATTAACACGGATGAAAACGTAATAAAACGTGTAAAAATATATAAAAAACAGACGAAATGGACGAAAACGTATAAAAACGGATGAAAGTGTATGAAAACGGACGAAAACGTATGAAAACGTATATAAACGGATAAAAATTGATGAAAAGGTATAAAACGGATGAAAACGTATAAAAACGGTTGAAAACGGACAAAAACGAATAAAAACGTATGCAAGCGTATAAAAACGCAAGAAAAAAGGATGAACACGTATAAAAATGGAAGAAAACGTATAAATACGGACAAAAACGTAAGAAAACGTATTTAAACGAAAGAAAACGGGTGAAAACGTATAAAAACGGATGAAAGCGTATAAAAACGGATGAAAACGTATAAAATGGACGAAAACCTATGAAAACGTATGAAAATGTAAGAAACCGAGCGAAAACGTATAAGGAATGCCTGAGTTCGACCCTTGCCTAGGGGCAATTGTAAATTTACAGCCACAAGGACGACTAGTGTAAAGTTTTTAGAGCCACGGGGGCAATTTATGTAAATAACTCTTGATCGTTTAAGTTTAGAGCCACAAGGATGACTAGTGTAAATTATTAGAGCCACATGGACCTTTTATATAATTGACTCAAGGATGAATGGTGTAATTTTTTAGACCAACAGGGATGATTTATGTAAATTTATGTAATTAACTCTTGGTCAGATTATGCCACGTCAGATTTATGACTACAATAGCAAGATTAAGAAAATATTTGAATATTTTAGGAAAAAAAAAATAGCAAGATTAAGAAAGGTAGATGCCTAAAGAAAAAAAAATAGCAAATTTGATGACTTTTTAGACAATTATCATTATTTTTTAATATGATTAATGTAATTGCAAGTATTGTGTTTTGGTGTTATCCTTTAATTTGTAGATATATTGACTTATGGTTATAAGACCGGTCTTGGCACCTGACTTGAATACACAATCTAAACTATGTGATTTTCACCTTCATTTTTAAAAATTGCGTTGGCAAGGGTTTTGTAAAGTTAAGTGAAAGGTGAGAGATATAAATTAAAGATGTTCTGTTTGTTACAATAAGTTTTTCTATTTCTTAGGTTGCGTTTGGATCTACATTATATCGGTTACACCAATTTTTGACAAGAGGATTATTATTTTGATATCTGATAAGAAGAGTTTGCGTTCAGGGTCATAACATGCGTGAAAACAATTGATATTGGAACACACTTAATCTATACTTTAGAACTACACAATTATACAACTCCTGGTCATCAGCAAGTTGTTTATAGACGAGTGTACTTCTCTGTAACGGGTAAGTTTATTATTTTCTATTATGTAATGTGTTTTTATCTTATTACAAAACAAACATATTTTCTTATTATTTTTTAGACAACGAAATGTCATATATAAGAGGAAACAAATTTTTAGTTATTTCATGCAAACAATGACGAGTCACGAGTGTACTTCATTGTTCACTTTTTATTCCCTTTTTTACCATTCTTTATAGAGTCTTGATTGACACACTCTGATTTTGATCTGCACACTCTAATGTATAATCTTCAAAAACTCCATATAATAAATGTACAACTGTTTAAAGCACAATTTGAAATGTGTAAATAAAAAATAAGAGTGTGCAAATCATTAGCATTCTTTATATGGTATATCTTTTTAACAAATAGAATTATAAAGCTACCCTGTGGCCATGAAGCTAATAAAGTAACCTTTGAGTAAATTACACCGTTCGTCCCTGTGGTTTGCTCCAAATCACTACCGTAGTCCCTGTTCTTTTTTTTTTTTGCTTTTTTGCTCCTTATGGTTTACATATTGCACGCTGTCGGCCCTTATCGCTAACTGCCGTTATCTTTTTCGTTATCTCAATGGCATAGTTAGTCCTAACCAAACGATCACTTGCAGCGTTAGTCCTTTATACTAACGACCGTTAATAACTCAAAATTTTTATTAAAATAAAACCTTTTCTATGCGGTTTTTATCGTTTTCTTACGTTTTCATGCGTTTTTGTCCGATTTTATACGTTTTCGTCTACCTTTTCTACGTTTTTATACAGTTTCTTACGTTGTGATACGGTTTTGTCTGTTTTTATACGTTTTCTTTGTTTTTTACGCTTTTGTCCGTTTTTATACGTTTTCCTTCGTTTTGTACCCTTTTGTCCATTTTTCTTACGTTTTTGTCTGTTTTTATACAGTGTAATTTAAAAAAAAATGACGTTTTTTTTAATCTGATTTTTAAATTTTTTTTTCCGATTTAAAAAAAAATACGTTTTTTTTTTAATCTAATTTTTAAAAAAGTTTTTTCCGATTTAAAAAAATTACGTTTTTTTCAATCTGATTTTTAAAAAAGTTTTTTAATCAGATTACGTTTTAAAATCGGAAAAAACATTTTTAAAAATCAAGTTTTTTAAAAAATTACGTTTTTTTTTAAATCGGAAAAATCTTTTTTATAAATCAAATAAAAAAACGTAATTTTTTTTAAATCGAAAAAAACTTTTTTAAAAATCAAATTAAAAAAACGTTTTTTTTTTAAATCGGAAAAAACTTTTTTTAAAATTAGATAAAAAAACGCAATTTTTTTTTAATCGGAAAAAACTTTTTTAAAAATCAGATTAAAAAAACGTATTTTTTTTTAAATAGGAAAAAACTTTTTTAAAAATCAGATTAAAAAAGAAAACGTATTTTTTTTTAAATCGGAAAAAAATTTTTAAATCAGATTAAAAAAAACTTATTTTTTTTTTAAATTACACCGTATAAAAACGGACAAAAACGTAAGAAAAACGGACAAAAGCGTAAAAAACGAAGGAAAACGTATAAAAACGGACAATAACGTAAGAAAAACGGAAAAAAACGTATGAAAACGTATATAAACGGACAAAAACGTATGTAAACGTAAGAAAAACGGACAAAAGCGTAAAAAACAAAGAAAAACGTATAAAATACATACAAAACCGTATCACAACGTAAGAAATTGTATAAAAACGTAGAAAAAGTAGACGAAAACGTATAAAATCGGACGAAAACGCATGAAAACGTAAGAAAACGGGTGAAAACGATAAAAACCGCGTAGAAAAGATTTTTTTTTAATAAAATTTTTGAGTTATTAACGGTCGTTAGTATAAAGGACTAACGCAGCAAGTGATCGTTTGGTTAGGACTAACGGTGCCATTGAGATAACGAAAAAGATAACGGCAGTTAGCGATAAGGACTGACAGCGTGCAATATGTAAACCATAGGGAGCAAAAAAACAAAAAAAAAAAGAACAAGGACTACGGTAGTGATTTGGAGCAAACCACAGGGACGAACGGTGTAATTTACTCTAAACCTTTTTATAAATCATATTACTTAGAAGTCTTTAATTTATCTTTTATTACTTAAAAGAAAAAAACAAACTAACAGATTCACACAATAAACAAGATAAATATACTTTATACCATACACTTGTTTAGCTTACAACTATTTGGTTAGGAAGATTTCACACCACATCGATACCGCTAGGTTAGAATTTCTTTGGTCTTTATGACTTTTAATCCTAAGATAATACGATACCTCTATATAGAGTTTTAACTACTTTGCACATTCTAACTAAATTTTGTATGCCTTATACAAGATGATCACTCTCTGCACTATATTTTGTGAATTAGTGATAGCCAAATGAGTCAATGACAATAACATGTGGTAAAAAAATATACTAATTGCGTGCATAAGTGGCTTTGTGTTACAACTTTTGATGGGATGGGATTAGGATAAAAAGTGTCAAAGCAAATGCTTGTGACTTGTGTGAAACCAGGGTGTCACATAACAAGTTGATTAAGAAAAGGACAAGATTGCCCCTGTTGTATCATGTGTTGGCCTCTTGTCTTTTTACTCCTTAACAGAATTCCATTTCAAATACTAAATCAAAAAATTCCAAAACGGCGTATTGATTTCTGGTCACACTTCCACCAATTAAGGTGGTGTGTGATTTCCTGATTTAGTAGAATACATGTATTAAAGAATGGTGTATAGATGTATAAAACACTGACATGGATATGTTTGTCAAAAGTATTTGTTGCGAGAACCGGAGATAAAACTATAGATAAAGCATAAGCGGAAACTAAAAACTAAAAAATAATCTTTTAAACTATAGAAGTGAGATTGTCATGGCGCAAAAGCAGATATGGTCTGGTATTCCCTTGTTCCATGTATTGGAAAGTTTTTATAAGTTTTGTTACTAAAAAACAAAGCTAATATAAGAGGGTTGAGTATGGTAGCACCCAACCCATGTCAGTCCAACGTGTCATCAAAATTGGCGCCGCTGGTCGAGTGTCACCATACCTGAAGTGAGTTGAGTGAGTGAAATAGCTAGTTTACTGGCATACGCCAGTTTTTTATTTGTGTGTATGTTTTGATTTTTTAATGTATTTAAAATGAATTTTGTGTTTTAATTGGTTATGGTTGAACTTTTTTGGCATGTTATGAGAGAGGTATTTTGGTGTGTAAATGGGTTGCGTAAGTTGCTGATGTGACGCTGAGTTGGCAAAGTGACACGTGAGTCGGTGCCACCATACCTAATGCTCTAAGTACATTATTCTTAAAAAGTACTCGTAAAACATAAGTTTCTAATATAATTTGTGTGCCAAAATGTTTTATGTACGAGTACTTGGCAAATTTAATTATTTGTGGGCAGCCTGGTCCAGGGTGAATTAATGTAAACACATGGCTTTTGGAAACCAAAAGTTGAGATGTGTCCCAAAAGTCCCAATTTACCAAATATGCTATTTTATAATACAACCAAATGGAGTACAAAATTATTTAAGAGGTATCACATGTGATTTAACATAGCATCTTGATCTCCGATGTTATGGACTGAAATAATTGTTCAAGTTTGATAAATTAATGTAAACTGTCTTTTTCACCAAAAAATAAAGTACCAACAAGGCAACAAAAAATTTAAAATGAAAAAGACCTTCGAAATACAAAGATACTCAGACAGATAATATCAGCACCGAACAAGTATTATCGACTAAAATGATAAGCATAGATGTGTTTTGTCGAAAAGCAGAATAAAGCATTCGAGACCAAGCCCACGTAACTTGCAAGCTCAAGTTCGTATCTGTATGCAGCCTTTGGTGAGAACGCTTTTGTCAATCACACTACAATTTAAACTGAATTTTCAGTTTGTCATCAATTAACCCATATGGGAATTGAGATTATAAGTTCACTGAACTAATGAATATTGTGTTTCTACCTATAAATAATGAAAATCATAAATAACTAACACAGTATACAAATACAACAACTTGCTTGCCGCGATTTCCTTGTATCCACATAGCTGCAAAATCTTCATACATCAACAGGCGGTTAAAATTCACTCTGATAAAATATCAGAAACAACAGCCCACATGGAAGCGATAAAATCTCAATAACTTGCAGCTGCACTCGAGCCTAAAAAAATGGCTGTGGATGACCTGTGTGCGGGTCAAGACCTGGGCTATATATTAGGAAGAGAAATCAAGCCCATTGAAGCCCATCAGACCCGAAATCTGAATTTGTGACTGGAGAGTCACCAAGATCGTGGTGTTCAATCACTTGGGTTTCACCAATAGGGTCGACGTATGGTTCTAGAAGATCGGATGACCTTTCAGATGGTATGCCGTAATCTTTAAGAATGCATGACGAGGCCTTGGAAGAAGCTTCTCTTTCTAAAACAGCCAAGTAATTGTCTTCAAATTCAAAGACCAAATACTTTTCCTTGCATACTGTGCAAGGCATAACACTCGATCAGAATCAACATTACATACAAATTATATAATTTAAAGTCGATGTGGCAATTTTTGACGGGTCAAAACGGGTTAGTGTCAAAACAGGCACTACTTTTTTCCGGTGTCTATTGTACAATCAACCCGTTTTTGATGTATTAAAAAAATGGGGAAAGGACCAAATAAGCACTATTCTGTAACAAAACAACCCCAAAAAATTGGCTATTTGAGAAACTAGCCACAATTTCTGCAAACAATCAGTGGATTGATTTTGTGAAGTCCGCAAATCATTTGGTGACTCATTTGGGACTGATTTTAGGGAATGGCTAGCAATTTGCTGACAAATTTTTAGAGGCAAATATATACAAAAAAAATCCCTAAAAAATGGCCCCGCCAAAATCGGTACCCGAAAACAGTCCCCAAATGATTTGCGGATCTCGTAAAATCTTTCTCCAAATCGTTGAGGGATTTTGTGGCTAGTTTCTTGAAAAGCCGTTTCTTTTGGGGACTGTTTTCGGTCATTTTCGTTATTTTCCCTTACATAAATAATGTTTTCTTAGAACCAAAAAAGATTGAAAAACTCTATTGATTTTAATCGATTACATACACTTGGTGTCCCTTTCAACCCGTTTCATTTGCAACAAAAAGTTATAAGGTTTTGGCCATTTTGGGAAGAGAAGAAGGAACCCAAATAAACCCATTTTTAAATAAATGGGTAAAAACCGCCACCTATTCCTATAGATTAAAGCATGAACTCACAATCAACAAGATGAGCAAGATGGTGAATGTTCTTTATTCGAGTTCCATTGAACTTAAGAACCTGTTGAGTCATTTTCCATAACAATGTTAGCATCTCTGAGTAAAGTAAACATGGAAAGACAAACAATAGGAATGATAAAAAATAGAAAAATGTTGATTCAAGAAAAGATTGCTTGCCTGCTCATTGCTCATATCCTCGTACCCAATGTTAACTTCATTCGCTAATACCTTCGTGTGAGATGCAAAATCACAAAATCAAAATTCCAACAGATTTTAAAAACCAAACTAAAAACAAGGATGAAATCGGATTTTTAATCTGAGCAAAAGGACAACTATATGCTCACATTTAGTGACGACTTTTGCACATATATTCCAACTTATATAATCGTTTACGTTAGGTTGGGTAAAGGGCCAAATGTGTGTGGGTAAACGACCTATTTTTTAGTAGTCATTGAAACAGACCTCCTTCAGGTTGGATTGACCCGCAAACACTTTTTTCTCCATTTGTTAAGAATAAGTAGTATTCATGCTACTATGAATAAAAACCATCTAGGAGGTTGTATTATTTTTCCATATGGGCAATTTTCAACTCATTTTACAGGGGTACCCATTTAGCTAAAATTAATAAATTTGACCATTAGAGATCGAAAAACCCACAACGCTTTTCATTGATAAGAAATTGAGTGGATATAAACACCTCTAATGTTTGTCTATCAGCAACCAAGTCAAGATTTGAGCATTCATACCTGTGATAAGATCACAATCTGTTCTCCTTTGAACCTTGCCATGGAATACCGAGCCTTAGTCAATAGTTTTAGCTAAAACAAAACAGAAATAAACAAATTAACTTCCAAATCAACGAGGTAGGAGAATATATGAGTACATAACTAAAAATGAGAGATAATCACATTTACCCCTATGCTGTCTTCGCACTCCTCGCTGTAAAGAAGAAAACATGAAAATTAGAGAATGCATTAGTAACTACTATAAATATACTAGTGATATTGACAGAGGATGCGTACTCTATAAGTGGTTCTGACAGAGGAGTAAAAACTAAGCCAGCAACTATTAAGTATGACGGCTGACCCCCTTCAATATGATACGGTACCTGTAGTGCAGCCACATCATAGGGTGACGAATTAGTTACACCAGAAAATAATTATACCAATTGATTACGTGGGTTCGCATCAAGAGAGAATCATGGTGATAGACTGATAGCAACGTACCAAATGAACTCGTGGATTCATAGCAGTTTGAACTTTCATGGAAGCCCCTGCTCTGATGATACCAAGCTCTGCTATATCACCCGTGAATCTGAAACAAAACATCGTTAGATATAATTTTATAGCATGTGCATGCAATTTACTGTTCACGGGGTAAATGGAGCAGTAGTTGAGCATAAATCACGTTTATAATTAACTTAATATTGCATAGCGGGTAGTGCTGTGATACAAAAACAAAGGAAAAAAAAATGATCGAAGTTGATATGACAAATTATATAGGAGCATCAGAGGCTTTACTTTTGACTAATGAGGTAGCGGAATGCAATGCGTTCGGTTGATCTGAATGGAACTGTCCCTTCTGACCCAACATCTACACCATCGAAGCTTACAATTACATCCCCCTGGAAAGTGAGAAAATCTTAGAGAAATAAAAAAACATTCTCAATAGAAAATTACTTCTTTTTCATCTTCGCGAACAAATAAAAAAACATTTCTCAATAGAAAAATACTTCTTTTTCATCTTCGCTAATACAACTGCACGTATTAGGCCACCACGCAAGGCCGAAACATAGTAAACATGGGAGTATAATCTCGAACTCAAATTGCTTCATGTTTCTATTTATTCTTTTGCAACAATGCAATAAGCAGTGTGGATGAAACTCCACTCATAAATCAAACATTTATTCAACCCTCAAATATGTAAGTAGTTTATGGTTTCACATAGTGATCTTGTGTATTTCTGAAACCTTGGGTCTTATTGAGATTTTGTATAATTGTACTTCCTACTCAGTTTCGTAGTGGCTTTCTTCCGCTCATTGCCCTGGGTTTTTCCTAACCTTTTATCTCATTTCTTCTAAATCTTTGTTAGTAAGTCAATAACAATGGCTAATTAGGGTTTAATGGTAGCGTACCTCCTTCAAGACATTACTGGCACCGGAAGTGGGTTCAACACGGCGGACAAGTACACCCTACATATATGGTCATTCATAAGTATGGACATAAAAGTGACATATAATAGTCATTTTAGAATAGATAGACAACCTCGTTAGATGGAACTTTTAAGCATGCACGCAAAGCTGGATTCTCTAACTTTTGCAATAATATTCCAAGGGAAGGGAAACCTGGAATCAAATTTTTTTGGTTATATACAATAAGGGAAAAATGTAAGAGGGAACACATACAGTTTAGCTTTAGAAGGTAGTCGATGCAAGGACACCATTTTAAATTTGATAAAACATTTACTAATTCCATCATTGGAAACATAATATGATAAAGTGTGATGTAAAGAAATAATCTCTCACCGGTGTACTTCCCATTTCTCTCATAGTCATCCAGAAAATGAGACACAACCGTTGTTGGAATTACATACCCTATGTTCTCAGTATCATCAGACCTGTACACCTAAGAATAAACATATGCAAGAAAGAATCGGCTTGTTCTTATGAGAAAAGCCAGTCAAACTAATATATTATCGCATGACATATTGTTCAAGACACATTATGTTTCGTTTACTAGAAACAAGTAGTATTTCCAGCTATACTAGCCATGGTAAAAACTGCAGGAGAATCACACATGTAAATCCCATGCAAATCCATCTAATAAATTTATACACTACATTGTGAAAAGGAGTATGCATTTTACATTTTTTAGACTAAAAGTGTTCCTCATCATTTGACATTACTATTAGACTCTTTTCAGGTCACATAGGGAGCATATTAGACTATTAGTTACCTGAAAAGCCACTCCGATGCATTCTCCCTGATCATTAAAAGCAGGACCACCACTATTACCTACAAAATGGCTGGTATAAGCAGTGGTTACAGCAGGAAGAAACATAAAGCATTATGACATTAGTATAGGAAAAGGAAAATATAAGGTGACAATGCTGAGACAAAGTACATTATCATGCAAAAAGAAATGAGAATGTAAATGCTTTACCCAAAAAAGAAATGAGAATGTAAATTTACCAGGATTAATTGCTGCGTCGATTTGGATGCCCAACAATTCGGCTGATCCATGAGCATACGATGTAACCTGCCAGTGAGCGTATAATGATATTACTTCTAAACACAATAATTATCATACTTGAAACAGGAGATTCGAAAAGCTGGTGATTTTTCAACATGCTCATGTATTGGAATTCAAAAAATGGACCCATATTTACATCAGATCATGTATGATGTAGCCAAATCTGTAATATTTATCACAATATATGCTCGTGTTATTTTTCTTAAGAAACATCTTCGTATTAAAATTAGTTTATACCACAAAGTACAAAAATGTGACTGCTATTTCTATTCAGACCATGAGAAGTATGTGGAGCCATAACTAGTTTCGCTTTCTGCAAACAGGTACGAAAACTACAATCTAATTTCTATCAAAGATTCTTGATTTACTTCTTTAAATAAACTACATATACATATACATTGTATATAAAAGGATTCAAGGGAACTTCTGGAGATTGGAAGTTATAGCCATAGCATGTTGTAGTACAAACCTCTATTCGCGATACAACCCCCTTGGTCACTGAAATTGTGTCTCCACCAAGTGGATACCCTACAACAGTTACTGGATCCTGTAGACAACAAGCTTATAGTTACAAACACATATCACAAAAAAAAAATTATCTGTTCTTTTATTCTGTTTCATAGTTAGTTCAGTGACTTCAGTCAATTTTTAAGGAGGGTCCAAAGTGTGCAAAAAATTGACCTGAAGACGAGGCAAATGGCCAAACTGTAGTGGCTCGGCTCCTTTCCAGAATTTCTCATTTTCTACTGAAAGCAAAGCTATGTCACATTCCATGCCTTTAGCTAAAACCTGTGAAGTAAAATATTGATAATAGTTAAATAACATGAGAAGCGACATCTACTGCATAGATCCTAACAAAATACTGTTAGTGCCAAAGAATTCTCACACCAAATTGAGAAGGTTACTTCAATAACCTATTAATAAGAATACCTTAGCCACATACTTGGTATCGTCCCCTCTTTTCTTGACTTTTACCTGCAAACAATGAATATAATGATGCTGAGTAATAAGGAAACAAGTTAAAAAAAAAGAGTAATAAGGAAACTGAACTATTCTGTAACATTGACCAACAGAATTTAGAAGAGCATTTTTGGAAATATACAACGCATCAAAATAACATGCAAGATTTCATATATCTTCTGTGCCTTCCATGGACATGATGTTGCTCTCATTAAGAATATTTTTTCAATGTAAGAAACATGTAAGCCAGATGATAAGACTCAAAATGTAAAAAGCATGTTGGCTTTACAAGTTTTTCATGTACCAAGACAATGTAATACACTTATATATACTCATGTACTCATGTGTAACTCCTATCCACTATGGAGTTTAATTATAACTAAGCAGCTGCAGGAAACGTTTTGGCTGGCTAACTTTGACTGCAAAGTACAATTAAATACAGGAATGTTTTACGTTATGTACAAATTATCAGTAATCTGGGTATATGATACAAAATATCACTGTCAGAATGAGAAACAACGTTTGATAGTGAACTAACTTACTTGTGTGTTGTGTTCAACACAATGAGCATTTGTCAAAAGCTTTCCATCGCCAATCATGAAAGCACTGCACATGTTACAGACTCGCAGTGAGAAACAACACTTGACTATGGTCATAGGGTATAATGACAACAATTTTTATATGAACTGCAACTACTAGAAGCACTATTTTGGAAAGGAATTTGGTACATGCCTTCCTGTACTTGTATATTGTCTTTGCTTTTGCCAAGGAAGGGAATAATCAGGTGCAGTATGAGTACAGTAAACCTAAGAAAGAAACAACGATGTTAGAATCTAACCATGGTGGCAGTGAGAATGACAAGGGTACTGGCATAAACTACTACAATCTACACGCAAATAGACACCCTTTATCCCAAATCAAATGAGATATATCACTTTTTAACTAGTTCCAAAACCAATTAGACAACTGAGGTTTTGGTGATCAAGCGACACACAAAATAATCCAAGGTATCCCTAGGAATTTTTCTCTTGCTGCAAAAGAGAAACTATTTTTTGGATGCAGGCGGCATAACCAAAAGTATTATGTAATATTTGACCTGGTCATACTATCTATGCAGGGTTTGGTATGAAAATCTGAAGAGGATTTGCATATTAATTACCTTCACAACCGCATTTAGAAAAGAAGCATCTTGAATTTGAGTAGTCTCGGCCTGGAAAAGAGAAGGTGATTAAACATGCAGCAAATTAGGCATCACTTTGCAGCTAATAGGGGACAGAAAAATTAGCCTGGACAATGAACCTTGAACAGAATAACACAAATGTGGTTGCTTAATTAAAATGGAGAAATCAATTGGGTAACAGAATGATAAAAAGCAGCCTGTCACTGACCGCAGTCCAAGGAAAGTCAACATTAATTCTTTTTTAAGTTGGTTGCACGGCGAATAAAAAAATAGCAACAAATCATTCTTTATAAATACCCAAGCCAGTAATACCTAGTAATCACTAACATATCAACGAAGATGTCTAAGGTATTCATGTGACAATGCTAGCGGTTTTCTAAGGGCATATATATGTAGCCCACTGTATGGAACTTAAGTTACAACTAAAAGTTTGAACAATAATAGAATGCGACATTTGCCATTAATCTAACTATTTGTCTCGTTGAGAAGAAAAAATAATCAAATAATGAAATTGAGATCCTTCGATACCTGTTGATCCTTCAAGGTACCCATAAAACCTTTTGCATTTTTTCTCTGTGTACCAAACGACTTGAAGGCTGTTGATTGAGGTTGTTCTGCATTTTTAATACCATTTTGATCATCAGCATTTGAATACTGGCTTTCATCTCTTGATCTTCTTGAAAGCTTTTGTATATTAGCTTCTTTCTGGATGCAAATAACCAAGATTCATGGGCATGTCACTGTGAGAATTGAGTTTAAAGTATCAAAAAGAACACGCAAAACCAAAAATATATAATATGAATGTGAAATGTTTTCTTGCATTAACCATATCACAGTGTTTTTATGAAGAGAGAGAGTACATATGCTCTTAAAAAATTCGCCTTTCTGTAAAGCTAAAATATTTGATGAATCCGAACCAGATGTAGGACATCACATAGACAGACGTGTTCAGTGTTCCATTATCTGATTTAGTCAAATGCAATGAGTCATAGCTATAGCCAAATGTAGCCTCGCATCTCGTGTGAACACTAACCAATCACTAACCTAAGGGAGCAATAGCAGCATATTACATTCAATCTCTAATTCATTTCACACATAAACAATCTCATGATCGTTAATAACTTCATATTTTTAGACAATTTAAGTAGATGTATGATATTGTCAAATAAAAAAAACCTCCGGTGAAGATTTAAGATGGCTATAACTAACAGCATCAACACATCACATTCAAAAGAAAACTTAATTAACATATATTTTACTGTAATAAACTAAAACAAGCTCACGGTATTCACCAACTATACCTCCAGTAAATACCTAAAATAAACGAACTAACTGATATTAGCGCAAACAAGCTCGTAGTATTGAGAAATTTCATCTCGAGTGATGTATGGCCCCAAAAAAAATAACAACTCACCACCAAAATAAAACATATTCTACCGAGAGTAATTAAAAGAAGCTCGTAATTTTATATACCTATACGTCTTTTGAGGACCTAAGGTAACTGACCTAACAAATCTAAATCAGTTACTGAGATTCGCTCGTCAATTTCGATAATTGTACCTCCAGTCAAGACCTAAAATATCATAACTAACTAACTCACAAGTCACAACAACAAAATAGACTTTAATTCAACTCACATTTCTAATGAAATTAACTAAAATAAAACTCATGAGGTTCGTATTTAAGCGAATGATTTTGATAACTGCACTAGCAACAAATTACATTCAAATTGATATTCTACTGAATAATGAAGTAAAATAAGGTTATTATTTTGGATAATTATATAATACCTCAGGTGAAGATTTATTAGGTAATCGTTTCTTCTTCTTCGGATGTTGATTTTGACTTTGACTATTAGCAGCTGCTTTAGGAATAACTAAACGAGTAGCAGTAGACGACGATGAAAAAAGTCGTTGTGACGAGACTGTGTAACGAGATGTTCCGGTACCCGCTCCGGCGAGTGTGTTGAACCAGCATGATGCCACACCAATCATCGCCATTCTCACTGTTGAGAACAGTGTCAAAGTGTTTGTTGTTGTTGTTTAGAGATATAATAGTAGTTACTCAGTCGTACTAGTTTCAGTTGCCTTATCCGATCTTTTCAACAAATGAGTTTTGACTCACTTACACAAACGGTACCTTCACTTTTTATTTCATTGCAGTTTAACAAAAGTCAGTGTAAGTACTAACGATGACTTTTCTATTTCTATCTGCGACGCCCGGGGTTTTACGTAAAAAAAATAAAAATAGTTACACATACATTTTACGGGTATGTTTGGAGCAATGGGTTGGGGCTGGGGTTGGAGCTTGGGTTGAAATTCAAATTTGTATTTTTGTAAAGGGATAATTCCATATATACCCAAAAGAAACTTCATAATTCCATATTTACCCAAATAACAAGTTTTCAATGAATGAATACAATGCTTTTAAAGCATGTGTAGAAATATGGAATTATGGTTGCCCCTTTTGTAAAATTGTTTGGCAAATGGGCTTAAGCTTGAGTTTATTATTGCAAAATTACTAAAAATAACATAATTAAATGAGTTTTTGTATATGTTAAATATTTTTATGGGTAAATAAGTAATTTATGGTTCAAAAGCCACTGACTAAAGTTTTTAGCCCCTTTTAGGGGCTTATGATTTTATAAGCCCGCATGACAAACGAGACTTATTTTATAAGCCAGCTTATTTTAAAAGCTCAAGCCTCATAAGCCCATTGCCAAACACAGCCCATGTGTTTAACTCAATGATCGTTTTTTAAATTGGTAGGTAACTATAGAGACTATTTATGTAAAAAGAAATACATAAATAGTCTCTGAATTTAACCTATGGATTGTGTTTGTAATCGCAAGTGTTCATTACACAAACAATCCATAGTAAGGTTTTCAAGATCGGGATTTTACCTAGGATTGTTTTCATCTTTGCAAGATCGTGATCGTAAGATCAGATCGGGATCTTAAGATTCTACTATAAGGTTATTTCTTAATAGTTTTTGTAATGTTATACAATCTACAAATTATTATACATTATAAACATAAAATACTATGAATGTTTCATATATATGTTGTTCTAATTTATGATTATGAAATGTTTAAAAAGATTAACATGTTGTTTTTTTGAGTTCTACAAAAAATTAACCTATAAATTTGTAGTTTTTTAGTTTGTAATCCGAAAAAAGTAAGATCGGATCGGATTAAATCTTAATATGGTTAAGATCGGGATCCTATAAGATCTTAAGCTTGCAAAGATCCTATGTAGGATCTGGATCGTTTTTGCTTTGCAGTATCATAAATCGTAAGATCGTAAGATTAGGATCGGAAACCTGACAACTATGATCCATAGATTTTTTAATTGAAGACAATCCATAGATTGAACATAGAGATTGTTTAAATAACTGTAAATAACAAAAGGGACATTGTTTGCAAATTTAAGAACTTTTTTTTCAACACACGTAAACTTGAGGGACATTTCTTTAATCAAAAGTAAATGGTAGGGACCTTGTTTGTAATTTTTTAAAGACTATGTTCGTAATCGTAAGTAAACCCCAAGGACCATTATTGCCATTTTTGTTGGATGTTTAGTAGTTAATGAATAGTGAACATTGGATAAATGTTTATATATATTAAATTATATCTATATACTAAAAGTCGGGAACGCACTCGAACTACAGTGCTCGCTACAGTGCTCATTCAATGCTTATTAATTATAGCTACAGTGTTCACTATATATTCAGACAACTGTAGCAGGCGTTGTACACCTCCTAGAAAATTCTACCACCGCTCTCTTTCTCCCACCTCATTTTACAACCTCTCATTCATCTTCATCTCATCCCATCAAAGCCACCGAAGGGACAAAAATAATCTATAACCTAACTTATCAGTTTGTGTGGTTTCTTGCCATGTGTTTTCCACTTTTTTTTAGATGGTTTATATGGTCGGTGTTTAACTGAAAACACACACAACCAAATTCAGGTTAATAAAATCTAAGGTTCTTCATCTTAATTGCAGGTTTGAACATGGCTCGCAAAATAGGATCAACTGCCGCTGCCATGAATTTTTTTAATCAAGGTATGTAATTCTTTATCCTTTTTACTAATTTGTGTTTAGTTTAAGTGGGCATTGATACGATTCCGTTTTTGTGATCCAAGTGCAGATTAAGGTTTTTTGATAAACAAAAAATAGATGGAACAAATTAGCAAGTATTGGGTGTTTTAATTGATTTATGGTGAATTTGTGTTTTATTGAAATGACTATTTATTGGATTTGATTTGTGAGTGTTTGATTTAGTTGATTTTTTACGGGCTATTTTGACAGGATGCACATGGGTGGGTCACAAAATATTGAGGTTCGATTGTGTGTGGTTCAGTAGGTGTGTATTCAGGGGGTGTGGGTTCTGTTAAAGGGTTGAGTTCATGCTTTAGTAATTTGACAAAAATGAAATTGGTCGTTGAAAACTTCACCGTAACCTGGCAGGGCAATGACCGGAGAACGGCTACTATACAACTTAGTCTATTTGAAGCCATGGTCAGATTCAAATGTTTCTAAGATCATGTCCGCGTTTACTAATTTGAGCCTTAAAAGTCGTTTAATTAGTTCAGCGTCATTTTGGTGACGTCACATGACGTTTGGCTGATTTCCGAATTTGGAAGGCCAATAGTTAGCACGCAAACGATGCTTCTATATTTGCATATCTAGACGTCAGCCAAATGGCTGTTGTAAGTTACTACGGTAGTGCTTTTGTATTGCCATTTCATTAATTGGGGATCCCAAAGTATGTTAACTATTCATGTACTCGATTGATTTTAGCATACTCTCATATGTTACACTGATATTGGTTTCTGAAAACGTATGTAGGTTGAATATACAGATGTGCCCACCACTGGTCTGATCTAGGTTTCAGGATATCAGCGCAATAGATTGATCGGACAGTGTTCACCTTTTTTAGCAGTCGTGATGAGGTCTGCGTTCACATCGGATAATGTAAGTTCACTGCTACAGAGCGGTTACTAACATTTGCTTATCTTTTTCTCTTGGGAAACTGTATGTTCGAATTCATGTTGCTTATCAGGTTATTTTAACTTTATTGCAGGCGATTAAGATACAATTGCGTCTGTGCGTTTGTTATTTTGCAACTACAATAGGTTGTTGAATCATGATCGTTGAAATCGGCACGTATCTTCCCGGGCCACTACGACATCGTGTTTGCAGCCATGGCACGTCGTATACGCTTTTTTGATGCTTTACTGATGCTGGCTTGCAACTGCTTAAGCTTGTTAAGGCGGGTGAAAGCCACCCGTATCTTGGCGGGGCAGCACGACATTGTGTTTGCAGCCATGCGGGGTCGGATGCCCCTTGCTTATCCTTTGCTAATGTTGGCTTTCATTTAATTAAACTTGCTAAGGCCGGTGAAAGCGACCCGTATCTTGGCAAGGCAGCACGACATCGTGTTTGTAGCCATGGCGGGTCGGATACCCTTTGTTGTGCTTTGCTGAATTTTGAACTTTTAGTGCGTCTTTAGTTTATCAGTTATATGTTTCTCGAACTATAACATAAGTTTTGAAATTCCCCTACGTCACATTGTAGTTTACATATAGTAATATATAAGATTGACTCTAAAACAAAAAACATTTCACTGGTAGTACAACAGTGGGTCAACTACACCTACGCCATGTTTCAGGTTGTAGGGATCCTTGGCAATGCAGGTTACTATACCTCCAGCCATGGTTTATGTATCCTCTACAATTATTTTGTTTTAACTTATGTTCTCTGGGGTAATGACGATTCTTTCTGCACGTTAATTCTTCCATGAGTGTGGCTCACACATTTCCGTATCTTGGCAGGGTAACCACGAATATTATGTGGTTGCAGCCATGGTGGGTGTGTAGAATCGCCCACAGAAAGGCAAATCTGAACCTCATTTTTCCAGCTCCATTATGGTATACTCCTGGCCCTGGTATGCTCCGACCCAGAGTTCCGAATAATCCACAAATTTACTTTTGATCTAATCCGTGAAAAGAAACATAGCACATCACATAATAAACGCAATATCATTAGCTATGGTGCACAACAGTGGTTTCTAATTTCATTTAAGGAGTGTACACTTCACAACAGTCCAAACCTGCTTGGTTTCAATGCACCGTTCGCGCATTCGTAGATCTGAACCTTACTTTTAATTGTTAAACAAGCATATGGTCTAGTAGTTTAACCCGGTTAATGTATAAGACATATAATGGGCCTGCTTCTGATTGTGCATCACCTTGACTTAAGCATAATCAAATTGCATCAAAGGTTTGGATTTTCACTCTCATTATGTCTCTTTGTAAATGTTTAAATGTTAGAATTCGACTAACATACACACCATGTGCGCAAATTTGTATGCAGCATCTCAGATTATTTACTACAGAAAGGTCATTTTCTTTCCTGCAGAATTTTCACTTGGAGTTGGTATATTTGTTCAAAAAAAATTACTACTAGGATTTGTTCCGCAAGGATTATTACTTAGGAGTGTCGTATAGCTAAGTTCAACATGTAGTTTCTGGATTAGACCTACTTTTCCATAATATATAGTTAGACATCTACAAACTACACCTTGACACCTTATAAAATGTATAACGAATGCAAGTTTTTTTTTTTTTTTTTTTTTGTTCTCTCTCTCTTTTCTAATGAGGTGTTTGTTTGATTAGGCGAACACGACTTCTGGAATGTGGTTGTTAATTTAAGGCCTTAATGTTAGGAATTGGAAATTCTATAGTGAAGTATCGATCACCCCTAATGTTATCTAGCTTAAGTTAGCTCGTAGACATATTGTTTAGTATGGTATTTATTAGTTAGTTATTAGCGTAGCTTAGTCTAGTGCAGCACCGTGCAGGAAGGACGGGTCTTTACCCATTGTATGTCTGATCCACAGCCCGTCGAAGGGCGTGTCTCATTGTATAAATAGCCCTCTCCTCACAAGGGAGAGGGTTGGATGTTCATTTTGGAATCTAACCTTCCATGTGTTTTCTCTCACTAGAACATCTCCCTTTCTCTCTCTAAAACTTATATACGCCTCACTTGTTTGTGCTTTTAATGTGATTATGAAATCCTATATCCTACAATTGGTATCAAGAGCCATGGTTTGATCACTCATCTTTCATGCTCTTTGTTTTGGTGGATTTCATAAGGTTTTTGGGGTTTTAAGTGTTTAGGAGAGTTTGAATCATTTGGACAAATTCTTGTGTTAAAGTTTGAATTTTGCTTGTACTTTTGTGTTTAGGAACATCATATGTGTTTATGTTTTGAATTGGAAGGCTTAAATCATTGTGGTTTGGTCGCTTTTGATTGATAAAGTGGGTATTTGTGAAAAATGTACAAAGCGAGTTGAGTCTCGTAGTTGAGTTTCTTGGATGCGAGTTGCTTCTTCATTAGAAGCGAGTTGGTATAAGCGACTTGGCTACTTAGCGAGTTGACTATTTATGCGACTTGGGTTCTAAGCGAGTTGTTTCTTTAAGCGACTTGAGTTCTAAAGCGACTTGGCTATTAAGCGAGTTGTACTGCTAGCGAGTTATCTTAAGCGACTTGGTGGCTAAGCGAGTTGTCTCTGTATGCGACTTGGATATTATGCGAGTTGTTTCTTTAAGCGACTTGACTGTATAAGCGACTTGTTTCTTTAAGCGAGTTGATTGTGTAGCGAGTTGATACTAAGCGAGTTGGCTATTTAGCGACTTGTCTATTGAGACATTTTACTTCCTTTTACTATGCTTTACGGTTGTTCTTTTGATTTTGTAAAATCCCGTGAAAGAATTTATTTCCCGGTTTAATCATAGAATTATAAAATCCCGTAAAGTCCAACATTCATGGCTTACTCCACTGATCCAGTAATCTCTAATGTGCTCAAACTATATGACTCAGTGAATTGAGACAAAGTATGTACTACTCAGAATGCTTGACCTTAATAGATTCAACCAATGATGATCTAAACCCGTCACACTTTGAGTCCAACCCAAATGAACCTCAGCAGCAATTACATATTGAATGCATTATTGAACCTTATTTACTGTTTCATTCTCATATATCACAAGTATTATCCACATCCATGGATCTAACATGCAGTGCCCTTTTCCGTCAGGACTTACCTTCACTAAAGAAAACGATCTTTGCTATACCTTGAACAATTGAAGAACCAGCTCATCAACGGAAAATAATAAAATTGATTCCATGGCGTACTTTAGATGATTCACAAACAATTCCACCATTTATCAATGAGGAATACTCAACGATTTTGATCAACAATTGTCGAGTATCACCTTCAAAGGCATCTGGAATGGAAATTCAGGAATTTACCAATACATTCATCCAATTAATGGATAATATGGAGATGTACATTGAGAAGTCGCTAAAAAAAATGACAATGAATTCCGGAACAAGTGAAAGATAATTGTGAACTATCGGGGGATCTTTGTGATCAGAAAGTTGAACGAATGTAGAGCACCATCAGGTTGTTTCTGCGATGAAATTGGAATGGCATCGAAAGCTGTATTTGCTGACAATGAATGCAATGAATCTGAGACTAAGGAGCACTGCTGTCGAGAAATTCATTGACGCCTAGTACAAGTGATGAGGATGCAAGTGTCAGACCGATGGATGATCAGGTGTCATCTGATGAGCTACTCTTGAATGATCAACACAATGCATCTGGTAACGTATCCAAACCATTTGAATTTATGGATAAACATGATTCTGATAAAATTGATATGGTTGAGACTGAGTCTGTATGTTTTAAAACTAATGATATGGTTTCAAAAATGGCATTTGATGAACTTTCTTGCAAATATTCAATTCTTGAAAACACTGCATTTCCTTGGAAATTGCATTACAGCAAAAGGAAGAAAATTTCAAATCATGCACAAATCCAGAATTCCCTGAATTCCGTGATTTTTTTTGAAATTAATCAATTAAAAATACAGATTCTTGACAAAGACTCAACCATTTGTAATCTGAAAAAACAAATATCAGACATTCAAATGAACATGAATACGGGTATAAACATTATAAACTATGAAGCTTGTGATGCAATTAAGTCTAGAAATGAGGAACTAGCCCTATGTGTTGCTAATTTACTAAGAGAAAATGAATCCTTGAAGAAGAACTCTTTGGAGTGTAGAACCAAACAGATTGATAAAATCAACTCCATGACATCTGACATAGATGCCCTCAAAACCCAAATTCAAGATAAGAGTTTCACTATCGTTGCTTTAAAAAATGAGCTTAGGAAAAATACGGAAAATAGAGTGAATACTAAGTTCGCAAAACCAACAACATTGGAGAAATCAACTGCTCATAATGCCACTAAGCATACGTAACTAGGCAGCCCAATGCATTTAAGACAGAAAGATTTAAACTATCAAAATCTAAGCTTGCCTCCCAAGTTGAAAAAATTATAGTTTTGTCGAAACCAGTCACTTCGCTAATTCATTCCAACTTGAGGAATCAACTTGAGGAATGACAATTCCCAGCTGAAGGCTCAGAAATCTAAGATCAGGAATTTAAGGAGTCAAATGACAGACCAATCCCCTAAGAAGCAAATTAAATGCAAAAGGACCAATGGTCAGAACAGGAATCTAGCCTCATCTAACGTTGTTAGCAGTTGTTTTAAGTGGATTCCTACTGGTAGACTCTTTAAGTTTACGGGTACCAAACGGACTTACTCACCTAGAAGTTGTCTTAGGTGGATCCCCACAGGAAAAATCTTCAAGAATGTTGAACTTAACGGGATGTCCATTAATGATACTCCTAGACCTGACTGTACTACATCAATTTGCAATACTACATGTGCTATTAGTGCAAAGTGTCCTCAATCTTTTTCAGGTACAATGCTCAATTCATTCATGAACATCATGACCTGGTTTTCATCAGAACTGAAGAATGCTCACTCTGGAATTGTAGCTTGTCAGAATTGATGTACCTCGTACTCCGACTCCTGATCCCCTCTTTTCAGGACTCGTACTTATTAAGTCTTGTAAAAAAAATTATATACAAATTTTATATTTTTATTACACTCGTTTTTACTCAAGTTCTATCATCGATAACATCTACGGTCCTAGAAATGTCATTCAACAATGACACGGGACTCTAGATAAAGTTCAACAATCTGTTATAACCTTTAATTTTATTTGTTTTTACAATCTCATACTTAAGCTGTCTTAATCTCATTGTCATAATACTATGTCAATCAATGATTACTCACTATCTCGTATCATTGATTGAGGGGGAGAATTGTGCACCTACAGTTGATTCAGTACATTGCTTGATTAATCATCTGCATTCTTATTTGTGTGCTTTGGCTGTTGCATGCTATGTGGTGTTAATTTATGATTCTTGGTATGATAAAAGGTGGTTTTCTATGTAAAGATGTTAGGATCCATTATTTGTGTTGTTTGATGATTCGGGTGGTCTAGGACAATGATTAAATAAGAAAGCCATTTAGAGAGATGAATAGAGTTGAGAGGAGGTTTCTTGAAAGAGAGTTGCTATGTAAAATGAAAGGTTTATTCAAAGAAGCCCCACACCCCTTCCATGGATGGAAGGGGTATTTATACTTACAACTTACACGACCTCCTATCGGCCTGTGGATCAGGTATACAGTGGGTAAAGACCCGTCCTTCCTCCACTGTGTTACACTAAACTAAAATATGCTATAAACTAACTAATAAACTACTAAATAACGTAAACAACGACAAATCTACGAGCTAACATATGCTAGACCATTATTGGGGTGACCGACTCTTTAACATGGAATTTTCAATTCCTAACAATCTCCCCCTAAGGGAGGTCACCCCATGAAATACATTTTTGCTTCCTAGCATTCTATCTTTGACTTCGTTCTAGAGCTCGTAGACTTGAATTCTTCAATTTCTGCAATCTTTGTGCTTTTGTAGCGAATCTTCAAAGTCCGCATTGATTTGTACTTTTAGTGGAGGCCTTTAACTGATCCACATCTTTGATGATCTTCGAGCTTTCATTGAGATCATCGGCCACAGTAAATCTCTGGATCACCCTTTATTGTGTTGCCATCATGTGAAGTTGTGACTTTCGGACCGACATGCTCACACTTTTGAATCATGACATCTTTCCATCAGAGTAGCGGAAGCCTTACTGGTTCATGATACTTGCAGCAGCGAAGCATAGTATGAAATATCGAGCGGGTTATGTAGATATGAACCAGTCATGATTTCTTCAAATTAAGTGTGGATGCTGTGAGCATGCGGCTTTGGAATGACTCCTCAATTCGATCGTGCAACCGTCCAAATGTACCTGCAAACAACATTAGCAATAAAACACACGAAAGTGTCTTTGATCACTTTCGTTGAATTGAGGTACCACGGCCCACGGTTCCCGTTGATCAGTACAAATCTTTGCCTGTGATCAGGTAGGATTCCTAAGAATCTCCTTGACAGGTTTCGCGGTGTTCTAAATGTTCTCAAACCGGAACGTCTCAAAGAAGACAACACGGTGAGTGAACCGGCAATTGAGATTCACGATTGATGAAAAATGATTTGAAAACAATAGCGTATTGCTTGAAGAAAGAGTTTTGCAATACGACGAAGGTTTTATGAGAAAGATCAATTTTCAATCAAAATACTTTTTGTATTAGAGAATGAGTACACATTCGCCGTGCTAGCGAAAAGAAGAGATTCGCACATCGAACGGTTTTTCTAAAAGTATTTTTCAACCAGAGATACTTTTTGTGTTTGAAAATGAATACACATTCGACGTGCTAGAGAAAGAAGATTTGCACATCGAACGGTTTTTCCAAAAGTACTCGTCAATTCCATTCCTGGACCAAGGTTGATTCAAGAATGAATCGCCCCATTGTTTCTATCCAGTTGTCACAAGCTTGATCTTTTGCAAGATTTCACATGTCACCCACCAAGAGCTTGTTTGATGTTGGCTCTAGAAGGATTTCCATCTTCATTGTGAATATTTTTACATATCACTTTCGGATGTTACGGTAATACCACAAGGATAAAGTGTAGGACTCTTAATATATTCTTACTTTCCACATAGTGTGAAACAGCAAGTCTTCATTAATTTAGTGTCCTAATGAGATATTGTGGATGATCTCTTGGCTCTAGACTCAATAGTGCACATTTGGTTCCTATCCCGGAGACTAGGGAGAGGGTCTCCTTCTTCAATATCAACAATCTCTAAAAGAAAGTCGACAGATTATGTCGGTTCCCCGTGAGAATGAAACAAGCCCTTTTAAGAGGAACTTGAGTGGCTTGGGAAGTTTAGTGCGATCGTCACTTTGGGTCCATGACGTCTTGTCTTCAATACAGTTACCTTGGTAACCACAAATAGCATATGTATTGAACCCGGTTTCTGCCCTAAGGTTGAATTATTGGAGGCTATTTCTTTTCACCCTTTTCATATTCAATTCTTTTTCATTCTTCAACCCCTTGATTGCTTACGAGACTTCATAACTAGAACATTGTTGGGTTTATTCCATTACTAGCTCATCTCAGTCCGCTCTTCCCATTTCTCATTTTTCTCCTTTTTCATCATACCTAAGAATTTTACACTAACTAGTGAATTGTCACCTGGGTAGATCCCTCAGGCTCTGGCGGGATCGTGGGAACAAATACCTAACCTAACCATCCTTATAACACCATGCATAAAGTAAATTGGGCGGTCTTTTGGTATTGTTCTTTCCTTCTCGAAACCAATTGAAAAATCATTTGGAAAAACAATCAAGGTACTTGTGATACGAGATCAAAGCGTTTTGTACCTTAATAGTTTTGATCATTTAGAAAACCTCCCCCTCAACATGTGCATGTGATTTAGAAATTGTTTAGCACATGGAGGCAAGAGGACTTTGAAATATTTTCTTTGATCACAATTTTCATAGAAAAAGCCATTTGATTTTCTTTGGTAAATTCTCCCCCTCAATATGTGCATAGGATAAGAGAAATCATTTTAACACATAGAGGTAAGAGATCTTTTGAAGCACATCCACGAATCACAAAAGCCATTAAGAAAACCATTTGAAAACACAATCAAGGTACTTTATAAATTACTTTAAAAAGCTTTCGTACCTCGATAGTTTGTTTGCTCCCCTCAATATGTGCTTGAGATTGAAAGCATTTAGCACATATGAGAGAGCAGCTTACACAATTAAATCAAAACGATCACCTTTTATCAAATTTCATTATTAAATCACAAATTCTCCCCGATCAAAAATATCAAATCCTTTGAGATTTTGGATCCCAAGTGATTTAATAAGGTTTAGAAAAACATAGGAGAAAATGTGGCGAGGTTTAAATACTCATCTTGTTTTTGGATAAATGCTCCCCCTCAACATGTGCATTATGTATTAGAAATCGTTTGGCACATGGAGGCAGGAGTGCTATAAAGGACTAAAACAGTTAAATTAAAAGCAGATTTGAGATTTAAATCCCGATCTCTCCCTTGATAAGAAAGTTTTGGGGAAAGACGTGGCAAGATTTAATTTTGAAAAATGACAGATAATGACCATTTTAAGACATTAAAGATTGTTAGTGTCATGTATGATAGTTTTTAAGAGATCTTTTAAGTAAAACAAAACAATTTCACAATCAAACAAAACGAGAAAAATTTCATTTTGACAGACCTTGATTCAAAAGAAAAATCATACCATGACATAACATTAAATCTTTAGATCACCACATTTTAACGTACAACGGACTCTTTTGAAGATATATTGTTTGAAAATAATTTATTTTTAAATCACTCTCCCCTCAATCGATGACCAAAGTCAATAATTGAGTGACTTAGGTTTTGATAAAAAGAAGTCCGGTGATTTTCAAAATTTAGTTCAATTTATTTTCAAAACAATATTTTTCCATTTTCAAAACAATTTAATCAAATTATTCAAAATTGTTTAAAAATGGTATCTGCACAAAGATCGTTAGGTGGTTAGAAGCTTACATTGTTGTTGCTGTTGTAGGACTTGGAAGAAAAACCGTCTGCAGATGCAGTGAGACTTCTTCTTACGTTGCATTTTGAATGCCAACTGAGGTCAAATTAAGCTCTGTTTCTTCAATCACTTAGAAGAAAACCATCTGCTGATGCCGTGAGACCTCTTACGTTGCATTTATGCCAACTCTACATAGAAGTCCAATTAAGCTCCGTTTCTTCATTTGTCAACCCAAGATCTAGTTACCCTTTCCTTTCGGCATCCAAACATCATATTATGTAGGATCCGATGGGAACATTCTTATACCAAGATACACATACTTTAGTGGACACAAACAGATATATGGTGATAACACCCAACAGCAATCGACTAATAAAAGTCAATTCAACATGTCAATCAGTTCATATAAAGCATGGGAATGATGTGTTTCATCAAACTGTAATCATCTAATCCTAACAATCATATCCTAAACTCCTAGTCCTTGGACATAGGCAAATATCAATTTTTAATTAAGCCGATAGGATATTAAAAAAAGCCCGTTAGATGTTATACATTTGAAAACATTATCCCCCTCAATCCTGACTCAATTTTTGAAAAGTTTAAAAGCGGCGAAGTCATTGATTGAGTTTTTAATTATTTCGACAACTCTGAATAAGATTGATTTTCAAGCAACTCATTTACCACCATTTTGAAAACACAAATATTTTTCTGAAGAATTTTAGACGGAAAAACATTTGTGTAGGAACAGCAATCTTTTTGACGACATGCTTTCCTTGTTTTGTTTTAGGATAAGTGCACGAAATATTTGAAAAATTGGTTTAACACTTTCCCTTTTGAAGAAGCGGGTTGCTATCGGAAATAACAGCAAGCCATAGTTTAAGCACGGGTTACAGTCTGAAGTAACTGCAAGCCATGGTTTAAGCACGGGTTACAGTCCTTTGTAAGCCATTTTGAAGCCGGGTTCTGATGCGAAATAACGTAAGCCATAGTTTAGACATGTTTTGGAAAAGAATATTTACACCTCCTACTCGAACTTCATCTAAAGTCCCGTGCCATTATTGAATGACATTTCTAAGACCGTAGATGTTATCGATACCAGAAGACATGTCTTGAGAAAACATATTTTTGGTATTTTTAAATTTTGATTTTTATGGGTTTTTGAAGATTTTATAATTTTCTATTTTCTTTTTGTTGGTTTTATATTTTTGTATTTTGTTTTAGATAAATATATACAATTATAGTAAAAGATGATGATCGATATCGAGATAAGGATATCGAAAGCGTGCATTGTAGAAGATAGAAGTCATCAACTCTTAAACATTCACCACCAAAGCTTCCGGGGCTCTTGAATGAGAGAGAGAAATGAGCCACTTGAAAGTGAGACTGGCAGCTTCCCCAAACCGAAAATCCTTTAGTGGCAGTTTCAAAAGCTTTCTTCCAAGCTTCCTTAGCGGTGTACAAAGAAGCACACCATTATCATAAATCCCGTTGCTCCATTTAAGAACGATAATCGAGGTTCTCCGTTGAGGTTATATCATCCAATAGAAGCAACAGCGTTCATCACTCTTAAATAATCTTCTAAAGTTCCTTTTCCACTGAAGTCTGAAGCAATCCATTCCAAAAGGTGTCAAGAGAACAATTCCCCTAAGTAGTTGAATTGATCAGTCAGTCTTTTGTATAATGCTCAAGAACTCTTCCGAATACACATCATGAGGGTAATGAAGAACACCTCCCCAATGTTCACATCTTTCGTCCCGATGATAGTGTATGGCTCAAGAACTCAAGTACACCCAATATCCAAGAGCTCTCCGAATACACATCATGGGGGAATGAAACACTCCCCATGTTCACATTTTTCTTCCCTGATGATCGTGTATGAAGCTCAAGTATCCGAAGTATGTCAATACACATGGAATAAATAACTGATAACATTGAAGAAGCGGGCCAAGTCGATTATCTCTGCGGTGACAATATCTGCGGATGTCAACACGGAATAAGTGATTATATCTCTGATCACGATTAAGCACTCAAGTGAACGGTGAGCATCCCCAATGTACCCAATCTCTCTCCCCGAACATTGTTACCTACATGAAATCACCACATACTTGTGTACCTCTTTTATCTTCAGAAACTTTCTCTAACATCTCTTCCCCTACATAGTTGGAATAAGAACACTAAACGCTTTGATGAGTAAAACATTGAGTTTTCTCTGGTCATGACATTTGTTTTCCCGGGATATCTTCAATCACTTAGAAGAATTAAGTTCATCAAGTTTACTTGTCATGAGTCAAACCTTGAGTTTCTAACGATATATTTGTCTGGGATATCTTCCATTACTTAGAAGTAACCATCAAGTTTACTCGCGTTTAGATACGTGTCTCCTTACCCCTTCTAGTTTTGATACTTGGAATCAGCAACTCTTTGAATGCTTAAATTTGTTGAAAGATGGCAAGTCTTTGTGAGAATCAACATGCTGAATAATGTGAGCAAGTCTAACTGGGGATTAAATTTGACATATCACATTCCCCAATTAGTGCTCTCCTAGGCCAGACAGTATTTTTTGATGAATGCCGATTCGAAGAAGTCTTTAGATTATTAAATGCAACACGTCTTTGGTCTTCTAACATATAGCAAGAAATGTAGAACAGGTGAAGACTCGACCTTCTTCAAGATTGATCAGTTGGGGAATAGATAGTTAACATCTTCAACTCACACCAAAAAGCATCCCACCAAAAGCATCCCAATTAACTTACATCTTGCAAATCCCCTTAACTAAAATCCCTCCCAATCAAACAAGAACGGAAAGATGTTCATCAAGGAAATCAGCAATCAGGGCGCTTGAACACACAAGATGGTAACACCAAACTACCAATCACATCAAACAAGAACGAGAGATTGTTCGGAATCATCATGTTGATGTATACGTTGAAGCATTGGAAGCACTTTGTCGATAAACTCATCAATTCGAGTGAAGATGTCAACCAACGACTCTTAGAAGAGAAAAAACTCCATGTGAAGATGACCCGATAGGAAGAAGCTCGGTTCTTACATGAGTTTAGAGCCGTATGACCATTTTTATTCACAAATATCAATCAACAATGCAAAAAATTCACACTTCTTCTCCCCCTCAAGAATTGCATACGGAGATGCCATTCTTGACTAAATAATGAAAATATTTCTATTCACACTTCTCTCCATAAAATAAGCACATGATGTCGCCATCTTCATTATAATCGAACGCGTGGAATGAGAAAACAATGGTGGTAGCCGGTTCATGATGACTGAAGCATGGAAAAGTATGAAGCATGTTGATGAGAATGGTCATAATAAGAAGATTTCTCTTCTTCGAAGATATCATACTGAAGAGTACACATTTCTTTTCTTTAGAGTACGAGGCATGAATTGTTGTGTTCATACGTCATAAGAAGATTTCTCTTCTTTTGAAGATAAAGCGCGAAGCATTACACTTTTCTTTTCTTTAGAGAATGAGGCTGGCCGATGTGAGCAGAGGCGTCATAAATCTCTCTCTTTTCATCTACTCTTGGCAAAATTGTAATCAATCCCATTATCATTCAGTAGGCTATTTGTCGTGACAAATGATGGAGAAACCCAATATGATGAATTTGACCACAAGTAAACTAACCGAACTCGTGACTTAAACTTGCACATATGTAACAAAAGGTTGCCGATTTCCATTAGCATCTCTAAGTACTCTCTATGTACTCTATACTCTTCATCCAACCAACCATCAAGTAATAGACGTACATCACCTCTTGAGAATCCACAATTCAATGTGACCTGAGCACTAGCGTAACTCCTTAAAGAGATAGTTATTTTGTGGTGGTATGAGCCCAATTCCCCCAAGTGGTAAAAGAAAAGGTAAAAAGACACAACAATAACTAGATTTCCAAGTCTTCGTATTTGAAGATAAGCTTGAACAAGGATCTTGAAGAATCTTCATCCAACCATCCGATATCTTAGATACTAAGTACTCGCGTGATATTTCACTTCAACCTCAAATAAATCTGAATTAACTCCTCTGTCATCTTGAACAACTCAAATCTAGCTTTCTTTGACATTTAAATGAACTTTGATAATGGTTTCATCCCGACCATGGTTAAAAGCATATAACCCCATAAAACCATGTAATAACCAAACTGCCATGACGAAAATCCAAACACACATCCAATTCATGAAGTACACCCTTTATCCCTTCTTGAGTAGAAAGTAGCACCAGCATCAGATAAGATTCCGATATACACTTTCCATTTCTCCAGAATGGTTCCATCAGTACGGGATTTTACAACTCTATGGTTTAAACTGAAAAATAGTTTCTTTCGCGGGATTTTACAAGACCAAGAGTAAACCGTAAGATAGATCCGGAAATTCACTTTACTAATACCAGGATGTTTCCATTGTCATGGGATTTTACAAGTCTATGATTTAAACCGAGAAATAGGTTCTTTCGCGGGATTTTACAAAATCAAGACAAAACCGTAAACAATGTCAGCTTGAATGTGTTATGACGACTTTGGATTCAGTGAATAACTGTTTTAGGGGAACATGCAGCGGTTCATTAGTGGTTCATTATCCAACATCAGCAAAATCATCAACCATCCAACAAACACTTTGGTAAGCACATCATTCACGCTTTCAGAAGGCTATAGCAGTGACAACAAGGTGAAGTCGATATGCCAAACTTGATCATGAAGTAAAATTCTCCATATTTGTTACTTAAACTTGTACTAATCCTTGTGAAAAGCGGTACCCAATGTACAAAACCTCTTGATTATCCTCAACTGCGTGAGACACCGAAGTGATAGTCACGTTGTGAGTTAAGCGAGAAAGAGTCACAACCGTAATTAAATAACCAAGTCTTTATCACACTTAACAAAAGCCCAAACAAGTCATCTTCGCGGAAGGGTAGAAAGAAAGAAGACGAAATAAGTAAATGCCCTCGGAAAACTTCACTTCAAATCCAAATAAGAAATACCGACCACAAATAACCCCGTAGTCACCATTTTCCAATAAACACTTCAAGCCGTGACATAATATTCTCCCATCGAAAATGTATTCACCAAAGTACCAAACCGCAAAAAAAAAACTCTCATCATCCCTTCACTTGAATCTAATAAAATCACATTATCACAAATCTCATGATTAATTTACACTACGCAAGACTCAAATCGTAGGATAATCATTAAGCGGCCCAATGCACACAATTATCTTGACATCGATATTGATTCAATCTCTTATCAAGTCCATTCAATTCAACGCCGGTTACATTTACGACCTAATCAATCAAACACCCGATCCAAATTACCATATTAATCAAATCTCATAACACTCATAAATCTAATAATGATAAAACACTAACTCATAAAACTTATAAGTCTTGATTATACTCCCATTACAAAGTCATGTCCTGATGCCGTCAAGCCCAAAGTATATCATCGATCCAACTAACACAATCACTAGCAAATTACAGTTTGGGCCCAACGTGACAAGGAGTGGCCTGCTCAATATCAACGTGCACTATTATCAGATTCATGAGAAAAAAAATGATTAACTTATCCCAACCCTAATATCAAGGGTTATATAAAAGCCTCATATCTCACATACCCGACCTAATCTTTCTCACACAAACCCTAAGAAATCTCCTACAAGAATACGCCCCCATCACATAACTCTTACCAAGAATAGCTCTTATCATATTAATCAAGCCTCCCTCTTCACACTTGCTAAAAAATCACGCTACTCTAACCAAAAACACATCAGCCTCCAATCAACACCTCATTTTCACATCGTTGAACATGATTCAAACCACTTATCCAAAGTTAGAGGATGCCACAGGGATGGCCTTTGGTTTTAGAACCTGATTTGCCACGGGGATGGCCGCGATATGAATGGACAAGGTTATACAGCCAAGGTAGGTTTACATCGAGGTAGTTCATTCTTAAACGAACTCAAGAAAAACGATTTAACAAATATTGTTAAAATCATTTCTTAGTTCGTATAATCATTTGAGGAATACCTTATGAGTAAGTGATTTTGGTTATCCTTTTTGTGTACATGTCGAATAAGAAGGAATGAGAGGATAACGAAAGTTGTTATCATCCTAATCCTTTGGTTCGAATATATAAACGGTGTAGTACATCACATAGGTCGATGAAGAGTCATTCTTCTCGTGTCTTAGGCCATTGGTCTTGATATTTAAATCATATGACACGAAGAACGGTGAGAGATCTTAGCGATGATGGTTTGACTTAGGGTTGAAGGGGTTACGAAAGGATCTTTTAATTATCATTAACACTCAAAATCGAGATCTTGCATTACTTTTCTTTTAATTTTTCGAGTTGTTTTGGATCGTGATGATACTTATCGTGAATTAAACCATTTATGGTTTAGATGTTTGAATGCCATGAAATAAGAGCAGTTGAGATATTGTCAAGAGTCGAGTCTTGTTGAGGTTTGAGTCATGTATAAGATGGTTTAGATCTAGTCGTCATTCCTTTTAGTCTCATGTCCTTCATACACGAGGTCAAGTCGTATATCTTATCAACTAGCTTAAAGAAAACGATTAGGCAACTCGCATAAGTGTGTCAAGAAGCATGACAAGTCGCATAGATGCTACACATCAGCTCGCATAAAATTATGCAGTACACGAAAAGGGTTCCTTGAACTTACAGGCGACATCTCAACTTCGCATTTTTAACAGTTAGACAACTCAACATAGCAAGCTGTAGAAGTGCATCTAAGAAATCAGCACATAACTTCGCATAGATGAATGACATAGCAACAGACCATAACTCCAATACTCGGAACCGGCGCTTAGGAAAAACCATCATTTGACCCGTATTTGACCAATGAGAACTTAACCATTTTGACCAAAATGATAGAACTTTTAATAACCACTGTTCTGAAAAAAACTAAAAAACAGTTTACTCATGAATATTGTTATACCACACAAATGGTATTAAGACATGTAATAGAACAAAGTTAATAAACTGTTATGACCACACAAACATTTAGACACATGAACACCATTGAATGACTAACAAAACAGGATACAAGCAACAAACTTTAACAGAACCAAATCAAAACTCATTCAACCATCACAATAAACATCAACCTCACACGAACGTACAAACCGCGCCATAGCGATTGCCAAAAACCATCTGAAACATTAAAAACAAACCTTGGCTCGTACCAATTGTTAGGATCCAATATTTATGTTGTTTGATGATTCGGGTGGTCTAGGACAATGATTAAATAAGAAAGCCATTTAGAGATGAAAGAGAGAGGAGGTTTCTTGAAAGAGAGTTGCTATGTAAAATGAAAGGTTTATTCAAAAGCCCACACCTTCCATGGATGGAAGGGGTATTTATACTACAACTTACACGACCTCCTATCGGCTGTGGATCGGTATACATTAAGGTAAAGACCGTCCCTTCCTCCCGCGTGTTACACTAAACTAAACTATGCTATAAACTAACTAATAAACTACTAAATAACGTAAACAACGACAAATCTACGAGCTAACATATGCTAGACCATTATTGGGGTGACCGACTCTTTAACATGGAATTTTCAATTCCTAACAAAAGATATTTTTGTCATGTCTTTATATTATGCGAGTTGCTCTTTTATATGTATGCGAGTTGCTATGCTTTGTACCTGGTATGCGAGTTGGTATGTTATATTATGCGAGTTGCTATGTTTTATCTTATCGAGTTTGCTACGCTTTGTATAGGGACTAAAAGTGTCAACCCACTATATCTATGTACACGGTATGAGTTGATTTGCTAAGTAAAGGGACTAAAGTGTCAACTTCGCTATAATTGTTTACCTAAGTATGCGGGTTGGGTGTCTTGGTCAAATCATTATCTTTCTTGGTCAAAACTCGCATCTCGCTAAAACTATTCTCTCTCAACTCTCTTCTAAGCGAGTTATCAATTGGTGATTGTGTGGTAGGTCATTATTGCTATCTAATCATGTTTATCTTACCTTTTTCATGATTTGTACTTGAACCATCTCTTATCTTAAACCTCCTATCGTCGTTGCTGTTTTCATCTCGATCAAATATTTGGACGCTAGGTTTGCAAGTTTTTGATAAAATGATGTTGAAAGTAGTCTTAGATGTATTCGTTTAAGTTATGACATGTTTTGTTAATGTGCCTTTCGATCTTTTGTTTATTTTGGTTATCGGCGTTGTGGGTGACTAATGGTTAGGGTAAAAAATTACTATTGGATTTGATTGGGTTGTTGGCATTGTCCATTATATGTTTATGATCTTTTAAAGTATATATATTCATGAGTTTGAGTGTTTAATTAGGTTGTTCATGGAAAGTTTCTATTAGCTAGTTGACTAAGAGTTTCTTATATGCGTGTTGCCACGATGAAACATTGAAGGTTTGCTTAATGCGGTTGCTATTGATTATCATTGAAGCGAGGTTGCTATATGCAAGTTTCATTGTTATATATGCGTCTTGCCTGTCGCCTATGCGATATGTCCAGATTCAACGTATCATATGCGAGTTGACTATGCGTGTTATTTATCATCATATGCGAGTTGCCATATGCGACTTGCTCCATGTCTATAATGTATGCGAGTTAGCATATATATGTTGACCAACCATTGTTTGACTAAAGCGTGTTGATACATGCGAGTTGCCATATGCGACTTGCTTCATACATTGTAATGTATGCGAGTTATCACTCACCTTATCCTATGCGAGTTACTCTTTAACCAAAGTGAGTTGTTGGATGCGAGTTGCCATATGCGACTTACCTCATATGTCTTGTAGTATGAATGTAGATTACCAACTATTACTTATGCGTGGTGTGTTATGCGAGTTGCTCAAATTGTTGTTCCAAAGCGAGTTGCAGTGTGTGATTTAACATATATCTTTGTCAATATTGCTTTTGGTATTATCTATTTTGAAGTACCTCTCCCAAATATTATCCTACACCCATAAGTTTCGTATCTTGATTACATTTTTAAGTATTGCATCCTATGTCTCCATATATCTCATATCCTTCTTTCTGAAGCTCTAAATGTTGGGTTATAAATTGGTCATAATGTGTATCAGTGTCTTAACCTAACAATTTTCCTGGATATGGTTTGTGTTATATGTGTAACTATCATATCTCAATGGCTGACATCACATCCTCTGATGTTCCTGCTGCCTCTACACCAACTGTCACTCTGACTGATGAAGAACTACTTCCTCGTCTTGGAATGGGTGTCAATTGCTAAGAGAAACTACTACTTAGATGTAGATAGAGGGCAACATAATCCAACTTACCGTCAAGTATGCGACATCTTGAAGGATACCAACTTCTTTAATGCCCTAACCAAGCTTTGCACAATCCCATCCATCTATCTTCACAATTACGAAAGTTACTTGGGATAAGATAATTGCGTCATACTCGTTAGCTCGAAGACCAATGGTATGACTTCTCGGTTGACACACTCGGGGATGCTCTTGAGATCACACAAGAAACCCTTCCTACAAATTCATCACTCCACCTCCCATTCATGAAATCTTAGACTTTGTCGTCGTGGGATACCGAAAGAATAACCAAGATTTCATCTCTCATCAATGCGCGAAAATATATCAACCATGGAGATCGATCGTCACAATCCTCAATCTATTCCTAACTTAGGTAAAACATCGGGGCGGGCAGTCACGAGCTCCCATAATGCAAATACTATGAGGAATAGTCAAAGGGAAAAATATTGACTTCGCTAAACTTATCTGGGAAGAATTCATCTTGTCATTAGACACATTTATCTCCGATAGAATTAACTCTGAGAATAAGGTCAAAGGAAGAAAAAGTCTTGGCAAAAGTGATACCCAAAGATCAGTTCTCAAAACTCATTATCCATCATCTACAAACTCAGGATCAACTCCGTAGCGAGTGCGCCTTGCATGAAGCGATGATGAATTCGTTCTTGGAAATATTAAATATATTGCCAGAGGACATGACAAGGAGATCTTTGGAATACTAGTTCTTGAAGCTTTGCTTAATGATAGAATCAAGAATGCTGATTACTTCAAGAGTTATGTAAAGAAAGCCTCCGCCACAACCGCTGACACCACGAAGTCCACTTCCACATAATCAAAATCTAAACAATCAGGGACCACATACTCAAGTCTTCCCAAGAAAATCAAGAGACCTGATAGCTCTGCATCTAATGTCTCTCCTTAACAAATCCAAAAGAGGAGAAAAAGAGACGCTGGTAAGGGTAATAATGAAGGAACTAAGGTTCCGGGAGTGAGCGAGGGTTGATTGATGAAGACGGCTGCATTCCAACAAGGAATTGAAAGCCTTGTGATCTGAGCGAGTCTCAAAGACCACCGATGGGAGGGTCATGATAAGAGAGCACGAGTGACTCGACAAATCAATCTTGTCACACAAGACAAGGTAAAGGAATTGTTGGAAGAACACAACAAAACGCATACATGCTACTGAATATCTCTTCACCACCTCCCAAAACAACTACCTAATTTATCCTCAAGAAAAGAGATGTTGTATCATCATCTACACAAGAGAAATCTGGGATGGACATTGATGTGGCAGATAGATTGGTTGAATCCTCATGTCGGTGATGCTCGGGAAGAAAATCGAGACCCTTTACTGCTGCGAGATCGATTGCGAAGCGATAGTGAAAAAATGAGCCGTTTAAAGACCCACAGGAAAACCTTGAGCCAGGATCTGAAGTACACAGACGTCTTGAAGAAACAAACATGTCTACATGATCTCTTTCCTCACTTAAGAATCTTCATGCTGACTTCTCGTACGGTGACCAATTCTTAAAAGACGGTCCCTCAGACATCGAACCAGACAAGCAAACGAATGAAAAGTGTTGGGAATAATTCATTACCACGGATAGTTGTGGTTTACACTGCTTGGATTAACACTAGTAGTGGAAACGTATTCCCACTGCCAGTACATTATTACCACTGCTATTAGTTTATGTTTAGTTAAACGCGTCTAGATAAGTATAGAATAGATCTTGTGTATATTCTATAATGTTAGTGTTATACTTATCTTGTAAAGGACTCCTTTTTGTATAAAAGGAGGTCCTAGGTCATTGTTTTAGGTACGTGTAATTACCTACGTATTACTCACAAGAGCTTCAAGGTGTAACCCTAGTGATAAGCTAAGATCACTCGTATTATTCTTTAATAATATTGGAGCTTAAGTTTTGTGTTTAATCTGTGTTTACATACAATACATCATACAATCCATCTTCTAAGTGTTACTAAGTAAATTCCGCGTGCTTAATAATATTATACAAAATATCATTGACACAAGGAGTGTGTCCAGATCCATCAAGTGGTATCGAGGTTCGATATTTTGTTTTAGAAGATCCAAGGAATAAGCTTAACCTGCTCACTCAATTTTCAATGGAGATGGAAAACAACCAATCAAACTCTTCTACACCAAGGCTACCAAAGCTCAAACTTAATGAGTTTGAGATGTGGAGGATACTGATTGAGTAATACTTCCTCATACAGGACTATGCTCTATGGGAGATCATTCAAACTGGTGATTCTTTCATGCCTGTGACTAGTACTGTGAAGGTTGGTGAAACAGATGTTGTGAAAGTGTTTGTGCCTGAATCTAGTATTGAAAAAGCTTGCAGGAAAAATGATCTTAAGGCTAGAAGTTTGTTGCTAATGACTCTTCCTAGAGATCAAATCATTGCATTCAGCAAGCACAAGACTGCTAAAGAACTGTTTAAAGACATTTGCTCAGTGTTTGGTGGTAATGATGCTACAAAGAAGACACAAAAGACATTGTTGAAGCAAAGTTATGAAAACTTCTCCGCTTCAAGCAATGACTCACTTGATAGCATTTTTACCAAACTTCAGAAGATTGTTACACAACTAACTGTGTTTGGCATTGAGGTAGAAAAGGAAGACCTCAATTTGAAGTTTCTAAGTAGTTTGCCTTCAGAGTTTCAAACCAATGTTACTTGCGGGAAAACAAATCGGACATAGAAACAATGAAGCTCAATGACCTTTACAACAACTTCAAACTTATTGAGCAAAGGTTGAAGAAGGCAGGAAAACTTGGCACAAGCTCTAGTAGCTTGGCATTGTTGTCAACCTCTGTTGGTGATTCCGAAGATGCAGTGATGATGAAGTTGCCATTCTGGTTCTAAAGTTTCCACTAATGTAAATGTTACCACTGCAGTTCAAAAAGAAGGTTGCTAGTATTGGAGACTCTACCTTTTATGCTTTCATATCCACACAAGTTGATGGCTCTGTCTTAACTCATGAAGACATAGAGAAAATTGATGAAGATGACTTGGAGATGAGATGGAATTGGCGAGATAGCTCTTCTTAGCAGAGGGCTAGGAAATTCTACAAGAGGCAAGCCTATTCACATAAATGGTGATGAAACTACAGGTTTTGATAAGAAGAAAGTGGAGTGCTTTACTGCCACAAGTTTGGACATTTTGCTAGAGAATGTAGAAGACCAAAGACCAAGGACAACATGTCTACTTGGTACAAGCAAAGAAGGGACGTGGAAGAACCAAAGGTAATGTTGGCTATTGATGGTGTGAGCTATGATTGGAGTTTCATGGCTGATGATCTTGAAGAAGAACATTCAGATGATGCTCTTGTTTCTACTAAAATTGTTCTCATGGCTTTCTCTGACTCTGAGGTACAAAACTTTGATAGTTGTTCTAAAACATGTAGGGCTGCTAAAGAAGTTGAAAGGCTTAATGATTTATATTCTAATGAAAGTCAAGAGTTGTATCTGCTAATTATCTGTGTCTAACAGGAGCTTTAGCTATATTAGAACAAATAGAGCACTATCAGGGCTAATGAGTCAAAATATAATGATGATATGATTCTTAGAGAGTAGAACATATACAACTATGCTGTGAATGAAGCATACCAAAAGGAGCTTGAAAAACTTCAAAAGAAAAATGAGAATGTCAATTTAACTTTAGACACATGTTATCATCAGTCTAAGTCAATTGATAAAATTTGGAATGCTCAAGTATATAGTAAAGCTAAGTCTGGTATGGGTTATAATACAGTGCCTCCACCACTAAGAGGTGTTCCATCACCTCCAGGTATAGATTTAGCTCATACAGGTTTAGAAGATTTTAAGGAACTTGAAAGAGAATATGGTCCTTTAAAGGACACTAAGGTGAAAAGTGAGGAAGAAGTTAAGCATGATAATGATGTTTTTGAGAGTGCTAGTGACTCATCTATTGTAGATGAGAGTGTTAAAAAGAATGAAGAGGCTTCTATCCCAAAAGTTGTTAATTCCTTCAGAGGAACCTAGGAAAACAATTAATAAACCTAGATCAACTGTAAAGTATGCTGAGATGTATAGGAACAAGCCTACAGCTCCTAGGGGTAACCAGAGGAGTTGGAATCATGTTAAATCTCAACAACTAGGTAGTGATTTTGTGATGAACAATAAGGCATGTTATATCTGTGGTAGTTTTGATCATCTACATGCTTATTGTGATTATCATGTTGGGAGAAGGGAAGTCTATGGGAATAAAAGGGTAGAGTCTAACAAGTTTCAAAATAATGCACACCCTAATTCACATTGTAAAATGGTCCCAAGAGCAGTTCAACTAAGAAGTGGCCTCAAAACTTTTGCCACTGCAAAAACTGTTAACACTGCTCACCCTAAGTCACCTATTAAAAGTGCAAACTTCAAAACAACTTTTGCAAAATCTGCACAAACAGGGAAAAGAACCTTTCAAGCTAAAAAGGTTAATTATAACCAACAGTGGGTGCCTAAAAAGAACGGTTACCCCTGCTCATTCAAAAGGTACCACTGCAAGGGTTGTAAACAAGATAAGGGGGACATGGGCAATGCTGTGAAGGCCTCAGCACGTTGGGAATGGAAACCTAAAGGATTTACCTCTACAACCAATCCCAATGGTGTATCAATGACCTTTGATAGATTTAACTATATTGATACGAGATCCAAGTCAATCATGGTTTGGGTCCCCAAAGACCCTAACTAACTCTTTACTCTTATGTGCAGGAACATCCAAGGACAAAAAGATCAGATCAAGGATATTCAGATAGTGGGTGTTCAAGGCACATGACTGGCAACAAGTCTTATCTTTCTAATTTTGAGCATTATGATGGACAGTATGTCAGCTTTGGAGGTGGAGTAAATGGAAAAGTTGCTGGTAAAGGAGTTATAAAAACTTGTAACTTGGACTTTGAACCTGTGTACTATGTAAAAGAGCTTAAGTACAATCTTTTTAGTGTGTTACAAATGTGACAAGTTGAACAATGTTCTTTTTACCAAAGATATGTGCTTTGTTCTCTCTAAGGATTTTAAGATGCCTGATGACAGTCAGATTCTTCTTAAAATTTCTAGAAAAGGCAATCTCTATAGCTTTGATATGAACAACATTGTAGCTAAAGATGATTATACTTACTTGCTTGCAAAGGCCACAGTGGATGAATCCATGTTATGGCATAGAAGAATTGGTCATGTTAACTTCAAAACCATTAACAAGATTGTCAAAGATGGTTTGGTGAGAGGATTACCTCAGAAAAGATTTGAAAATGATCAAACCTGTGTGTCTTGTCTTAAAGGCAAACAACACAGAGCTTCTTGCAGGTCAAAGTTGGTTAACTCTATTACTCACCCACTTCAAATGTTACATATGGGCTTATTTGGTCCTACATCAGTGAGCAGCTTGAATCTAAAGAAGTATTGTCTAGTGGTGACTGATGATTTTAGCAGGTTTACATGGGTTTTCTTCCTTGGAACCAAGGATGAAACAACAGGCATCCTCAAGATCTTTATCACAGAAGTAGAAAACCAATATGATATGAAAGTTAAAATCATTAGGTGTGACAATGGAACAAAATTCAAGAACAGAGTTATGGATGAGTTTTGCAGAGATAAAGGTATTAAAAGAGAATTTAGTGTGGCTAGAACTCCTCAACAAAATGGTGTTGCTGAGAGGAGGAACAGAACACTGATAGAGGCTGCTAGAACCATGTTGGCTGATTCTAAATTTCCAATCACTTTTTGGGCTGAAGCAGTGAACACTGCATGTTATGTGCAAAAGAGGGTTTTAGTGGTAAAGACAAAGAACACGACACCTTATGAATTATTTAGGGGTAGACCTCCTATCCTTGACTTCATGAGACTATTTGGATGTCATGTATCTATTCTCAATACCATAGATTATCTGGGAAAGTTTGATGAAAAAGATGATGAAGGGTATTTTGTTGGGTATTCCATGGTTAGTAAAGCTTTCAGAGTATTCAACTTAAGAACCCAAAAGATTGAAGAGAATCTGCATGTGGAATTCCTGGAAAACAAAGTCAATCTCAAAGGAACTGGTCCAAGAAGGCTGTTTGATCTTGATACTCTAACCAATACTATGAATTATGTACCTGTCTCTACAGGAACATCTTCTTTTGATTTTGCAGGTTCAAAAGAGTTTCTTGATGATGATGAACCAAGCAAAGATCATGCAGATGATCAAGATGAATTCAGTCTACCTCTTTGGGACTATGCAGATAATGATGATATATCAAAAACTGGAGATGTACATCCTTTTAGTGATTTGGGAAAGGAAGGAAATAGTAATTTGAATGCTGAAAATTCTGAAAGCAGTGGAAATTCAAATTCCACTGTTAGGCAAGATGTTTCCACTGCAACACCAGATGTGGAAATCACAACTCTAGTTATTGAGGAAGCTCAAGCCAATGATGTTGAAATCTCAAATATGCCAAGTGAGATTGCAGTTCCTCATACTTCCCACACTTCTATTCATAAATCACATCCTCTTGAAAATGTGATTGGGGATGTCTATTCACCTGTGAAGACTAGAAGACAAACTAAGCTGCCTGATGTTCATGGATTCATTAGTAAAATTTATGAATCTAAGATTCATGAAGGCAAGAATGAATGTCTTTTTATGTGTTTTCTGTCATAAATGGAGCCAAAGAATGTTTACAAGGCACTTGAAGATGAAAGTTGGGTGGAAGCAATGCAAGAAGAGTTGCTCCAATTTAAGCTTCAAAAGGTTTGGGTACTTTGTGATTTGCCTTCTGGCAAGAAGGTAATAGGTACTAAATGGGTGTTCAGAAACAAGAAGGATGAAAGATGAATTGTTATCAGAAACAAAGCTAGGCTTGTGGCTCAAGGATACACTCAAGAGGAGGGTATTGATTATGAAGAAGTGTTTGCCCGGTTGGAATTGAAGCAATCAGGCTATTTTTAGCTTATGCATCTTTTATGGGCTTTAAAGTCTATCAAATGGATGTAAAGAGTGCTTTTCTATATGGGCAGATTGATGAGGAGGTTTATGTCTCACAACCTCCAGGCTTTGAAGACCCTGAATATCCTAACAAAGTTTACAGGGTAGTTAAAGCTTTGTATGGCTTGCATCAGGCACCTAGGAAATGGTATGAAACCTTAACCACTTATCTTTTTGCTAATGGGTTTCATAGAGGCAGAGTGGATCAAACTTTGTTCATCAAGAAAGAAAAGAATGATATCTTGCTTGTTCAAGTGTATGTTGATGATATCATTTTTGGTTCTACAAAGACAGAGATGTGCAAAGAATTTGAGAAACTGATTAAAGAAGAATTCCAGATGAGTTCTATGGGTGAACTCACATTCTTTTTGGGACTTCAAGTACTACAGAGGCCATATGGTATTTTCATTAATCAAGATAAATATGTGGCTGAGATACTAAGGAACTTTAATTTCTCTGATGCAAAGTCAACCAGCACCCCTGCAGATAAGACTACACATCTACTTCTGAAGGAAAATAGTGGTGAAGCTGTTGATGTGCACATGTATAGGTCTATGATTGGTTCTTTGATGTATCTTACATCATCTAGACCAGATATCATGTTTGCAGTGTGTGCCTGTACAAGGTTTCAAGTTACTCCCAAGATCTCTCATTTGACTGCTGTGAAGAAGATTTTTAGATATCTTAAAGCATTTCCTACTCTGGGATTATGGTACTCCAGAGATTCTCCTCTAGATCTGGTTACTTACTCAGATAGTGACTATGCTGGAGCTAGCTTGGATAGAAAATCTACAACAGGTGGATGCCAATTTCTTGGCAATAGATTAGTGTCATGGCAGTGCAAAAAGCAAACTATGGTGGCTAATTCTTCAACTGAGGCAGAGTATGTGGCTGCTGCCAGTTGCTGTGCTCAAGTTCTATGGCTTCAGAATCAACTTTTGGACTATGGGTACAATTTCATGAATACCATCATTCATATTAACAATAGCAGTACCATTTGCGTCATTAAGAATCATGTTCAACACACAAAGACCAAACATATTGAAATTAGACATCATTTCATTAGAGATTGCTATGAAAAGGGACTAATTCAAGTTGTCAAAATTCATACTGATGACAACTATGCTGATTTGTTAACAAAAGGCCTTGATTGTGGGGAGATTTCAATACTTGGTGACAAGTATTGGAATGCTTAATCCATAACCTTTTTGCCAAAATGTTCTCTGGTGTTGAGGGGAGGCTGTTGGGTACTGAAATTGTTGTATGAGTTTGTATTTGCTTGTTTTGTTGGGTGTTGATTTTAAAAGGTGTATATCTGAGATACACAACAAATGGTTATTGATTCACCATGTCTAACACACATAAGAATCAACTAGTCCAGAGCAAACGGCTACTGGTAAAGACTTGTCAAATCCGTTTATGGTTGATAGTTTACCAAAAACTATATGGTTATCAACTCACCATATTCTTTATGATTAAGAGTTGGCTAGTCCATAGCAAACGGCTCATGGTAAAGACATATCAAATCCGTTGATAGCTGGTAGTTTGCTAAAAACTATGATAAGAGTAGTCTAGTTTTCAAATGATTTTATTTACCACTGCTCTTTGAAATTTTTGTGAAAAAATACCACTGCTAGTTCACAGTTTCCACTGACAGTGTTATTTTACCACTGTTGTTCTAGCCGTTACAACTGATTGTGTCAGTAACTTATTTTTTACTAGCCGTTGAAAGTAACCACTGTTTGTCATATATATAGGGTTAAATTATTAAGGAAATTATCTTCTTTCCATCTTATGATAAATACTTTCTAAAGATAATTTTACTTGCACAATACTTCTAAACCCTAACCCTATATATCTTTCTCTCTCAATTGGCTAGTTATTCTTTCAATTCTTACTGATATAATATTGTTTTCCATCAAAAGTTTCTATGGCATCTTTAAACTTTGCAGATGAGCACAACCTAGTGGCCTACCTACAAAAGTCTAACGAGAATAGTGGCCCTGTTTATCATCAAATTATGGACTTTCTACATACCACACATATAAGGTATGTTTTGCTTTTAAAACCCACAATTTATATATCTCAAATCAAACAGTTTTGGACTTTTGCTCAGTCCATAACACTTGAGAATGGAGATACACATGAAACAGTGGATGCTTTACGAGCCACTGTGGATGGGGTAACTATTGATGTTACTGAGGCATCCTTGAGGAGAGTACTCCAATTGGGTGATCTCAATGGTCTCATCACATTACCTATGCCCGAAATTCATGATACTTTATCATCCATGGGGTATGATACCACTGACAAAAAGGCTACTTTCAAAAAGAGTGGTTTTTGTCCCCAATGGAGATTTTTGATTCATACTCTGTTGCATTGTCTCAGTCCAAAGAAAACATCTTATGAGCAATTTAGTTCAACCATGGCTTATCCTTTGGTTTGTCTAGTCACTGATAAGATTTTTAACTGGTCAAATTATATTTTTACAAGTATGAAAGGCAATGTACAGAGTAAAACAAAATTTTTAATGTATCCAAGGTTTGTGCAAGCAGTGCTAAATGAGTTTCAACTGCAACCCCATACTAATGTTTATCAAATAAGTTGCCTAAAGCCTAAAGTTTTTCAGAATTTCAACAAAGATGGCAATATGATTTTTACACCTCTCCTACCCCAAATGCTTGCTAAAATTACATCTGAACAAAACACACCCATAATTAATGTTCCAAACATTGATTATACCCCACCAGTTTCAAGAACCTATGAGAGATGGTCTAAACAGCCAACTCCTCTCATGACAACACAGCAAGTTTCTGAACCTTATGGTCTAGGAACAAGCAATGGTGGTTCTAGACTTCAACCTAGTCCAACTAGGGAGGAATCTGAACCTTTGCCCCATGATTCACCTCTCCCAACAGGTAACACAGTTGGAAGTGATGAGGGCAGTGGGAACCAATTGGAATTGATGGTTTTGTGTACAAAGTTAACCAAGCAGGTTGGATCTCTACAAAAAGATTTGGCAAATGTCAAGAAGCAACATGCCAAGGATGTTAAACATTTATAGGAGGAGATTCAGACCTTGAAGGTAGAGATGAATGGGTTGAAAAAGAAAAAGAAAACTGCAAAGTTGGTGATTTCATCTTCATCCTCACCTACTGATGGTGATTCATCTGGTTTTGATCAAGATTTGGGAAATTCTCCCAAACAGGGGAGGAAAACAGGTGCTGACACTGAGGGGAGGAAAATTGTTTTTGAAGATGAAGGAGATACAAGTAAAGGAGCAAAGGAAACTGATACTCATGGAGAGCAACTTGAAGATCAAGACATTTTCTGTACTACAACTGATTTTACCACTGATTCTATTTCCACTGCAGAGCCAAATATTGCCACTGCAAGTGAAGAATTTGATAAATTGAAGAAAGACAAAGGTAAGGCAGTTATGGAAAGTGTAGAGCAAACTGGAAGAAAGATTTCAAAGAAAAGACAAGCTCAAATTGCTCTTGATGGAGAAATTGCTAAGATAATTTCTGAAGAAGAAGTTGCTAAAAAGAAGAAGCTTGAAGAACTGGAAGTTGCAAGCTTTATGGAAGCTAAAAGATTGGATAGAATGGAAGAAGATCCACTTCTCACTGTTCAACTAACAATTCTTAAAGAGAAGACTCCAGAGTTTAGTTATGTTCCTACTGAAGAAGACATTGAGTTCTTGATTGCTAATAATCAAATAATCAAGAAAAAGGCAATTGACCTGGTAGCTGTTGATCCCAGTTGAGCAAACGATCTAATATAGAAACTGACTTGAATAACAACTTATTAAGTATCACGCGGAATTTAACACTTAATCTTAAGAAGAATAACAATAAACATTCAACACCTCAATATTATTATTAATACGAATACTCTAACCAGTATTAGGGTTTTACAACCTTGAAGTGTATCGACCTTAGATATAAAACATTCGTATATCTAATCTAACCTAGGACCTCCTTTTATAGGCTAAGGAGTCCTTTACATAATACAATACGTAACCTACAAGATAAATATCTTTTCCATATTTATCTAATACATAATACTAAACCGACTATACAAGACTAGCAGTGGTTTCATTACATTATCAGTGGTTACACAAAACTACTAGCCGCGGTTAGTCTTAATCCGTGGTTCCATTCTTCTGTCCGTGGTTATATCAACTCTGTCCGTAGTTCCAGTACTTAGAATAATTCTTAATTCAAGGAACCAAAAACCCAACAGTAGCTGATGCATCCTTAACTGAGGAACAAAGAACTGCTCAGTTGAAGGATTTCATTCAAATGAAGAACAATCAAGCACTTGAAGATGTGATTAGTACAGTCAAAAAGGGCCAAAAGAAATCAAGACAACTAACCAAAGCACAAATTCTTTCATATATGAAGACTTATTGTTGTCATGTTGGTGGTTGGAAGAAGCATCAATTCAAAGGAATGGCTGATGATCAAGTTGAAAAGGCTTACTACAGAGTTCAAAAACAAGATAAAGATTTTACTCCAATGGGCTCTGAAGAAGAAGCAAGAAAGTTTCCTGAATTGAAGAGAAAGGCCAAAGAAAGTGATTCTCAAACTGTTAAGAAGACTAAGATTGCTGAAGAACAAGAAATTCCTACTGAGAAATTCACTGAAGAACAATTGACTGGAATGATTGTGATTGTAGAAGAAGATTTTTATCCAGAACCACTGAAAGTAAGACATCCTATTATTGATTGGGAAGTTTACACTGCTAGCAATTTTGCTTCATCATGGAAGATCACAAGGCTGGGAGGTGAAACTTCATCATTCATTCAATTTGAAGATCTTATTAAAGCTTTTGACAGAGATGACCTTGATACATTATGGAGATTAGTTCAAGAAAGGTTTAATGCTCAAGATCTCAAAGATACAAAGGAGATGCAGTTGTGGATTAATCTTAGAAGGCTTTATGAACCTAATGCTGATGATGATTTCTGGAAGTTCTCATGTCCATGTTCTGGTACTAAATGGTTTTACTATGACTCATGTGAAGTTCATCATGTCTCTACATCAAATGGAGTAGATGCATTTATGTTTGCTGAGAAAGAATATCCAATCAGAGCTGGAACTCTCACTGTGATGTTAAGTACCACAATAAGAGTTCATGAAGACAATGAGAAAGTCAGAGCATTGTTACATAGACTTCAAAATCAATGTTCAAGAGCCATACATAAGTTAAGAAAGAAGTGAAGTGTTTGGTTGAATTCCCCAAATCCTTGAAGATAATGCATATTGAAGAAACTTATTGATTTGCAGAGAAATCATAAGTTTAGGGGAGGATTGTTGGGAATAATTCATTACCACGGATAGTTGTGGTTTACACTGCTTGGATTAACACTATCAGTGGAAACGTATTCCCACTGCCAGTACATTATTACCACTGCTATTGGTTTATGTTTAGTTAAACGCGTCTAGATAAGTATAGAATAGATCTTGTGTATATTCTATAATGTTAGCGTTATACTTATCTTGTAAAGGACTCCTTGTTATATAAAAGGATGTCCTAGGTCATTGTTTTAGGTACGTCTAATTACCTACGTATTACTCACAAGAGCTTCAAGGTGTAACCCTAGTGATAAGCTAAGATCACTCGTATTATTCTTTAATAATATTGGAGCTTAAGTTTTGTGTTTAATCTGTGTTTACATACAATACATCATACAATCCATCTTCTAAGTATTACTAAGTAAATTCCGCGTGCTTAATAATATTATACAAAATATCATTGACACAAGGAGTGTGTCCAGATCCATCAAAAAGGAAGAAGTTCAGTCCATGTTCTCGGTCACTATTCAACAAGACTCTTCTACTGTTCCTCCGATGTCGGCTCCAAAGGTCTCCACTGCTGACACATCTCCATCAATCACACCGACACTCGAACCTGCTATGACTACTGCACTTCCACCACCCAATCCCGCTAATGATCCACTACAAGTTGTCACTATCAGTGATCCTGTCACTCCACCTGCCTCACCACCTCGTGCCTCACCTTCTCCTGTTAAAACAACTGAGGAATTGCTTGAAGAGGCCATGTTATGCATTGCAACTATTGAGAAACATTTTCCTCTGGCTGTCAACAATCTTGATAGTCGTGTCAAGAAACTCGAGAATCTTAATCTCAATGAAGTCGTAACAAAGGCAATAGAAGTAGATATTAAAGATGCTGTTGAATGGGCAATGAAGGCTCCATTACTTCAGCGATTCAAAGATTTACCGATCTTTGACATGAGATCAGCTCTCTCAGAAAGAATGTATGAGGCAGGAGAGCACTTGCACAGTACACATAAGAAATTATACGAGGCACTCGAGGAATCTATGAGGTATGATGATTATGAGCAGTTTGTAGTAGATTTTCGCGAAAGGGAGGCTAAGAAGAAAAGAAGATCAGTTCTGATGGATTCAAAAGATATGTCTGGAGGTCCAAAGTCACCACCACCACCTCCTACTGGTGGTGCGGGAACATCAGGAGTTGGATGATCTTCTGGAACAACCACTTCTCACAAGGCAAGCCCACCTTCACCACCACCAACAACTCATAAATAAACCGGTACTTCAAGTGGTCAAAGATCTCAAAAGATGTCTACTGCATGGACCACCGTCGACTCCCGGTTTACACCAACCATCCCCACTATTCTAGAAGAGCAACTAATAAATGAAGAGTCTTTCGTTGCTTAAGAGTTTGAATCAGAAGATGATGACGCTTCTACCAAGCACATCCCCAATGTTACAGAAGAAGAAGATTGGTTGGATGCTTATATTGAGGGAAAACGCATCAAAACATCTAGAGCTACACCTTCGAAGGATGTTACTCAAAGTTGGCTTACCCAAGATAAACCTCAAACTCCTGAACCTTCATGGTTCATTCCCGAGTCTGATTCAACAAACCCAGAAAATAATTGGGCTTCAACTATTATTTCCAACTATGAAGCACCAGCAGAAGATTCTCTTCTTCACTTCACAGGGGATATAGGAAGTTTTATAAAGTGGTTTTGTGAGAAGAAGGAAATTACATCAATCACTCCTAAAGATCTTGAAGGCCCAGCGTTTGAAATAGTTAAAGTCTTCCACTCGGATGTTAATCAGCTTCAATATCAGATGGAGGAATGCTATAGAATGCTGAATGATCAAGTCAGTGAGCAGATCAATAGGTTTGATGTGAACAACCCTCTTCCTCTCGGCGGTGAACCTGGATACATGACCATTGAGTCAGAGTTCTTCTTCAACCATGATCTGAACTATCTATGTGGTCGCACTTCTGAAAGAAGACCAGCTTTATCGATTTCCAAGATGAAAGTTGCTTCCTACACTGATCAAGGTCTCGAACAGATGGTTCCGGATCAATTCTGGGCAGACAAAGAGCAACAATATGACATTGCCGCCTCATATGGCATTTCTCATTGGTGGTTCAAGAAGAAGCAATTCTACATCGACAGACATAGTGCTAAGAAGAGTCGCAGAGCTGTTCGAACCAGGCTGCGTATTCTAAGTGTTATCAGTATAGAGATCTTCTCAATCTACGGGTATGATTACCTGAAGAAGATTGTTCTTCGAAGAGCAGACTTGAAAGAACACATTATAGAAGAAAACGTCTTCAAACATCTGATGCCAAATGACTTTGAAGATCTCTATCTTCTGAACCTCCAAGGACACCTTGACCATCTTCCTGCTCGTGAGAAGAAGGCTCTCTCGGCTGCGGTCAATCTCTGGATTAGAGGCTTGGTCATTCGACTAAGAGTTGGGGATTTTCAATTAGGAATAGAAAGTTACCAGACTCGGGTCAATCTTACAAGACCATAATGGGAAGCCAAAGGACATGAATATCGTCACGAATATATAGTGATTGACAACCCCAGAGCAGTCATCTTCACTGACAGATACGGGTTAAGAATGTTAATGAGATTGTGTGAGTTATATAAATTCAGTGATGGTACACTCAAGATGGTCGAAGAAGAATTGAACTCTAGAGTGAAAGAAATCAAAGTTGATATGAAGCCGGGGAACAAAACGAAATTCTAGAATGAGGAGGATTTAAAGGGGTGTGAAGATTTCATTGCTCCAATCAGACGAAGATTGAAGACTAGAATGATCTATCGCAGCCTTGAAAGCTTTGTGGGTGGTAGACTTCGTGCTGGTCACTATAAGCTGCTTCAAAGAACTGAATGAAGAAATCTTCCGGAAGTAGTTTTTGTTTTGTACTTTTTATGTGTAAAATATGGTGTATGAACTATGAACAACTATAATGTATGTAATAGTGTTAGGTTATGTATTGAGGTTTCCCTTTGTGTCTAAAAAGGGAACTTCAGTATTGTCCACTTCAGATCATATAAAACCGAACACATTTTTTTCCAACAAATGTTTTGTTTCATACATATTTAAATCTCTTGAGATCCAAAATCTCAAAGGATTTGAAATTTTTGATCGGGGGAGAAAATGTGATATAAATATGAAAGATGGTAAAAGATGACCATTTTTGTCTTAAAGTGAATACCGCTCTCTAATATGTGCTAAACAATTTTTGAATCTCGAAGCATATATCAAGGGGGAGCATTTCAAAACAAATTCAAATCTTCAAGGTACAAATATATCCATGTTTTGACATAAGGTACCTTAATTATGTGTTTAATGCCTTCTAAATATTTTGTGATCGTGGATGCACTTCAAATGACCTCTTGCCTCTATGTAATAAAATAATTTCTAAATCCTATGCACATATTGAGGGGGAGAATTTACCAAAGAAAGTCAAATGGCTTTTTCTATGAAAATTATGGTCAAAGAAAATATTTCAAAGCCCTCTTGCCTCCATGTGCTAAACAATTTCTAAATCATATGCACATGTTGAGGGGGAGGTTTTCTAAATGATCAAAACTATTAAGGTACAAATTGCTTTGATCTCGTATCACAAGTACCTTGATTGTTTTTCCAAATGATTTTTCAATTGGTTTCAAGGAAGAATGAACTGTACCAAAAGACCGACCATTTTACTTTATACATGGTGTTATAAGGATGGTTAGGTTAGGTATTCGTTCCCACGATCCCGCCAGAGCCGGAGGGATCTACCCAGGGACAATCCACTAGATAATTGTAGAAGTCCTTAGGTATGATGAAAAAAGGAGAAAAGTGAGATATGGGAAGAGTGCGGACTGAGACAGAGCTAGTACTGGAATAAACCCAACAAGGTTCTAGTTATGAAGTCTCGGTAAGCACTGAAGGGGTTGAAGAATGAAAAAGAATTAAAAGTGAAAAGGGTGAAAATAAATAGCCCTCCAATAATTCAACCTTAGGGCAGATACCGGGTTCAATTCATATGCTACTGGTGGTTACTATGGTAACACTGGTATTTAAGACAAGACGGCATGGACCCGGTGACGCACTGCACTACAACTTCCCAAACCACTCAAGTTCCTCTTAAAAGGACTTGTTTCAGTCTCACGGGGAACCGACATTATCTATCGACTTTCTCTTAGTGATTGTTGATATTGAAGAAGGAGACCCTCTCCCTATTCTTAGGCATAGGAACCAAATATGCACAATTGAGTCTAAAGCCACGAGATCATCTATAAATCTCATTAGGACACTTTCAATGAAGACTCTCTGTTTCACACAATGTGGAAAGAGAGATTATATCTTATGAGTCCTACGCATTATCCTTGTGGTATTGCCAGAACATCTGAGTGATATGCCAACATATTCACAATGAAGATGGAAAGCCTTCTGGAGCCAACATCAAACAACCTCCTGGTGGGTGGCATGTGAGATCTATTCAATAGATCAACCATGTGACAACTGAACAGAAACAATGGGGCGATTCAATCTTTTGAATCAATCCTGGTTCAGGTTATGGATTGACGGATTCCTTTGAAAAACCGGTCGTTGTGCTTAAAAACTCTTTTCTTTAGCGCATCGACTGTGTACTAATATTTCAAAATAAAAGGTGTTTATGATTGATAATTGATTTTCATTAAAACCTTCGTTGTATTGCAAAAACAATTTCTATTGAGCGGTACATGATTGTTTTTCAAATCTCCTTTCATCAATCAGTGAATCTAAATTCGCTGGTTCACTCACTCCGTGTTTTCTTCTTTGAGACGTTTCGGTTTGAGAACAGCTAGAGCAGCTGCGAAACCCTGTCAAGGAAATTCTTCGGAATTATACCTGATCACAGGCAGTACTTGTACTGATCAACGGGGAACCGTGGGCCGTGTACCTCAATTCAATGAAAGTGATCAAAGACACTTCCGTGCGCTTTATTGCTAACTGTTGTATGCAGGTACGCCCAATGTTTGCAGTTGATCATAATGAAGCGGTCAATCCATAGCCGCATGCTCACACTACACATTCATCTCAAAAGAAATCATGATAAGTGCTTCAACGACTCTGATACTTTCACTCCATGCTTCTGCTATGCTGTTGCAAATATCATGAACCAGTAAAAGCTTCTGCTACTCTGATGAGAAAATATCATGATCCAGAATGTGAGCATGTCGGTCCAATTGTCACAACAACATATGCTGGCAACACAACAATGGGTGATACTGAGATTAGCTGTGGCTGATGATCTCTATTAATGCTCAAAGGTCATCAAAGTGGATCAGCTCTATAACCTCCACGAAATATTCATTATAGTTGAACAATAATGAAATCACCACTAAAGCACAATGTTTGATTACTTTGAGGTATTAAAGTCTACGAGCTCAAGACTGAAGAATTAATAGACTGCTAGGATGCAAATTGTAATTCATGGGGTGACCTCCCTTAGGGGGAGATTGTTAGGAATTGGAAATTCTATAGTGAAGTATCGGTCACCCCTAATGTTATCTAGCTTAAGTTAGCTCGTAGACATATTGTTTAGTATGGTATTTATTAGTTAGTTATTAGCGTAGCTTAGTCTAGTGCAGCATCATGGAGGAAGGACGGGTCTTTACCCATTGTATGCCTGATCCACAGCCCGTCGAAGGGCGTGTCTCATTGTATAAATAGCCCTCTCCTCACAAGGGAGAGGGTTCGATGTTCATTTTGGAATCTAATCTTCCATGTGTTTTCTCTCACTAGAACATCTCCCTTTCTCTCTCTAAAACTTATATACGCCTCACTTGTTTGTGCTTTTAATGTGATTATGAAATCCTATATCCTACACTTAAATTATCAACCTCCGCAAAATTGGTTTTGCGTTGAGCAGGTGAGTGAGTTATTGGGCGTGTTTAATGGGTGCGTTGTCAAAAGGGGTTGTTTTTGGTACATGTCAAAATGTGTCGGTCGCAGGCTTTTATGAAGGGCATGTTACTCAGCACTCCGATCATCTTTAAGGTAAATTTGTATCATCATGTGCTTTTTTAAGAGTTTGGTATGCCTTTTAAGCATATGATCACGGATTATCACTTTCGAAATGCATGGATAAAATATCAACTTATTTTCTAAATGGGATAAATAATCATTGATGGTGAGGAACTTTTTGTTGATGTTGTAATTACAGGCTATGGGGCCATATTGAGTGTGAATAAGAAAAATAACAGGTAATGGGTATTGTTCTATTTTGACCCATTAGCTGGCCTAAATTTTTGGACACTATACTTTGTTTATGATTACCAGCACCGACAAGCTTGCAATTCAATTTTAATCTGTCATTTATTTTCAATTCTTATTCCAAATATGTTTGGCTGAATCAAGTTGTAGGTCTCATTAGCAACCATTTCCTGTTGAATATGTGGACCGGACATACGTATCAAGATAGAACTTGAATTTCAAAATAAGCTTTGGTCACCCAATCAACAATTATACGCACTTTTTATAGTCCAATCGTGCCTGATTAGTTGATATTTAAGAACCAAGAAAAGCCAAGAAAGTTGTCTGAGTCTTTTATATCATATCATACTATAAGATAATGCATTTGAAAACACTTGACTATAAACACTTCTTAATGAGCAACAATTTTTGACTGGGTGACCAAAGCTTTTTGTGTTTAAAAATTGGTTTATATGATATTTGTTAATGAGATAGGTACCCATCTGTTTAGATAAATACACATTTAAATATTAAGTCGTTAATATGATATTTGTTAATGAGCTAGATAACCATTTGAAACTAATGTCAAAAGGAGGCCTCAATGTTCGCCTTTGTAGATGGTTGACTTTCGTCAATGAGAGGGAAGATCAGGGGAGGATTAAGCATGACATGTGAAGCTTCATTTTTGTCGGACATGACCTCAGATAGGAAATGAAAGAGAAAAGATAGGAAGATTTGCGGCTAGTTAACTTGTGAGTTTTTATGGTTAGCTTCAAGCTCTCGAAATGGGCTTCTTGCCCTGTTTCCTGTTTAAAGGTTCTTTTCCGTAAGTTTAGGCCCTTGTTTGCTATTTGCTTTGGTGCTGTTTTCTCTGTTTAGGCCCCGCGGCGTTGCCTTGCTTTGCTTGTACTGCTTGGTTTTCTGCTTTTTCGACCATTTGGTGCTTTGTTTTGCCTAGCCTCATTGTTAAAACATAGGCCTTTTTTTTTATGTTTGCTCTTTCTTGCTCCCCTTAGGTCGCATTGTTGTGTATTCTATCTTTGTTATTGTTTGCAATTAGTATTGCATGTGCTTGTTGTTCAATCTAACCTCGCTTCAATAGTTTCTTCTCTCGACAAATTTGCCGGAGGTCTCTCGCATGCTCCTTTTTTCCCCGGTATACTAAAGCATGGATCTGCTACACCTATAAAAATCCGGGATTGGGTATGTTGTTGTTGTTGTTGTTGTATTTAGGTGTTGAAATTGAAGGTGAATAAGATTTCTGGTCTGCTTCTTTTTTTGAAATTAGATTTAGCACGGCATTCCCGCAGCAACGCGCGGGTTCCCACACTCGTTAAAACTAAAATATGTCATGTTAATTTTTGAAAATCATTTTGAATGATTAAAAGGCAAAATTGGATACTTAAAATCAAACAGGACGTTGAATTTACATTTTGAAACGGAAAGAGTTTTTCTGGAGAGGTTCTTAAAATTAAAAAAAAAAGAAACAAAAAATATCTATTACAATAGTATTTTAGATACAATCCCACATATTGAAGTTGAGGACTTTAAAGACTAAATACGAAATGACTTGTTTAAGATGTTGCTGCAACGAAGTAAGAACGATAACATGTCGAGCATATTGACTAAGGTAAATACCATATGAAATGTCCCATCAGCACGTGCTTGTAACTTACCAAATCGACCAGGTGGGAAACGTTCCTTTCCTAGCCGAATCCACACCAAGTCTCCCTCCTTAAATACGACTTTCTTGCGACGCTTATCCACCCGTTCCTTGTACTTCTTATTTTGTTTCTCAATGTGCTCCCGGACTTGCTGATGCAACTGTTTTACATTCTGAGCATATTCTTCACCAGCAGAGCTTATATGTTTTTCGACTACTAGAGGTATGAGATCAAGAGGGGTGATGGGATTCACCCCGTTCACAATTTCAAATGGTGTTTTCCCCGTTGTCCGACTATGTGACCGGTTGTACGCGAATTCAGCCTGTGGTAGCACCAAGTCCCATTGACGCAGGTTTTCTCCGACCAGGATTCGTAATAAATTTCCCAAGCTTCGATTCACGACTTTGGTTTGTCCATCCGTCTGAGGATGATGTGATGAACTGAATTGGAATTGCGTTCCCATCTTGCGCCATAAAGTGCGCTAGAAATGACTCACAAACTTCACATCGCGGTCTGAAGTGATTGTTCTAGGTACACCGTGCAATCCTACAATTTCCTGCAAAAAAACGAGCTACTTGTGATGCATCAAAGGTCTTGTTACAAGGAATGAAATGCGCAATTTTTGAGAACCGATCCACTACCACCATAATTGAATCCTTATTCCGTTGTGTTCGAGGTAGCCCGAGAACGAAATCAAGACTCACATCCACCCACGGGGCTACTGGTACAGGTAATGGCTGGTACAAACCCGACACACACGACACCTTTCCACGAACCTTGCAATGTCGCGCTTCATTCGTGGCCAATAATAATGCTCTCTCAACCAAGTAACAGTCTTATCTACTCCAAAATGACCAGCTAAACCCCCGGCATGGCCTTCCATTATAATCGACTCCCTTAACGAGCATTTGGGAATACAAAGTCTGTTTTCTTTAAAAAGAAATCCATCTTGCATGACAAATCGTTGGTAAGGCTGATCTTGACACTTCTTCCATATAACCGCAAAGTCAGGATCATCACCATAAAGCTCCTTAAATATCTCGAATCCTACGATCTGGAATTTCATTGTTGAAAGTAGAGCTTGCTTACGGCTTAACGCATCAGCAACTTTGTTGAGAGCTCCTGCCTTATGCCTAATTGAGAAACTATAGGCTTGCAAAAACTCAACCCATTTAGCATGCCTCGGCTTCAACTTATGTTGTCCGTTAATATATTTTAGTGCTTCATGATCAGAATATAAGATGAACTCTTTAGAGACAAGATAATGGCGCCAATATTCTAGACTACGAACTATCGCATAGAACTCCTTGTCGTAAGTCGAGTATTTACGCATGGTATCATTCAACTTCTCGCTAAAAAATGCTATAGGCCGACCCTTTTGACTAATTACTCCACCGATACCTACCCCCTGAGGCATCAAAATGAACCTCAAATACTTCCTGAAAATCTGGTAGTATTAACACAGGAGCCTTGGTTACTTTACTTTTCAATAAACTGAAGGCTGCTTCAGCTTGTTGTGACCAACTAAACTTGCCTCCTTTCATACACTCGGTGATTGGTGAAATAATTGTGCTAAAGTTGTGAATAAATCTTCGGTAAAATGACGCTAGACCATGGAAACTACGGATTTCATGAATGGTCGTTGGTGTTTTCCAGTCGATAATGGTGTTTGATTTTTGCCGGGTCCATTCGAATTCCTTCTTTAGATACAATATATCCCAGAAATAAGACCTCACTTGTGAGAAAGTGACACTTCTTGATGTTAGCATATAACTTTTGTTCTCTCGAGACTTCAAAAACCTTTCGTAAGTGGCTTATATGGTGCTCTACCGTGGCACTAAATACCAATATGTCATCTAAGTAAACTACCACAAATTTACCAATAAAAGATCGAAAAACCTGATTCATTAGCCGCATAAAGGTACTCGGTGCATTAGACAGCCCGAAAGGCATCACCATCCACTCGTATAGACCATCACGAGTTTTAAATGCCGTCTTCCATTCGTCCCCGGGCCGCACTCGAATCTGATGATACCCGCTACGTAGATCAATCTTTGAAAATATAGTCGCTCCATGCAACTGATCGATTAGATCATCAAACCGTGGAATCGGAAAGTGGTATTTTATTGTAATTTTTTTAACCGCCCGACTGTCAATACACATCCGCCATGACCCATATTTCTTAGGAACTAAAAGTGCGGGTACTGCACACGGGCTCATGCTCTCGCGAATGGCACCTTTCTCCAACAACTCTTGCACTTGGCGTTTCAACTCATCATGTTCTTGAGGGTTCATTCGGTAGGCAGCTTTGTGGGGTATGGCGGCACCCGGCACAAAATCAATGCAATGTTGTATGTCCCTCATGGGAGGTAGACCAGAAGGTAATTCTTTAGGCACTACATCAGCAAACTCTTCAAGAATCGATATCACCTGAGATGGAACATGAAAGTCTCCTTGATTAGACTCCACCACAATAAGGGCAAACACATCAAATGATTCTGGTATCTCGGCCATAAATTCTACTCGAGACAAGAGTTGATTCTTCGTTTCCTTTCGCAAATCAGAAGGTCCAAGAATAACAGTAACTCCATCTTTTTGAAAGGTATAGGTATTTTTGAACCCATCATGCTTCGTCTTAAGATCAAATTGCCACGGCCTACCGAGTAAGATATGACACTCATCCATTGGAACCACATCGCACTAGACCTCGTCTTTATATTTTTTTCCAATTGAGAATTTTACCAGACACCGTTTGGATACCTTCACTTCATTCCCCTTTCGAAACCAGGACGATGTATAAGGGTGAGGATGATGTTCGGTTTTCAGTCCCAACTTACTAACCATTGTGTCAGATACAACATTCTCACAGCTACCACCATCTATAATAAAGTTACAAATTTTACCTTCACATGTGCAACGGGTGTGAAATATGTTATGTCTTAACCATGATTCATCCTGTTTTACCACTGCACTCATGGCTCGCTTAATTACCAGTAACTCACATGCGTCGGCATATGTTATCTCTTCTAGGTCCGATGTCATCTTCTCATGCTCATCATCATACTCGTCAAACACAGGGCCATCATCTTCTTCAACAAAAGTAACCATCTTTTTATTTGGAAAATCGTTTGCAAAATGCCTGAGGCCTTGACACTTATAACACCGTTTACTCGTTAATGACCCTACTCCTTTACTGGAACTAGGATTATAAGTTGTTGTGCTGGAATTTCGAGTCGGGTTTGCACTTGAGCTTGCAATTTTCTTTCCCGTGTCAGTTCCTGTAAAACGACCTGAGAAGCGAGAATTGGTAGTGTTACCTTTTTTCTTCAGTTGTGATTCTACCTTTCGAGCTAAACGGCACACATCATTATAAGACCAATATTGTTGTAGCTGAACAACATCAGAGATTTTGGGCTTTAACGCGGCCAAATAACGAGCAATAGTCTCTTCATCTTCCTCAACCACATCACAACGTAGTCTCAAACGATCAAACTCACTAGTGAATTCTTCCACTGAGATGCTTGTTTGTTTATAATTATGATACTCGATGAAAGCTTCCTGACGATATTGTACCGGAAAAAATTTAGCCATCAGTTTCTTTTTCATCTTACTCAAGTTTACTATCTTAGCTTTACCTTCTCGATTACGTTGCTTTATGACGTGTTGAGGCATTCTTCTTTAGCTTAAGTGCCCCTAATTTTACTTTTTGTTCATCACTTAGGTTTTTAATATCAAAAACTCGCTCAACTGTGTGTAACCAATCAATAAACTCATCAGGATGCGATTTACCTTCAAAGTCAGGGATGTCGACTTTCACACCAAGGTTCTGAGGAAAGTTGTAACGCCCCGGCCTGAAACGGCGATCTCTATCGGGCCAATGAACCCCCCATGGGTTTTCATCTTCCTCATTGTTGCTCTCGGTTGAGTCGATGTCTGATCCCTCACTTTCTTCTTCATCGCGATAAGCCTCGCGAAAATCATCCAATCTGGTATGTGCTAGCAGGCGTTCCAATTCTGGGATTCGTCTTCCTTGAGCTGCGATCTCGAGATCCCGCTGGTCCCTACGGTTTGGTCGTGGTTCATCCTCATTGCGGTCGGCACCTTGACGAGGTTGCCCACGCGCATATCCACCTCGACGCCCTCGACGACCACGGGGTTGTTCTTCTGCCATCAATATGATTCAAAGCAACCAAAAGCTCTGATACCAATATGATGCCACAAAAAATCAACGACCAACACACTACAAAGGGAGATGATTGATCAAACGAGAATTTTAGGGACAGAGATCATTGCTCTGTTCTTGTTTTATTATACTGAGTATGATTCAATAGACAATGCCCTTCCCATCAAAGTGGGTGGTTATTTATAGCAAAGAAAATTATAAAAAAAAGCAATTAAGTTTGACCATACAATGACCCAGACTTTTGGTTTCTTGACTTTCAGACTTCACACTCTTCAATGCTATCAAATAAGTTCTTATTTAGGTGTTGAAATTGAAGGTGAATAAGATTTCTGGTCTGCTTCTTTTTTTGAAATTAGATTTAGCACGACATTCCCGCAGCAACGCGCGGGTTCCCACACTCGTTAAAACTAAAATATGTCATGTTAATTTTTGAAAATCATTTTGACCGATTGAAATGCAAAATTGGATACTTAAAATCAAACAGGACGTTGAATTTACATTTTGAAATGGAAAGAGTATTTCTGGAGAGGTTCTTAAAATTAAAAAAAAAAGAAACAAAAAATATCTATTACAATAGTATTTTAGATACAATCCCACATATTGAAGTTGAGGACTTTAAAGACTAAATACGAAATGACTTGTTTAAGATGTTGCTGCAACGAAGTAAGAACGATAACATGTCGAGCATATTGACTAAGGTAAATACCATATGATATCTTCAAAAGAGTTAGATGAGCTCAATATTCCATTTATAAAGTCACTAAAGGCGTTTTCAAAAGCACCTTTGGTGTCGAAATGACCCCAAAGATAAATATGGTTATGGTTCAACAAGGGCACCATCATTAAACACGACTACACGAGCAAGCCACAATAGTTGTCAAGGAACACATAATGAAATGAAAGAAGAAAACAAATAGTGACATCTTGAAGAGCTCACAGAGATTTATCTACTTATGTGACACATAAATTATAACAGGCTTCAAGCATAATGCCTAGCTTAGGTGGGGGAGAATGACACGTTTAAAAGATTTAGAAAATTAAAGAATACGTTTGAAACTACTGGAAATTGGTGTAGTTATTAGAGAATTATAAGATGGTATGTATTAACGCTCTTTTTTGGAGTTGCGTCCAAACTAAGTGATTGTCCTATAAATAGGGCAAACCATTGTCGTTTTAATCATTCAAGTTATAAGGTATCATTACTTATATAAAGAATCACTTTAAGGGTTCTTGAGTCGTCCTTAAGTCTTCTTTTTAATCTTAACCTGTTTACCTTTAAGTTAGGGTGTGTGTAAGGTCAAACTAGCAAGATTAAACGCTACACCATGATTGAGTTTGTGTTAACCACAATAATGCAATAAAAAACACTCTCAATCCCCCTAAGTTATAAAGATCATCACTTAATTCCCCACTCAAATTATTTTAGCTACAAACTATTTATGAAGAAAGAAAATACATAACAATCACACAAACATTTAATAAATCAAAAAGAACAAATAAACATTTACAAGATACGTAATGAGTCTGCATGTTTCTTTCATGATTAGAGTATTTAAAGAGATCTTCACAATATTGTTATGCGACACTCAATTTGTTCATGAAAGTCCCTTTCACTCAGTTCTCGAGTTATAACTTGAGAAGAAAGGAAAGAAAACGAAATGTTTTTTTTTTTGTGTTTTTAATTTTTTTTTTAAGAAAAGAAAAAGAAGTGGAGATGAAGATGGGATGAAGTTTTGTTAATAAATTTTTCTCTCATTTTTGGGAGGAAAGGGAAATGATTCTTGTCTAAAGACTAATATAACATTTTAAAACATTTGACGTTAACAACTAAAGGGCATACATGTAAGTTCAACAAGTTATTTTCCTTTTCCTCCACCTAAGAACATGTTAAGATACTTTTCTTTTCCTTTCATGTATCTCAAAAACATATCAACTAATACTTCATTTCCTTTTCCCTTTCTTTTTATTTTCTTATTTTTTCCGTTTTTCTTCACTCAAAACTCGAGAACGGAGTGAGTTTTATTTGTTTTATATAAAAAAGATACTAAGTCAATTAAACCCTTTAAAAAATCAAATAAAAGTTATCAAATTATAATATATTATAATTATAAATTAATACAATAATCAACTAAATAACATGCTAAATTTAATGTTGATTATTATAGAAGGTGATTGCACACTCTTAATTATTATTTGCACACTCCAATTTATGCAATAAGCAGTTATACATTTATATCTTATAAAGCATTTAGGCATTTTTTAAGTAAAAATAATTAAAAATTTAGGTTGCTTATTATAGAAATTTAATAGCTTACAAGACAAGAACCATAATGTACACTATTTTAATGCACACATTTAAAAGACACAACACAAGTCTTAGTAGAACCATAATGTGTAACATATTGGATTTCACAAACACACAAGCAATCACAAATATAGGCGTATAGGTATATGGTTTTAGAGAGAGAAAGTAGGATATTCTAGTAAGAGAAACTCATGGAAGGTTAGATTCCAAATGAACATCCAACCCTCTACCTTGGGAGGTAGAGGGTATTTATAGGTTACAAACTAAACGACCTCCTGACGGCCTGTGGATCAAGTATACAGTGGGTAAAGACCCGTCCTTCCTCCACGGTGTTACACTCAACTATTCTATGCTACAAACTACTAAATAACGTAACAAACGACATGTCTACGAGCTAACTTATGCTAGATAATATTTGGGGTGACCGACTCTTCACTTATGGAATTTCTAATTCCTAACAATCTCCCCCTAAGGGAGGTCACCCCATGATTTACATTTTGAATCCTAGCATTCTATTCTTGACTTTGTTCTTGAGCTCGTAGACATCAAATCATCAAAATATTCAAACTTTGTGCTTCCGTGGTGATTTCATCATTGTTCAACTACAATGTATATTTCGTGGAGGTTATAGAGCTGATCCACATTGATGACCTTTGAGCTTTAATAGAGATCATCAGCCACAGTTAATCTCAGCATCACCATTGTTGTGTTGCCAGCATATGATGTTGTGACACTTGGACCGACATGCTCACATTCTGGATCATGATTTCTTTTCATTAGAGTAGTGAAAGCTTTCATTCATGATATTGGCAGCAGTGTAGCAGAAGCATGGAGTGGAAAATATCAGAGTCATTGATGCACTAATCATGATTTCTTTAGATAAGAATGTGTTGTGTGAGCATGCGGCTATGGATTGACCTCTCCATTCTGATCAGCTGCAAACTTTGGGGTGTACTTGTATAAAACAGTTAGCAATAAAGCGTACGAAAGTGTCTTTGATCACTTTCGTTGAATTGAGGTACACGGCCCACGGTTCCCCGTTGATCAGTACAGTAGCACTTTTGTGATCATGTATAATTCAGAAGAATTTCCTTGACAGGGTTTCGCAGCTGCTCTAGCTGTTCTCAAACCAGAACGTCTCAAAGAAGACAACACGGAGTGAGTGAACCAGCGAATTGAGATTCACTGATTGATGAAAAGAGATTTGAAGAACAATCGTGTACCGCTCAATAGAAATTGTTTTTGCAATACAACGAAGGTTTTAATGAAAATCAATTATCAATCATAAACACATTTTATTTTGAAATATGAGTACACAGTCGATGTGCTAGAGAAAAGAGTTTTAAAGCACAACGACCGGTTTTTCAAAGGTATCCGTCAATCCATAACTTGAACCAGGATTGAATCATAATTATGACTCGCCCCATTGTTTCTGTTCAGTTGTCACATGGTTGATCTATTGGATAGATCTCACAAGCCACCCACCAGGAGCTTGTTTGATGCTGGCTCCAGAAGGCTTTCCATCTTCATTGTAAATATGTTTGCATATCACTTAGATGTTCTGGCAATACCACAAGGATAATGCGTAGGACTCATAAGATATAATCTCTCTTTCCACATTGTGTGAAACAGAGAGTCTTCATAGACAGTGTCCTAATGAGATTAATTTGATGATCTCGTGGCTCTAGACTCAATAGTGCACATTTGGTTCCTATGCCGGATACTAGGGAGAGGGTCTCCTTCTTCAATATCAACTATCTCTAAAAGAAAGTCGATAGATTATGTAGGTTCCCCGTGAGAATGAAACAAGTCCTTTTAAGAGGAACTTGAGTAGTTTGAGAAGTTTAGTGCAGTGCGTCACTGGGTCCATGACGTCTTGTCTTCAATACCGGCGTTACCTTGGTAACCACCAGTAGCATATGTATTGAACCCGGTTTCTGCCCTAAGGTTGAATTAATGGAGGGCTATTTCTTTTCACCCTTTTCTCATTTTATTTATTTTTCATTCTTCAACCCCTTCAGTGCTTACCGAGACTTCATTACTAGAACCTTGTTGGGTTTATTCCAGTTCTAGCTCTATCTCAGTCTGCACTCTTCCCATATCTCACTTTACTCTTTTTTTCATCATACCTAAGGACTCTACACTACCTAGTGGATTGTCCCTGGGTAGATCCCTCCGGCTCTGGTGGGATCGTGGGAACGAATACCTAACCTAACCATCCTTATAACACCATGCATAATATAAAATGGTCGGTCTTTTGGTACAGTTCATTCTTCCTTGAAACCAATTGAAAAATCATTTGGAAAAATCAATCAAGGTACTTGTGATACGAGATCAAAGCATTTTGTACCTTAATAGTTTTGATCATTTAGAAATGCTCCCCCTCAACATGTGCATATAATCTTGAAATTGTTTAGCACATGGAGGCAAGAGTTCTTTGAGATAATTTCTTGATCATAATTTCCGTAGAAAAAGCCATTTGATTTTCTTGGTAAATTCTCCCCCTCAATATGTGCATAGGATATTTGAAAACATTTTATCACATAGAGGAAAGAGATCTTTTAAAGTACAACCACAATTACCAACATTTAGAAACCATTCAACACACAATCAAGGTACATTATGTTAAAACATTGAAGTTTTTGTACCTTGACGGTTTTTATTTGTTTTGAAATGCTCCCCCTCAATATATGCTTCGAGATGCAAAAAGAGTTTAGCATATATTAGAGAGCAGTATGCACTTTGAGACAGAAATGGTCACCTTTTATCATCTTTCATATTTATATCACATTTTCTCTCCCGATCAAAAATTTCAAATCCTTTGAGATTTTGGATCTCAAGAGATTTAAATATGTATGAAATAAAACTTTGTAGGAGAAAAATGTGTCCAGTTTTATATGATCTGAAGTGGACTACACTGAAGTTCCCTTTTAGATAAAAGGGAAACTACAATACATAACCTATCACTACTACATACATTATAGTTGTTCATATTACATGCACCACATTTATCATAACAAAAATACAAAAACAGAAGCTACTTTCGGAAGATGTCTTCATTCAGTTCTTTTAAGCAGCTTGTAGTGACCTTCACGAAGTCTACCACCCACAAAAATTTCAAGACTGCGATAAATCATTCTGGTCTTAAGTCTTCTACCAATTGCAGCCACAAACTCTTCACACATCTTTAAATCCTGTTCCAACCAGAATTTTGTTTTGTTCCACGACTTCATGTCAATTTTGATTTCCTTCACTCTTGAGTTCAATTCTTGTTCAACCATCCTGAGTGTACCATCACTGAACTTGTATAACTCGCATAGCCTCATTAGCATTCTTGACCCGTATCTGTCGGTAAAGATGATGGATCTAGGAGTGTCAATCACTTTATATTCATGATGAATTTCATGTCCTGAGGCTTCCCATTGCGGTCTTGTAAGGTTGACGCGGGTCTGGTAGCTTTCCATTCCTAGCTGAAAATCCTCAACTCTTTTTCGAATGACCAAGCCTCTGATCCAGAGATTGACAGCAGCAGAGAGAGCTTCCTTCTCACGAACAGGTAGGTGATTAAGGTGTCCGTGAAGGTTTAAAAGATAGAGATCTTCAAAGTCATTTGGCAGCAGATGTTTGAAGTCGTTTTCTTCTATCACGTAATCTTTCAAGTCTGCTCTTCGAAGAACAATCTTCTTCAGATAATCATAGCCATAGATTGGGAAGATTTCTATATTGACAACACTTAAAATCCTCAGCTTGGATCGAAAAGCTTTGCGTCTTTTATCAGCTCCATGTCTTTCAATGTAGAATTTCTTCTTTTTAAACCACCAATGAGAAATGCCATATGAAGCCTCGATGTCATACACATGTTCTTTGTCAGACCAGAATTGATCAGGTGCCATCTGCTCAAGACCCGGATCTGTGTAAGTAGCAGCTTTCATCTTTGAAATTGATAAAGCTAGTCTTCTTTTAGATGTACGAGCACATAGGTAGTCCAGGTCATGGTTGAAGAAGAACTCAGACTGAATGGTTATTTGACCAGGTTCACCACCGAGAGGAAGAGGCTTGTTTACATTGAACCGGCTAATCTGCTCACTGACTTGATCACTCAGCATCTTATGACATTCTTCCATCTGGTATTGAAGCTGATTGGCATCTGAGTGAAAGACTTTGACAATTTCGAATGCTTGTCCTTTAAGATCCTTTGGAGTGATGGACGAGATTCCTTTCTGTTCACAAAACCACTTCATAAAGCTGCCCATATCTCCTGTGATGTGAAGAAGTGAGTCCTCAGCTGGGGCTTTATAGTTGGTAGTGATTGTTGATGCCCAGTTGTTGTCAAGAGTCATCGTGTCAGACTCTGGGATGAACCATGAAGGTTCTGGAGTTTGAGGTCTCTCTTCAGTGAGCCGGCTTTGAGTCATGTCTTTAGAGGGTGCAACTCTAGTGGGTTTAGAGCGTTCACCCGAAACATATGCATCAAACCAATCATCTTCAGATGGCTTGGGGATATGTTTTGTGGATGCATCATCGTCATTAGATTCTGATTCTGCCATGTCATAAGATTCTTCATGAAGTACTTGAGCTTCTGGAATAGTAGAAGATGTTGGTGTGAACCTTGAATCAACGGTGGTCCAAGCTGCAGATTTCTTATGAGTTCCTTGATCACTGGATGAACTGGGTTGAGTTGAAGGTTTTGGTGGTGATGATGGTGGTTGTGATGGAGGTGTAGTGGTCGTTCCAGAAGATCCACCATTACCAGGAGTACTAGCTCCACCAGTTGGAGGCGGTGGAGAAGGAGGATCTTTAGGACCTTTACGTAACTTCTCCAACACCATAGTCCTCCTTTTCTTCTTAGCTTCCCTTTCTCCAATATCCTTCAAACACTGTACATGATTTTCGTGCTTAATTGATTATTCAAGTGCTTCATATAGCTTCTTATGTACTTCATCCTTGTGCTCATTAGCATCGTACATCTTATCTGCCAGAACAGCTCTCATATCAGCAATGGGCAAGTCCTTGAATCGTTGAAGCAGTGGAGCCTGCATTGCCCATTCAACAGCATCCTTAACTTCGCCTTCAATGGCATCTGCTACCCCTTCATCAAAGTTAAGGTGCTCCAACCTATAGACACGATTCTCGAGGGCATTGACCGATTTTGGCAGTTGTCTCTCAAGAGCTTCAATTCTTTTCACTGCTTTGTCGAGCAATTGATCCGTGTAAGTATTTGAGGTGGTGAAGCCGGAGTGGAGATTCCGTGTCATAGTAAAGCAACCATGGTTCAAGAGATAGATCTTTAGCCGGTTCAGAATGGTGGAGATGTGGTTGTTTGAGCAGGTTTGGGCAATGGAAGTGCGATTGCATGAGAAGGTGCTGACATAGGAGGAATGGTTGAAGTGTCTTGCTGTATGTCGACCGTGTACATGGACTCAGCTTCCTATTTCTCATCATTAGGCTTATGAGTCTCGGTGTCAGAAGGTTTGTAATTCAAGAACTGATCACCGAATGAGAGATCGGCATCCAGATTTTTAAGTGAGGAAAGAGAACCCGTAGACATGTTAGGTTCCTCCATATGCCTGGTTTCATCAGATCTTGACTCAAGGTTCTCATGTGAGTCTTTCAGAAACTCTTCATCATCATTCTGATCAGATTGGGTATCACTTGAAGCAGGAGTTTCTTCATGTGTTTCGGATACCTCTTTTTCCAATCTAGTTAGTTCTTGAGCTGAAGATGATTCAACACTTCTTTTCTTTAGCTCATATTGAGTAGTAGTTCCTGATGGTGGAGAAGATATGGCCAGAAGCATTTGAGCAACTTGTTCAGCATCCACTCCAGCAATCCCTTTTCCTTTGTCTTGACTGATTGAAGTTGTTTGGCGTGGCACTGGCTCAGGTTCTCTTAACACAACACCTCCAACTGGCGGTCTCATGTTCAAGCTTTCCAAGCTTTGTTTAATTCCTAATTGCAAATTAGCATCGTCTTCATCAACCAATCGGTGTCACCCTTTGTGTCTCGGTTCCTCCAACATTTTCTTTTTCAACATCCTTCTTTTCCCTCTTGTTTCATTTTTTGTCTTTACGCTTTTGTGACGAAGTGAAGTGAGATCGGTAGAGATGAGATCGCACCACCACGCTTCTTCTTGGGAAGGAGGCAACATAGAAAACTTAAATATAGAGGTAATAATGATCAACAATTAAAAATGTACTCATTTAACAATAAGCTCCCAAGGTTGTGATGGATTGGGAGTGTCATCAACATTGCCTTTTTTTAAAAACCTTTTAAGATCCGATGAAAAAAAAGAGCAGTACTTTCATCCAATCAGCGAGTACTTAGTATATAAATGCCCTTTTCTAAAAGTAGATGGAAGATCCCTTCAGTATTTGATCTTAGTCTCTTAAATAGCTTCAATTCACATCCCTCTGGTGAAAAGTTAGATGGTCGCCGCTGTTTGAAAACAGTCAAATTTTGACTTTTTTCTTCCTTTTTCTTCAAGAAAAACCTTGAACATCGAATTAAAAACAATACTTTGTTATTGCAAACCAAAACTAATATAAGATTTGTATAAAACTCTTTATTGACACCTCTAAAACGTTTCTGGCTAAAACACACTTTAGCAATGTATTTGAGATTACCCGAAAAAATTCATCCTTAGCATTTCGTTTTGTGATGGAGGGTAGATTCACTCATCAACATTGGAATGGATTATTGTATAATTTGGTTGGCAAAACAAAGATCTCTTATTGCGCTGCAAGTCTGTGGATAACAAGTAATCGATAACAAGCTTAGAGAATCTAATGCTAGGAATAACAAGTTTGTGTACTTTCTTTCTTCCTTGAGCTTGATTCTGAACGTTTGTTCTATCGGTGATAAATGTGTTCACCCCATTGACTAGACCCCATAGGATTTGCAGAATAGGTATCCTTACTTTATCGAACCCTGAGGTTTTGCCAGATAAGCATAAGTTGAGAATGGTAGTTATGGCTCTCCAGGGTTGATACATGTGTCTAAATGATGATATCACGAAGCCCTTGATATGCCAACTTGATAGCCCAAACCAATCAGAAAGACTATTAGCTCTTCCGCGGGTGGGGGCAGATCGTATGGTAGGGTCACAGGGTGTGATTCCTAGGGCCTTGCTGAGAATGTCAGATGTGATTTCAAATTCCTTATCATCAAGCTTCCAGGAATAAGTGGCAGTGATCTTGTCCCATGTGATGGTGTTCCAAAATTATTGTAGGTAAATGGAAGGGATAGTGCATTGCTTGGTCATGGCACTAAAGAAATTAGTGTTTTTAAGAATATCAATGGCCACCTTGAAGATTGGATTTTGTTGAATATTTTCCAAGTTCACATAACATTTACTTTTCCCAATCTCTACCCATTTGTCGACAGGAAGAATTTCATTGTCAGTAAGAGCAATGGATGGAGTAGATGTAGCAAGGTTCTCGGATGAAGTTGGGTTTGCCATTGAGATTCTATAGACACACACATACAACACTAGTATTCGAGAGCATGTTAGATTAGACATGGTTAGTTGAACAAGCACAACAAGTGGCATACATGATAGATTACCAATAAGCAGATTGACATACTTAGGAAATAGATTAAGTAGCATTTGTAATTTTCAAAGTAACAAATCATGTTGACAAAGTTTTTCAAGACACAAGTTGATTTGAGTCAAAAGTGTGAAGAGCAAGGTTGCTATGATAGGATTTCATGAGACAAGTTGCTATTACGAAAGTGTTATAACAGATTTCTTAAACAAGTTGTTAATTCAGGTTGCTGCAAGAGGAACCAGATACAAATTGCTTAAACAATAATGTTATAGCAAGTCGTTAAGAGCAATTTGTCAATACAAATCGCTATAAGTAATCCTGAACCAAGTCGCTAGCGTGAAATCCTTACAGCAAGTCGCTATACACATTTTGACAAAATCAAGTTGCTACATAAGAATTATTACCAAGTCGCCATAGCAAATCACTAACTTGTCAAAACAAGTCGCTATACAAAAAATACATAGCAAGCCGCCTTAATGAAAACATTTAAGTAAGTCGCTAACTTGTAAAGACAAGTCGCCATCAAAAGAAACAAGGTCAAGTCGCTACACATCAAAACACTAAGTCGCTAGCAAGAATGCTATACTGAATCTATGAACCAACTCGCTATGAAGAACACTGGTAAGTCGCTACCAAGAACACAGCTTATCATACGCATCTTACCATAATCCAATCAATATAGACACACAATCAAACTGCTACAACAATTAAACCACAAACACACACAAAATTAGATACATAACCCAAACGGAAACACATACGAGAGATACAACGATTCGCTCAAAGACCCATTTAAACAAATAAGTGCATCATCCCATCTATCCTAGTGCATCCAAACTACACCTAATTATATCCAGTGTTCCATTAAACAAATACGTTAACAAACCTAAGTGATGGAGTCAATCGACGTGGATAAAAACACGGTAGAATCTGTTAAAATGAGATGTGTTAGGGGAGGTATGAGATAAACACGATTTGAAACAAATAGTTGAGATTAACTTACCACAAACAACTTGCTGTTGCAATGGTTATGAGAGAAAGCGAAAGACACTTTTAGAGATTATTTGAAACTTTGTAACTTGTGTTAAGTCGCTAGGGGGTTTAAGTATATAATTCAAGTTTTACAAGTTTACCCATTCAGTCCCTGAACATGTGCAAACAGAAACAACTCGCTAGTAAAGATACTTGCAAGTCGCTACCATTTAGAGAATTCAAGTCGCTATCCCGTTTTAAAGCAAATCGCTATCTATTAAATTTTGTACCTATTGACACTTTCAGTCCTTGAACATATCAGATTGCTTGCAAATACAGTTGATAAAAACATGTTGAATAGTATGACAAGAACCAAAAATGACATAACATAGATAAGCTATCTAACACAGAGGACATAACACAAACACAACTTAAACATGCATCAGCACACAATACATATCAAACAATGGTGCAGAGAGACACAGAGAAAACGAGATAACCTGAAATATTCTCCCCCTCAATCAATGTTACCAATGAACATTGATTGAATCCTAACCACCTCGTTATAAAATAAGAGTATATCTTTTGTTCGAACTTCATCTATGGTCCCGTGTCATTATTGAATGACATTTCTAGGACCGTAGATGTTATCGATAACACGAGATACATCTTTTATCTGATTGTGGGTAAAAATTTAATTAAAAAAATGATTTTGATTAAAATTTTGATTATTTTTTTTTTATTTTTTTTTATTTTATTATTATTATTTTCTTTTGATAAAACTAATTTGTACACAGATTTATGAGAACGAGTCCTGATTCCGGTTGAACAGGAGTCAACGTACGAGGTACATCAATTCTGGCAAGCTACAGTTCCTGAGTGAGCAATCTTCATTTCTGATGGAAACCAAGTCATGATGTTCATGATTGAATTGAGCATTGTACCTGAAAAAGACTGAGGACACTTTCCACTAGCAACACATGTAGTTTTGCAGATAGATGGGTTAGTGACATGAGTAACCTCACTGCTGGATGTTGCACAGTTTGATCTAGGAGTGTCATTAATAGAAATCCCTTTAGGTTCAATATTCTTGAAGAGTTTTCCTGTGGGCTTCCACTTAAGGCAAGATCTAGGTATGTAAGTCCATTTGGATCCTGAAAACTTAAATAATCTACCAGTGGGAATACATTTGAGACAACTGCTAGTAGATTTGGATGTAGGCACTTCCCTGTTTTGAATATTGGTCCTTTTGTAATTAGTTTGCTTCTTAGGAGATTGATCAGCCATTTGATGTTTCTTATGAGAACTAGATGAACACCTAGTATTCATGATCTTAGGACTTTGAACATTAAACTGGGGTTTGTTATTCATCATATCGGAATGAAATAGTGAAGTGACTGGTTTTGACAAAACAGTATTCACATCAACTTGGGAGGCAAGCTTAGATTTCGATGGTTTAAATCTTTCAGTTCTAAAAGCATTGGGCTGCCTAACTACAGTATGTTTGGAGTTGTTATGAACAATTGGCTTTCCCAAGGTTGATGGTTTTGCAAACTTAGTATTCACCCTATTTCTAATAGATTTCCTAAGCTCATTTTTTAATGCAACAATAGTGAAGCTCTTATCCTGAACTTGGGCTTTGAGGGCATCAATGTCTGCCAACAAGGAGTTAGTTTGATCAATCAACTAGGAATTATTCTCTAATAAGTTCTTTCTTAAGGACTCATTTTCCCTTAATAGGTTGGACACACACAGAGCCAATTTATCATTCCTAGATTTAAGCGTATCACTCACCACATGGTTAGGGTTGTCCCTCCCTATATTACATTTCTTATGCAAATCTGAGAGTTCAAATTTCAGATTGCATATGGTTGAATCTTTGTCCTGAATCTGGTTTTTTAAGTGGTTAATTTCAAAAAATTCTAGAAATTCTAGGAATTCCGGATTTATGCAAGTATTTACAGTACGGAAACTTTCTTCTCTTTGTTGTATTGCAATTTCCAAGGAAATGCAATGTTTTTCAAGAATTGAGTATTTGTTTGAAAGTTCATCATAAACCCCTTTTTCAATCATGTCATTAGTTTGAACAATTTTAGATTCAGGTTCAACCATGACATATTTAACAATATCATGTTTAGAGTTAGGAACAAATTGATCAGGTACATTATCACATGTATTATGTTGATCAGTTAAGGGTACCTCATCACATGAAACCTGTTCATTTGCAGATATGTCATAAGTATTCACCACATGCATAACAGGAGTTGTCACGTAAGCTGTTTCAAGCTTTTAGACTCGAGCCTTTGTGTTCAGTACAGTCGGTTTCATCATCTTTTGTTGCAACTGAAATTCTGCATTCGGCATCATCCATTCTTTCAACTGATCCATTGCCCAACATATCACAACCTTCACTTAACTTAAATTCACACCCATTCAATTCATTCAAACTATCATTCTCTTGCGCAGCGTCCTTAATGTATGTTTCCATATTACCCATGAGTTGAATAAATGTGTTTATGAACTCATGAATTTCCATTCCAGTATGTTTCTTAAATGAAATTCCAGTCAAGTCATGATCAAAATCTGAGGAATATTCCCCCTTGATAAATGGTTGAAATTGATTGAAGATTACTTGAAGAGCTGCATTAGAATCATCGGTTGATACATTCTTTTTGGTAATTTGAAGCCTCAGTTGCTCTAAGTTTAGTAGCATGGTTCTTTTTAAAGTGGGTAGATCCTGACGAAGGAGAGCACTGCATGTACGATCCATAGCTGTGGATAACAGTTGTTTGAGGTGCTGATGAAGTAGTTGAAAGGGCTCAATGTTGCATTCCATTTGCTTTGCATCATGTGTCATTAACAAGTGTGACTCTTTAATTATTGACTCAGATTGTGAAGTGTTTTGATCATAAATTGATGAATCAATCAAGTTAGAACATTCTGAATAGTAACCAGTTTCATTGTTCTATGAGGTATCATAAAGTTCAAGCACTTTGGAGATTAAAGGGTCAGTGATGTAAGACATTGTGTTGATGGATATTAGATATGAGTAACTTGCATTAATTCACCAAATCGCTATAAAGACAAGTCACTAATAGAACAACTCGCCAAGAACAATAAAACCAAGTCGCTAGAAAATTTAGAACTAAGTCGCTAATCCCCAAGTCGCTAGGTAGCAACTCGCTAAACCTCAAGTTACAGTGAATCAAGTCGCTAAGCCCAAGTCGCTAATACCTAAGTCGCTGAACACAAGTCGCTAAAGCACCAAATCGCTAAGCAGACAAGTCGCTAAAGAGCAACTCGCTAAGTATCCAAGTCGCTAACATCAAGTCGCTGAGAACAATAAGTACAAGTCGCTAGAATAAATGAAAGCAAGTCGCTAACCCCACCAAGTCGCTAGCCGTAGTGGAGAATCCACTTACTTCTACGGTTTGTTGGCTTGTCTCAATAGACAAGTCGCTACGACTAACACTGTAACTCGCTAAAAATTACTAAAGCAAGTCGCTACGAAGAAATTTAACTCCGTGACTCAAGTCGCTACCATGAAAAACTTCAAAAACCACACTTTTCAATCCAAAACAAACCCAACCACAGTGATTCAAGCTTTCTAAATTAAAACCCAAGCACTTACAATGATTCTAAACAAAAAAGTACACTCAAAATTCAAACTTTAACACAAGAAATGATCCAAATGATGCAAAAACCACTAAACTTTCTCAAACTCAAAAACCATCTAAAACCACAAGAAATCCAAGGATATGTAAGAGAGATGATCAAACCATGGCTCTTGATACCATTTGTAACATATTGGATTTCACAAACACACAAGCAATCACAAATATAGGCGTATAGGTATATGGTTTTAGAGAGAGAAAGTGGGATATTCTAGTAAGAGAAACTCATGGAAGGTTAGATTCCAAATGAACATCCAACCCTCTACCTTGGGAGGTAGAGGGTATTTATAGGTTACAAACTAAACGACCTCCTGACGGCCTGTGGATCAGGTATACAGTGGGTAAAGACCCGTCCTTCCTCCACGGTGTTACACTCAACTATTCTATGCTACAAACTACTAAATAATGTAACAAACGACATGTCTACGAGCTAACTTATGCTAGATAATATTTGGGGTGATCGACTCTTCACTTATGGAATTTCTAATTCCTAACATAATGTACACTACTTTAATGCTATTAATATATTCAATGTTTTTAATGTAGTCAATTGGTTAACTGGTAAATAAATACAATTATTGCAGTTATTAAAATATCTCTTACATAAGAAATGAAAATTATCAAGCATATTGTACAACTAACTTAAACACAATTCCTGCATTAAATGTCATTAATACAAATAATGAAGCACATTATACAAATATTCAAGCCCGAACGGGCGACGGGCCAACCGGGCTAGAGCAACGGGCACGGCCCAAACGAGCTCATATTATACGAATCGCTTTAAAAAGTTAAAAAAATAATCCCATACTAGAAACTAACGGGCTAAACGGGTACGCGCCAAACGGGCTCATGTTATACAAATTGACATCTCTAATATTAATTATCATCATGGTATAACGAAAAACATTGTCCTTAGTTAAGGAGTTAAAATACGTCAGATGAAATTCTTGATATCCGTAAATTTCTTGTAAAAAAGAAATATAATAAACTAAAACACATGATTTACCGGAAAATTTTATTTCAAAGTATCCACAGTCGCAACGGGCGGATAAAGGACACGTCTCTTTTTTGAATCACTCATTTACCTCAGTGACTCATTAAAAAAAAAGCAATCTCACTAATATCAATTTTGTAAGTTTACTAACCTTAATATCCAAATTTTTTATTCTAACAATTTTGCTGAAGGGTGTAGTTTTGATTATAGGAAAAATTCGGTTGAACAATTGTATACAACCCATACTACGCTTCTTTGAAACAAGGCGAGTTAAAATTTTTGATTGACAGTGTGTGAAACTGGTTGTTTTGGAAATAATGTTTTAAGTTAATGAAGATATTAAGGGTTATTATTGATGGTATGGAAAATGTTGGTGGAGTTTGTGACTACCAGGTGTTTGATGAATTTCTTGGGAGAATAGTGTTTAATTATCTCCAACTTATAAACCAACTTTAAATTTGGGTTTCTTGGTTTTTATGTTACAATTTTGTTTTGATTTGTCCAACCAGTTGAACTTGAGCCGGCATATACTAGAGTCAAGTGTGTCCACTGCCAAGGTACCTGCCTTCATTATTATACTAATGTGACAAGTAATAGGTGCCGAAATAATTCGTTTGTCACAAGTTCTTGGGACTTGATTATAGTCTATGGAATTATGATGTTTTATAAATAGTGGATCTTCCTGAAAGTGGGACATGTTTAGCCCTTAGCCATGAAAAAAGAAGAAACTTGGTTATCCATGTCATATAATTGTTTTTAATATGTCGTGATTGAGTTTTGAAAAGTTAAGAGAATCAAGTCCAAAAGGTTGATATTTGTGAGTGCTCGTAAGTTAAAAGTGGTGGTAATTTTTGAGGTCGTCAAAGAACCTTGAAACTATTAGCAAAAGATTTACTATTATCTAGTTGCCATATTACTTAATCATATTATGGTATACTTAAGAGACCATTCTAGAATCTATGTAACTTATCCTACAAGACAATAAGCTTGTATAAATATTGCTACGTGAATGAATGAAGGGCATACAATAAAACCATTAAATAATTATTCAAAGTCTGACATGGTACCAGAGCCGCAAGGTTGAAATCAATAATCATGACTAATGACAAACAGAACAATAACGGTAAATCATCACAACAACGAAAGACGATATCGCCATACGATATCACATCATTGGATAATCCAGGTCTTGTGATCACGCAAGTACAATTGAAAGGAGATAACTATGATGAATGGTCTCGTTCATTCTGAACGGCTTTGAGAGCCCGTAAGAAATTCGGGTTCATTGACGGAACCATAAAAAACCCAGGAGATAATGATAAAGACATAAAAGATTGGTGGACGATCAACTCGTTGTTGGTGTCTTGGATACGAAACACCATTGAGGCCTCGTTGCGTTCTACCATCTCGCATGAGGAAGTAGCAGAAGTATTGTGGAACGACATAAAATATCGTTTTTCAATTGCCAACGGGCCTCGGGTTCAACAACTAAAATCTGATCTTGCTAGTTGTCGACAAAAAGGAATGACAATAGTCGACTACTATGCAAAGTTGAAGCAGATCTGGGACGAATTAAGTAACTACGAACAGGTAGCAACATGCAAGTGTGGCAAGTGTGAATGCAATCTTGTAAAAATTCTTACAACGAAGCAAGAAGAAGAAAAAGTTCATACGTTTCTTCTTGGACTTGATGAGAACACGTATGGAACAACAAGATCAAATATTTTGGCACAAGATCCGCTGCCAAGTATGAATATAGTATACTCGACTCTTATTCAGGAGGAATGGGTCAAGACCTTGACACGAGGAAAGGATGAACGCCAAGAACACATGGCCATGGCTTTTCAAAATCGAACAGAATATAAGAATAAATCCACAAGTTGCACAAACTGTCATAAAACAGGACATGGTGCTGAAACTTGTTTTGAAATCCATGGTGTTAGGTCACCATGTTTGTAACACAAGCATCAATATAAGAAATAGATAAGAAGAGATCGGATGAACAAACACACACACACACACGTATGATAATATGAAGAGTTATGCATAGAGAGTAAATGTGTGAATTGAACAACCAACCCTCAAGTGAGGGTTTACAAGAGTATTTATAGGAGGGAACTAGGGCAACACACCAAGTTTCCATCCTTTCCTTATTAGGCTTGGGCCTAGGCTTATGGGCCTTCTACATGCCTAAGCTTTTAAAACATAAAGGCCATATTAAGCTAACTATTACATATTAATTACTAACACTTTAATTCTAGTTTAGGAGTGATTCCAACAATCTCCCCCTAAGTGTTAGTGATTGATAATATAAACGTTGTAGGTGCTGATGTAATAGTAGCTTTGACGTCTTCTGACATTCTTCTTTCTTGTGAGAAGAAGTGTCTTGATTCGAACAATCTCCCCAATGTAGATAAATTGTTTCCTTTGAAATATTCTGCTTTGACGTCATCATTTTCTTTGTTCTTTGATCTTTGTTCTTTGTGATGGAAGTGATAGTATGTTGTGGTTGTCTGCATCAGTGTCTGCTTCGTTGCTCCAGTGTCTCCTCGTCTTTTCCAACATGCTCACACGCGCTCTTTAACGTTGGATTTCATATGATGTAGTTCTCTTAGTCCTTAAAATTTGTAGATTCTTTGACTTTGACGAAGAATCATTCTGACTTTGTGTTGCCTTTTGAGAGAACTTCCATTATTGATGTTGTTGGTATGAGTATGTGGAGAATTTGCGACCGACCACGCTCCGAGCTTCCATAAGAAGAAAACATAAGAGTGGTTAGTGATAAGCGGATTCCAGCACTTACAAGTTTGAACTTGAGAGTGTTAACGCATAGTGTGAAAACATAACTCTAATTCTCACAAAGGTCGTTCCTGAACCGGAGTCCCACAAGTGAGATAACGCGATGTACCGAAGTACACCTACAGTTCAGATGAGTTGCTGAGGTACACCGAAGCATCACCTCAGCATAGAGACCATTTGAGACACACTAAGCGTAATCCACGGGAGTTACCGGTGACCTGTTGTCGGTGTTTGATATTGACCCTGCAGGGAGTTCCCATTCAATCACTGAGGATCACAATTGTGAACCTCTCATAAATGTTCTCGACAGATTGCTAAGATCTGTGAAGGACACGATAATGTATCACTTGCGTCCTTTTTGTTGAACGACAAGTGATAAAATGTCAAGTGTACCTAAGAGATCTTTTGATGAATCTCGTGGCTCTAGACTCAATAGTGCGCTTTGTTTTTCCTGAGCGGAGACTAGGGAGAGGGTCTCCTTCTTCAATACCAGCAATCTCTAAGAGAAAGCCGATAGTTTAAGTAGGGTTCCCTGTGAGAATGAAACAAGCTTCTGTTGAGAGAAACTTGAGTGGCTAAGAAGGTGTAGTGCATGCGTCACTGGGTCCATGACGACTTTGATCTTCAATACCGGTGTCATCAAGTGATAACCAGTAGCATATGAATTGAACCCGGTGTCTGTCCTAAGTTGAATAATCTGGAGGGCTATTTCTTTTCACCCTTTTCTTTGCTTTTCTTTTTAATTCTTCAACTCCTTCTTTCTCCGATTCTCATTTTCTCCTTTTTATAATCATACCTAAGGACTTCTAATTTTAACTATTGGTAATGTCCTTGGTTAGAACCCTCTGGCTCTGGCGGATCATAGGACGGTTATTCCTAACCTTAATCACCTTATAATTCCATAGCTATAAAACCGATTTCTTGAAAATTTCTCAAAGTGGTTATGATTAAGAAACATTTTAATACCACTGTTGAGAGTTTAAGATTTTGCAGAAATACTCCCTCTCCACACATGCTTAAGTGTTTTGATAGAAATTTGCATGGTGAGGGAGGAGCGCGCACTTTTTGAATTGATCAACTCAAGATAGACAATCCCCTGCGAGACACGGTTACGTTGCATAGTTAAAGAGTTACATTGTCAGCTTTTAGGTGACAACTAGAACTAATAACTATCTTGAAGGTGTGGACAAGCCTTGAAAGGTTGTCAAACCCGTCAAAGTTCATGTCTACCAAGAGATTCTCGAATGGTACATTCTACTCGGACAAGTCCTTTGCGAGACACGTTTACATCACTAGCAAACTAGCTTGAAATTATTACCCGTCCCGGACAAGTCTTTTCGAGTTACTAACATTTAAGATATCGTCAATTCATTAGTTAAGTCTGTAGCACAAAGATTCATTTGCAATTTCACAACATATTTCTTATCACATAATTTTTTCCCCCTCAAAAATGGCATATAAATGTTATTTTTGATGAAATTTTGATATGGAATATGACCATTTTGAGTGTTGTGGGAAGATTTCTACGAAGAACAATTTTGTGAACAAAGATTTTGGTTGACAAATACTCCCCCTCAAAAAGTGATATAAACTTTTGAGGTTTTGAAAAAATCGTAAGGGGAAGTACTTGTTCTTTTGAGCAAAACTTTGAAAAATGAAAGTTTTGATAAGTTTTACTCAAAAGTAAGAAGCTTTCGCTCTGATTCGCTCCAGACGGTCAGGTTTTATCACACAAATCAACCACTTGTGAATGGTCAACCGTAATAAAAAGTCCAAACAGTCTGAAAACGAAATGCAATTATGATCTGGAGAGTATAGTGTTACCTCAGGTCGTTAAGTCCCAACGAGGTATGAACACTGTAATAAGACGAATCTGTGATCGAGTGATATTGAATGGGAAAGGGGTTTGAAGATTTGGAATATTTATACCTAAAGAAAAAGTTTGTAAATTACAGGGGCTTAAATGCAAATTAAAGAAAATTAAAATGATAAATTATATTAAATAAACGCTATCACTATTTTTAAAATCGTTTAACGTTTATAATCTAAAACTTACGTTTAAATTAAAAACTACGTAACGTACGAAATAAAACGTGAAAATAAAGAAGGAAAATACCTACGGATAACAAAAATACATTTTTACAATCCTAATTATACTAGAAAATTATTGGAAAAATAAAATTATTTTTAAAACTATTTATCTAATTGTTATTAATTAAAAACTATTTGTTAATTATTTAAAATGCACTAAAATACAAGAAAATATAAAATTAACCTAGAAAAATGAAATCGTAACTTATAAAAATCTAAAATATTATAAAACTAATTTTAAAACTGAAAAGATATTTTTTATGTTTTTTATGTATTTATTATAAATTTAAAACTATTTAGAACTAATTAAAATGCTAGAAAATACTATTTAAGTTAAGAAAATTATGAAAAAATATTTTTTTGGCTTTTTATATTTTTCTTAATCTAGGAAAAATGAAAAATTATTTTTTTTTTAACTTTTTCTGATTTATTTGCAATAAAAGCTAATTAAAAAGTCTTAAAAAACTATTTTAAAATAGGAAAATAGTAAACAGTACTGAAAAATTATGAAAATTTCAGGGAAAATCTAAAATTATATTCTAAGTTTATGAAAAATATAAAATACTATGCTTATGTGTGAGAAAATGAAACTGTAGTGAAAAGGGAGTCTTAATAAGCTACTAGAATAAGTTACAAGCTACCAAATTCAACTAAATGATTAGCAGAGCTAAAGTACACTATAATAAGCCTAATGCAACTAATTAATACTACTATAGACCACTAATGATACCTTACTAAGATTTGAGCTTATGAGATTAATTATGTAAAACAGTTTATAAGGGGGCACCTTTAAGCACAAGCATAAGCAATCCTAATAAGCTAAGGGGAAAAACAGATATTGGGTTTTCAAGATCACCTAGCAGACTACACATGGACCAAAACTCAGCCCCTAAAAAGCTTATTTGAATCCTGTGCAGGATCTACAAAAGTACCTGCTCACACTCAGTATTAGATGAGTGTGAACATGGCATATTTAGCTTATTGAGCAGCTAGTTTAGACCTTAAAGAAGCTTTTAAAAATTCAACAAAAATCAGTTTAAGAAACTTGACCAACTGAACTAGTAAAATCCAAAATATCACTTGATTGTGACCAGAATTGAATACATGAGAAATTCATAAAGTTTTGCAAAAACTGGTTTTTCAACTTTTGACTTTCAAAGACAGAAATGAAACTTTGACTAAAACGAAATTTGAGCTTAACTTTTAAACTGATTATGATGTTTAATGATAGAATGTACCTAATGCAAGCTATACTAACTAGTTCTAAACCTATATGCAAACTTATGATTTCTAAAATCCTACTTGAGATATGAACTTGTGACGTAGATTTAAAGTGATTTTGACTTACAGAGTTCTAAGGTGCAAATTAATGACTAAAACTGACTTAATAAGGCTAAAGTAGACTAATGCAACCTAAACCTACTTATGCTTGAACCTCTATCTCAGACTTATCCATAGATCCAAACACTAGTTTATGAAACTGATTTTGCAATTTCACTTAACTAACTCTTGAACTAGCCTATACTAACAATTAAAGCTGGATCAAAACATCCTAATATCCACTAAATGAACAGATCTAAGTTAACAAATACAACAGATTTAAACACAAGCACATTATGCAAACTATATTAATTATGAAAATAAAATAAGTACTCACAAGTGATCCAGCTATTGAGAAGCTTAAAACATAACCCAATCTACCACTATACTAATCAAAACCAACCCACTCGACATCAAGATCAACCCAAATCCATTTTGAACCAAAGTGATCACATTGACTTTAGTTGAAAAATTTTGGTTTTCTAATTTAAAATACTAAAGTCTATCTGAGGCTCATGAAAAGCTATAATAAGCTTGTCGAGCTTGTATGAAAGGTAAAAGAGCTTTTGTGACTTCTAATTAGTATAAATGATTTATACGAAATTACGAAAACATAAAACTTGAAATCTTATTAACTTGGAATAATTACAATACAAAAGTGAAATTTAAATTGAAATAAACTTGATTTTACACTAAGAGCTTAAATTTAAATTAAAACAGACATTTAAATAAATTTTACACTAAAAAGTGGTCTAAAACATGCGACACTACTTTCTCTGTCTTCTTTTCCTTTTAATAGGCATCCAAAAGCTTCCTTGTCGACATCAGATTAAATCCGCCTCAATCCACCATTGAATCTTTCAAAATCACCATATTCGTCCATTTGTCAATTTTGGCGGGAAAAGTGGTTTTGAGCAGGTTTTGGTAATTAATGCGATTTGGGAGGATGTGGAGGTGGAGGGGAGTTGTTAACCAGCTGGGGGGATAAGGTGGAAAGGTGTTGGTGAGGTGGTGAAACCACCTGGTTTTGATTTGCAGGTATAGGTGAGGAGGATGAACAGATGGGCGGTTTATATTTTTAAAGCGTGGGCTTGTGACTGGTGTTGGGCCAGCTGGGTTTGGGATTGGGTTGGATTTGGATAAATAATATAAAGGGATCCGTTTGGTTTGTAGAAATATAACACAAGGACCATTTGTAATTTCGGATTTTGAAGATTTGAAAATGCCAATATTCCAAAGTTAACACAAGGACTAAACCTGTAATTAATGGTTAGTATAAGGACCAATATTTCATAAAATTCCATTTTATAAACGGACTATTTTTGACAATTTTCAAACTCCAGGGACCAAACTTGTAATTTTCTCAAAACTTCACCATAAGGACTAATTCTGTCATTTATGAATAGTACAAGGGTGTAGTTTGAATGATTTCCATTTTTAAACACCTAGGGACTGATTTTGACATTTTTGTAAAGTTGAGGGACCAAAGTTGTAAATTGTGATTTTTAAACTTTGAAGGGTTTGTTTGACAACTTTTGAATCCCATGGACCTTAAATGATATTTTGCTTAATTTTGATTTACGGGGACTATTTTGACAACTTTGAAACTTGGGGACTAAAGCGCCAAATATGCAAACTTGATCGTTTTCATGATTGGAATTTTGCATTTAAAATACATACACTTATTTGTGATATTTTCATCATTTTGATGCATTTCAGTGTTTTAGATGTTTTGATTTAAATGGTTAAAATGATGAGTATTTAACACTATCAATCCCCACATAAGATATTGCTAGTCCTAGCAATCTGAGAAAACTTAATGGATTTATCTCTTTACCAACCAACTTCGGAGTAGCCAATTGTTTCTGTTCAAGTAAGAACTTTGGTACAATGATAACCAAATGATTTTGAGCAATCAACTTTCAACGGTTTTGATTTGTCTTTACGAAGTTTGCTTGGACTAGCCAACTCTTAGATAAATTATCAATATTATCTTTGGTGAGTCGATTACCAATATATGGTTTCCTTGCCTTTACCACAAGTCATAAACTTGCGGGCTAGCCAACTCTTCACTAATTAAAGATATGGTGAAACGACACCATACAATTTTAGCAAATTGCAAGCCGTCAGCGGATTGAGATATCTTTACCAAGAGGTTTGCTCGGATTAGCCAATCCTATTGTGGGTTAGACATGGTGGACTGATTACCATTTGTTGTGTTTAGTACATAGTACTTCCACTAAAATTTTTTAAAATTTGGCCATTTTGGGAAAAAAGGACTAAAGGGTACATTTATGATCAAATTAGCCAAAATTTCCCCCCACTTAGAAATGAATATTGTCCTCAATATTCAAAGTCCATTATGTGAAACGAGCGTAAAAAATAACATTACTAGCTAAGTGTAGCACACAATTATTCTCTTTTTTTTAATATTTACAATTTTCATTCATTTTTTTTTAGATCTATATACAACATGTGGGGCATCTCCCCCACACTAAGGTGGTAGAAAGGAGTGAAAGCGAGAAAAGCAGGGTGAAAACCCATGTTGCACTACTTGTTTTTGATTACAGGGTATTGTTGACGACGAATTAATTTGTTCATGGGGAAGTAAGTGGAAGAGACAATCTCCATCGGACTTTTCATTCAAGATGTTTGTATAAACATTGAAATACGTGAAAGTTCCACACCGATGAGATATACATAGAACCGGCTCAAAATGATAAATGAAATCAGGGATCAAAAATAGTGTCCTCATTCCCGAAGGAGTGAAACAGGAAAGCCCGCGGGATAGGTGAAGAAGAAAATAAAGTCATGATAAAATCATGCTAACTCTTCATCCTCAATAGGAGAATTCATAGTTTCATGAATCTCATTAGTTAAGCTCGCTTGGTCAAGACATATTATGGGTGTGTCTAGATCAAAGTAGAAATTATCATACTCCGGTGGAGATATGATATGAGTGAGTTCAGGGAGGACTCCTCAAAGGGAATGATTCATATTGGTTGAGGTGAGTTCAGGGGAACTCCTCAAAAGTGAATGATTCATAATCGGGAGAGAATTATGAGAATGAGAAGTGGTAATACCACTAATCTTCTCTCCCGTATGATCAAAATGGAGCGTTTGCAATTAGGAATAGAATCATTGCACAAAAGTTCACTATCCTCAAAGGGGATAGGATATGAAGTAGGCTTTTCATTAAAAGCCTCGATTCTAGAAATGAGAAGATTAACATTTAATAATGTAAGACGAAGAGCTTGTCTTGGATTATTCTTCATCATTCTCTTCTCCTAGTGACTCAGGAAGGTAATTCCCCCTCATAACTTATGTCTCCACAAGATAAAGAATAGTCCTCATCAGAATCAGAGAACATCTCAATATGATCATTTTGGAAGACAAGAGGAGGAGATATCACACATGATCAAGAATTCCCTGTGATTCTCTTGGAATTTGGACAAGGTTCTCAACACTAGACTTTATGAATTCGTCAGTTCCTTTTCAGGAACGGTGTCAAGCTCATCCCCATGTTTAGAGAGTGAGTGGGAATATGGGTGTGATAACAATGGTGAGGGGAGTTGAGAAGGACTAGTATACATATGTTTTATACTTTCCATTTGTTCTTATGCTAGTAATTCCATCATAGTCTTTTCTCCCTGATTTTTCATGGAAGGAATTTCAAGTGATGAACTTGAAGAACCGTTATAAATTGTAGAATATCAAGGATATCTTCATCATCATTGTCATCGAGGAATGAAGCAGAATCGAGAGCTAGATTTGGTTGCTTTTTCTTTGCAATTGATTCCTAATAGATTTTTCAAAGGCAATTTGGGAATCTAATTTAGCGACCGTTCTTCGGCTAACAAAACTTCCATGGATTTTTATTTGGATTATCTTGGGATTCCTTCAAATCTTTCACTAAATCCAAAAGATCAAGGAGAAAGATTTTGAGGAAGTGGTCGGTGAGGTGGTGCATTCATTTGATCTTGTGGAGGTTGGTCTTGAAATGTATAGTCGTAATTGTTGCAAGGAAATGGGTTCCATTTTTGACAATCCGAGCTAGAGTGAGGACCTCCACAATACTCAGAGTAGAGCTGATGTGGGCGTGAGTCATTTGTGTTGTAGTTATAATTGTTATCGGGAACTGCTCATAGACAGCGTGTTTCCCGATTGACAATGAAGCGTAGTGAACCCACAGTACTCACAACAGTAAAAGCTACTTTGAGTCTCAGTGGTAGGCGATGGAATAAATCGGTTGTGTTATGGTAGGAATAGGGATCCTGGTTATAGACAGACCCGTTTCTGATTCCACCATGCTACAAGCGGCGCAATTGCCACCATTATAAGGACCACCACACCGTTGACAACCAAGAGGGTGAGGATGAGACATAGAATCAAATGGTTCGGAGGGTAGAAATGAAGAATCAAAGGGTAAGGGGTAAAGATGAATATTTTGGGATTTTTTGGAAAGCACGTTATAAAAACAAAGAATGAAAATATTTTTGGTAATCGATTAGTCAGACGAATTAACTTCACGATAATTTTGGTTTTATATGAAAAAAGAAATATGGACAAAGATGATAAATATACAATGGGTGTATTTTCAACAATCACTGATGCTTCAAATTAATGTCTGCAACACACCTCCCGTGGCGCCAAATTTGATTCGCTCCAACGGTCGGGTTTTATCACACAAATCAACCACTTGTGAATGGTCAACCGTAATAAAAAGTCCAAGCAGTCGAAAAGCAATTGATTATGATCTGAGTATATAGTGTGTTACCTCAGTCGTTAAGTCCCATGAGGTGTGAACACTTGTAATAAGACGAATCTGTGATCAGTGATATTGAATTAGGGAAAGGGTTTGAAGATTTGAAATATTTATACCTAAAGAAAAAGTTTGTAAATTACAGGGGCTTAAATGCAAATTAAAGAAAATAAAAAATGATAAATTATATTAAATAAACGCTATCACTATTTTTAAAATGTTTACGTTTATAATCTAAAACTCGTTTAAATTAAAACTAAATAGCGTCTGAAATAAAACGTGAAAATAAAGAGAAAATACCTCGGATAACAAAAATACATTTTTACAATCCTAATTATACTAGAAAATTATTGGAAAAAGAAAATTATTTTTAAAACTATTTATCTAATTGTTATTAATTAAAAACTATTTGTTAATTATTTAAAATGCACTAAAATACAAGAAAATATAAAATTAACCTAGAAAAATGAAATTGTAACTTATAAAAATCTAAAATATTATAAAACTAATTTTAAAACTGAAAAGATATTTTTATGTTTTTTATGTATTTATTATAAATTTAAAACTATTTAGAACTAATTAAAATGCTAGAAAATACTATTTAAGTTAAGAAAATTATGAAAAAATATTTTTTTGGCTTTTTATATTTTTCTTAATCTAGGAAAAATGAAAAATTATTTTTTTTTTAACTTTTTCTGATTTATTTGCAATAAAAGCTAATTAAAAAGTCTTAAAAAACTATTTTAAAATAGGAAAATAGTAAAAACACTGAAAAAATTATGAAAATTCAGGAAAATCTAAAATTATATTCTAAGTTTATGAAAAATATAAAATACTATGCTTATGTGTGAGAAAATGAAACTGTAGAGAAAAAGGAGTCTTAATAAGCTACTAGAATAAGTTACAAGCTACCAAATTCAACTAAATGATTAACAGAGCTAAAGTACACTATAATAAGCCTAATGCAACTAATTAATACTACTCTAGACCACTAATGATACCTTACTAAGATTTGAGCTTATGAGATTAATTATGCAAAACGGTTTTATAAGGGCACCTTTAAGCACAAGCATAAGCAATCCTAATAAGCTAAGGGGAAAAACAAATATTGGGTTTTCAAGATCACTGTGAGACTACATGGACCAAAACAGCCCTAAAAGCTTATTTGAATCACTTAGGATCTACAAAAACACCTGCTCACCTTCATTATTAGATGAGTGTGAACATGGCATATTTAGCTTATGGGCAGCTAGTTTAGACCTTAAAGAAGCTTTTAAAATTCAACAAAAATCAGTTTAAGAACTTGACCAATGAACTAGTAAAATCCAAAATATCACTTGATTGTGACTAGAATTGAATACATGAGAATTCATAAAGTTTTGCTTGGTTTTTCAACTTTGACTTTCAAAGCAGAAATGAAACTTTGACTAAAACGAAATTTGAGCTTAACTTTTAAACTGATTATAATGTTTAATGATAGAATGGACCTAATGCAAGCTATACTAACTAGTTCTAAACCTATATGCAAACTTATGATTTCTAAAATCCCTATGATATGAACTTGTTGATTTAAAGTGATTTTGACTTCTGAGTTCTAAGGTGCAAATTAATGACTGAAACTGACTTAATAAGGCTAAAGTAGACTAATGCAACCTAAACCTACTTATGCTTGAACCTCTATCTCAGACTTATCCATAGATCCAAACACTAGTTTATGGCTGATTTTGCAATTTCCTTAACTAACTCTTGAACTAGCCTATACTAACAATTAAACTGGATCAAAAACATCCTAATATCCACTAAATGAACAGATCTAAGTTAACAAATACCACAGATTTAAACACAAGCACATTATGCAAACTATATTAATTATGAAAATAAAATAAGTACTCACAAGTGATCCATTTATTGAGAAGCTTAAAACATAAGACCCATCTACTAATCAAAACCAACCACTCAAGCATCAAGATCAACCCAAATCCATTTCTGAACCAAAGAGTGATCACAGTTGACTTTCGTTGAAAAATTTTGGTTTTTCTAATTTAAAATACTAAAGTTAATACTGGGCTCATGAAAATAATAAGCTTGTGCGAGCTTGTATGAAGGGTAAAAGAGCTTTTCTGACTTCTAATTAGTATAAATGATTTAATACGAATTACCAAGAAACATAAAAACTTGAAATCTTATTAACTTGGAATAATTACAATACAAAAGTGAAATTTAACTTGAAATAAACTTGATTTTACACTAAGAGCTTAAATTTAAATTAAAACAGACATTTAAATAAATTTTACACTAAAAAGTGGTCTAAAACATCGACTTTTCTCTGTCTTCTTTTCCTTTATATGCATCCAAAGCTGCCTTGTCGATCAGATTAAATCCCACTCAATCCACCATTGAATCTTTCAAAATCACCATATTCGTCCATTTGTCAATTTTGGCGGGAAAAGTGGTTTTAAGCAGGTTTTGGTAATTAATGCGATTTGGGAGGATGTGGAGGTGGAGGGGAGTTGTTAACCAGCTGGGGGGATAAGGTGGAAAGGTGTTGGTGAGGTGGTGAAACCACCTGGTTTTGATTTGCAGGTATAGGTGAGGATGAGCAATTTTGGGGCGGTTTTATATTTTAAAAGCGTGGGCTTGTGGTGGTGTTGGTGGGTTTGGGATTAGGTTGGATTTGGATAAATAATATAAAGGGATCCGTTTGGTTTGTAGAAATATAACACAAGGACCAATTTTGTAATTTCTGGATTTTGAAGGACTGAAAATGCCAATATTCCAAAGTTAACGCAAGGACTAAACACGTAATTAATGGTTAGTATAAGGACCAATATTTCATAAAATTCCATTTTTATAAACCCAAGGACTATTTTTGACAATTTTCAAACTCCAGGGACCAAACTTGTAATTTTCTCAAAACTTCACCATAAGGACTAATTCTGTCATTTATGAATAGTACAAGGGTGGTTTGAATGAATTTCCATTTTAAACACCTAGGGACTGATTTTGACATTTTTGTAAAGTTGAGGGACCAAAGTTGTAAATTGTGATTTTTAAACTTTGAAGGATTTGTTTTGACAACTTTGAATCCATGGACCTTAAATGATATTTTGCTTAATTTTGATTTACGGTTGTTTTGACAACTTTTGAAACTTGGGGACTAAAGCGCCAAATATTGCAAACTTGATCGTTTTTCATCACGATTTTGGTACGCATTTAAAACACAACACTATTTGTGATATTTTTATCATTTTGATGCACTTCTGAGTGTTTTCAGATGTTTTTGCAGTTTAAATGGTACAAAAATGATGAGTATTTAGACACTCATCACGCTCCTTTTATAGAATTGTGGCACTGAAGCGTACCACAGGGTCCTTTTGTTAGGAATTGGAAATTCCATATTAAAGTGTCGGTCACCCCAATAACGGTCTAGCATATTTTAGCTCATAGACTTGTAGTTATTTACGTTATGTTGTAGTTAATTAGTTAGTTTGTAGTAGCGTAGTTTAGCGTGAGTGTAACCGCAGGTGGAGAGGCGGTGTACCTTTATACGATCCGAACGTCAGGGAGTGCGTGTAGTTTGTAAGTATAAATACCCTTCCATCTTGGGAAGGGTGGACTTCAATCTAACCTTTTTTAGTGACAGTCTCTACCGAAAACTCTCTCTCTTTCTCTCTCAAAAGGTCTAACATGTATTTTGATCATCCAAGACCACCCGAATCATCATAACACAATACTATATCGATCCTACAAATGGTATCAGAGCCAAGGTTATTGTGTTATCTTTGATTTGTGTGGTTCGTACCATGGTTGTTTGTGTTTATTTACGTGTTGTGGTTTTTTTTGAATCATGTTAAAACTGTTTTTGTTCATTTTTTATGGTCGAAACCATTTTGTTCTACATCTTTTAAAAACAGTTTTGCACTAGTTTGTGTATCCATTTGGTCTAATGTCGTGGTATATCTATTGATATCTGTTTTGGTCAATAAGTTTTCTTATGTGTATCCAGTTGTCATGTTTTGTTTCCAAACCGTAACATGTGGTCAAACTGTCTTATCAATGTTTTGTTTTGTGGTCATACTTGGGTCAAACATGATATCTTAATGTTTTTTCTGGGTTTCTATGAAGATTGTCAGAAAAAGGTGGTCGGAAACATCGCCGGATAAATTTAAAATGATATCTTAATTATTTTTTCTACAAGTTAGCTTAGTCAAGCTATCATGTCACTTGGTCATCGTGAGCTTAATTTGTGCAAAAATAGCGACTTGTCAACAAAAAAAATAATTAACAGAGAAAGGAAGATGAAGGAAATAAACTACCACTCGACCAACTAGACCACAAATACCAAATACCATTAATACTCAACGACCTCAGTCTCAATTTCAACCATCATCAGTCAAATCTAGCAATATGAAATGAAAGAAAGTCTCAACACTGCCAAACCAAAAATCCATTTTCAATCCCTAACTCATGTCAATCGCGACTTTCAGTAACCAACAAGACTCTATGACAATAGTAATAACACCAAGATCTTAGATTGGTTCGGTTTTTAAATCTTTATAAGATTTTGTTTGGTCGAACCATCCTCTTCACAGATCCAATTTGTTGAAGTCATGCTTCAATTCATATTCGAATTTCAAAGTAAGTACATAACAAGTATGTTATATCTTGTCTTTGATTCGTTCAAGACTTAAAAAAAAATCGAACAAGTACACCTACCTGAGACCCACCATTGGATCCTGAAGACGTAATCATTTCTTGATTCGCATGAAAAAACGAAGATATAGGTTCCGTAGGTTTGTATTTGTGTTTAAGGCTTTCAGTTTGAACTATTTCTAATGATTCGGTTATGATAATGAATTGAAGGAGAAGATGAAAAGATGAGATCTGTTTTCTTTTGGAGAGTTGGTGAGAGGCGGATATTGTTTTATGTGTGCTTCGGTTATTGTGTTGTGAGATATATTAGGGTAAAATGAAGCGTATGTTTAGGGTAGAATATATATTACATCCGGATATGGACCATGTAATATTATTCTTGGACTGGGCCCGGTGCCTCATCTCTCATTGGATTGGGTATTATGTTTGTGAAATGGGCCGAATGGCATTAATATCTGGATTGGGATTGCAAATGATACAGTTTTTAACGTGGCATAATGTTTTCAAAGTTATAACAATAATATGTCTTGCTGTGGCTTATTGATTGCATTTGAGCTTCAATAAGTTGGATTTAAACATGGGCTTGATGATTATTAGATATGGGTTTCACAGAGTCAATTAAACAATTTTGTTATCCGAATTTTTAAATTTTGGATACAATTTTTTTTAATTCATTGGTATTTTTGGTATGGAGCAATCTCATGTGGATACAAATTCACGCCTTGAGCGAAAAAGTGAAAAATGACTACGCTGTTTTTGTAATGTATTATTGATGCAAACTGACGGAAGTATATTCCATATGTGGTCATTATTATTAGCCGGTGAATCAAAGGAGGTTCAATTTTAGCAATTCCCATGAGATATTCGACGCCACAAAATGTCAATGATACTTCACAAGTAAATCAAAATCTTTCTAAGAATCGTCAAAGATCACCATGATTTTTTCAAGATGTTTGCTTATGACAAGAACTTCTCGTAAATGGTTAGACATCTATGATGTCCGAAAGTTCAAAACCATCATGGGGAGAAACGTGTACTTTGATGTGTTACGGTCAACCTCCAGGGGGAAGTAGTTTATACTACTTGACTTAGTATGGTTTGTGAAGTCTACATTGGGTAAAGAATCATTGATGAACCACGCGATGTTCCCTCTAAAACAAGATATTCAATGAAACCAAAGTTGTCATAACACATTCAAGCTCGACATTGTTTACTTGTTTTGTCTTGATTTTGTAAAATCCCGCGAAAGAAACTATTTCTCGGTTTAAACCATAGAATTGTAAAATCCAATGATCATAGAACCATCCTAGTAATAGTAAAGTGTTTCCGGATCTATCTTACGTTTATTCTTGGTTTTGTAAAATCCCGAAAAGAAACTATTTCTCATTTTAAACCATAGAGTTGTAAAATCCCGTAATGATGGAACCATCTTGGAGAAAGGAAAGTGTATTTCGAGATCTCTTTGATGCCGTGCTATGGTTTCGTTTCAAAGAAGAGATAAAGGGTGTACTTCATGAATTGATGTGTAATTGGATATCGCCATGGCATTTTGGTTATTACTTGGTTTTACAGGGTTGTGTGCTTTTAACCATGGTCGGGATGAAAACCATTATCATAGTTCACTTAAAACGTCAAAGGAGGCTAGATGTGCGCTTTTAATCAGAAGATGTGACGACGGAGCTAATTCACTATTATTTATTTGAGGTTGAAGTGAAATATCACGGGCAAGTGTACTTAGTATCTGAAGGTATCGGGGATGGATGGATGAAGATTCTTCATGATCCTTGTTCGAGCTTATTATCAAAAACAAAGACTTGGAAATCTAGTTATTGTTGGGCGACTTTTACCTTTTCTTTTTTCCACATGGGGGAATTGGGCTCTTATCACCACAAAATAACTATCACTTTAAGGAGTTACGTTGTAGTGCTTAGTGTCACATTCAATTGTGGATTTTCAAGAGGTGATGTACGTCTTATACTTGATGGTTGGTTGGATTGAAGTTATATAGAGTACTTAGAGATTCAATGGAGTGAAGTCTCAAGACCGCCTTTTGTTACATATGCAAGTTTAAGTCACGAAGTTCGGGTTAGTTTACTTCGTGGTCAAATTCATCATATTGGGTTTTCCATCACCGCCACACAAAGAGCCTAACAATGATAATGGGTTGATTAATGTTTTGCCAAGAGAGTCAAAAGAGAGGGATTATGACGCCCTGCTCACACCGGCCAGGCCTCGTGATCATCATTATGGCGCCCGCAGATAACACTTCGTGCCCCGCCCTTAAAGAAAAGAAAGGTGTACGCTTTCAGGCGCTTTATCTTCGAAGAAGAGAAATCTTCATTTTTATGACCATTCTCATCGACATTCTTCATCAAAAAGCTTCATGTTTCTCCCATGCTCATTCACCATCGTGGATCTACGCTCATTGGTGTATATTCTTATTCACTTGCTCAATCAAAAATGGCAAACTTCATATGCAATTTTTAAGAGGGAGAAGAGTGAATATACTACATATTGATGGATGCTTGAGTTATGGTCATACGACTCTCCAACTTAATGTCTCTACCTACTAGGATAACTGGGATATACTATTTGGGATTCATTGTTTCAAGATATGTTTGATGAGTATTTCCATCCGCTAGCGAATGTTGATCATCTAAGAAGTACAACTCAGACTACTCAAGAAGCCCAATCTCTAGTTATTCCTTAAGGCGTTGATAATGACTATCATAATATTGTAGTTGCACTCATGAATAATGATCCGCTCTTTGGTATTCCTTTGCCAAATCTTCACGGATTATTGTTCCTCCTATGTGACTCTATAAATCAACCACATGAACTTCAAGAAAAATGACTACCTCATCCGCCGGTTATTGGTGAATCTTCCCTCATCACTCTACTTACATGTATACTTTTAGGAAGAATGCATTGATGTTGAGGAATCATTTCTTCCGCTCATTAAAGGGTCAATGTACATCCGATTGTATGTTGTTTCTCACGCATTGGGCATTTGACACAAGTTGATGAGTTCAGAGTTAATCATTTATCACTTATTTGAGATTGAAGTTGACTTTCAACAAAGGCGTGTTCTTATTTGATAACTTGCTCGGGCTTAAGATTTTGAGTAGAAGACTTGGTTTATCTAGTTACCAAGAAATTTCTGTGGGTGGTTAGTTGAAGCACCGCTAACTATCACTATTAGGAGTTACATTGTTTTACTCAGTGTCACATGCAGATGACGATGTGGATAATCTCAAGAGGTGTTTGATAACATCAAATAGTCCTGATTATTAAGTGTCAATTTCCCCCATTAATGCTCGTTATTTATATTATTTATATGGATTTACGCTTGTTTTCCATTGTTTTACACTTTGGTAAATTGCGGCATTGGAGCTAATGAGACGCTGAAATGGAAACTTTACTAAGGATTTATCACAAGATGCTTATTTTGAAGAGGTTACGGCGTAAATCCTTCTCTCACATTACGCCAGAACTATTGCTGACCTCAAGTCCAACTCATCAAGAGGTTACTAAGCAATCCTTCCTAAGATTACTTAATGCGAACTCCATTAGGTCAAAAGAGGTTCCACGCGCTGATACTTACGCGTGAATTCATCGGATCATTTACTTAATGAACCAGATTATTGAAGACTACGGCGTAACCACTTATATAAGTTACACTGCACCAGCGTATCTAGTGATTTACTTGGAGGTTACTGGCGAACTCATCTTTTGGTTACGCCAGAAGCTCGCACTGGCCTATAAATACCCCATGAATTCCAACATTTCTATTCATTCCATTCCACACACAATACTCTGTGAACGTGGGAAAATACTCAAAGGAGGTCTAGGGAAGCATACATGTATCGCTTCCAAGGAAGGTTACACCATTACGATAAGCTTTAGCTTATTATTTTTTACTTCTCAATTCATGTATTATTCGTAATCTTTTATTGAATTGATGTGCATGATTAATATGACCGGCTAAGCAACCTTTGGTGCTAGCCTAGTTATGATTCCTTAATTGTTTTGTTTACGCTTACCTTTACTCTGGCAATTATTTCTAAGTGTATGCATGCATAGTTCTTTGGTAGTCACCCTGGTTCGTAGTTTTGAATTGGCGCTAGAGCCAATTGCCTAGGAGTTATGACCAATCACCTAGGTGAGCGGATGAGACGGAAGGTAGATATGACCAACCTGACGACCCTTCTACTTGTGTGTTTGACCAACTCATCACCTATCGCTTGGATGAACTTAAGAATCGGGGGTGTATTGTCTAAGTTCCTAATGACCGGGCACTCACTATTTAGAATCTAGCATGTAGCGGTACTTAATGACTTGGCTTAGAGGACTGTGAACAACAGATTCTTATGACTCATACCATTTCCTCTGTGGTGGCATCTTTTCGATAGGTTAAAATAATGACCAAATGATGTCCCTCGAATTTGACCCCACCAAGTAATTGGAAGTAGGTAGACATAGACATAACTAGTTAGGAGAATTGACTAGGTTAGCACCACTATTCCTCTATTGATTTCCTTTCTACCATTTTATTGCTTTTATATTCTGCACTGTAGTTTAATTAATTAAAACCACATAAAACCATTTATATTCTGTGATAATTAGACTTAGTAATTATCCGAAACACATAGCTCTTGGGATCTAATTCTCGGCTTTACCATTTACTACACTACACACGATCGGCAGTAACACTGTTAGTGCATTAGGAGTAGACCATAGGTATAGCAAGACACTATAAATATTAAGACCGGGTCAAGAAAACATGCATCAAGTTTTTTTATGCCGCATGGGAGCTATATTAGGATTTATATTAAGCTTTTCATTTCATATTTATACTTTTCTCACGCATCATATTTCAAGTTTCGTGTACCATGGAAGTGGTTAACATCGATGACCTCACTCTTGAGGAATACTTGGCGTTGACTAGAGCCGATCAAGGGCCGTCTCGTAAGACCGCAATCGGAGCGAATATTCGCTTCAGATTTTAACCAATTATGAGGAGCTTCGCCTAACCCTTTTTCGTGAAACAGGATGAAGACGATATGAGCACGCTTGAAAATGTCCTATACATCGCTAGCCTTTCAACATTCCTGTTCTCATGATGTCGTTATGCTCGTGGTCTTCCCTATGACTCTAACCGAGCAAAGCAAGAAGATAGATCGAAGATGAGTTCTCAAATGTGGCATTAATACTTGGGCGCTAGTTAAGAAACACTTTATCCAAAGATATTGCCCACCATCAAAGATTTCTAATCAAATCTTGGAGATCCACAATTTCAAACAAGTAGACGATTTAAACTCTCAGATCAAGCTTGGGATGTGATACAACGATCTTCTTTACAAGTGTCCTACCAATGATCTTAATAACTGCCAGAAGGTCAATATTTTCTACAAAGGAATAAATGTAACTACGGAGACAGAGTCGGATTATCAAGGACCTATCCCAAATATGACTCCTACTAACGGCAATTGAAGCATATCAAAAATGGCGGACCATTCTCAAAATGGCACACAACGAGGAAGTAAAAGAAACCAAGGTGGAAATTTCACTTTTAATTGCAGCAATCGCTAGTAAAAATTTAAAGCCTCAGTCGAGATATGCGAAAAGTCGTGGAAACCGCTCATGCCATTCAAGTGTTAAAGCCGTGGAGGAGGACACCTTACGTAAAAAATTATCCTCATATGGACGAAGAGGAATTCGAAGAAGCTAAGTATGGAGAAAATCGACCCTTTTACTGAAAAATCTAAATGGGTATCGTAGTAATTACAACCGTGGCCTTATGGAGAAAGAAAGCCCATTCTTGAAGAAACAATTACTAAATTTCCGGAAAATCAGCCCAAAACAAAAGGGAGCAAGATGAATGGTTGAAAGAATTCCAGAACACACCGAGAAACATTTCAAACACTACCCAATGTTAAAAAATCTTGAATCCATGGTGATAAAGCTCAAAGAAAAGTAAGAAGGAACAACGATAAACCTCAAGGATCTAAACCAACTATGGAATGTAAGGTAATTCCTGGATGATAACTCAAAGGCTCATGCCAAAGATGCGAAGCTAGAGGATGATTCCATCAACAGATCCGAAATATGCCGTAACATACCTAATGAGTTACTACAGAACTCGTGTTGAAAAATGACAGAGGAGGTTTTTGAATACTGAGGAATATGACTCTAATGAATTACCAGAATTCAAGAATCTCAGCTTACTGGCAGAACTGATACATGGGCGTAAAAATTCTCGACTTGGATCTAATCTGAAAAACTCAAGAACTCTCCCTTTAATGAAGAAGAGGAACTTAATACTGTGTACCCCTATCGCTATTATCGATGAAGAAACTACAAGGGCATGGCCTACATGCAGCCCTTTTCACCGAATATTGCAATGGAGGAGACAATGAGAGTGGAGGAATGGACATGCCCTCATGAGCTTGAAAGACACCTGATAAAATTCTGCATTTAGCCTTTAAAGATTGGTACGCAATTCAATTTTGGAATGCCAAGATCAATCCAAGTCTTCTTATGAAGCTAAAAGTCGACACAAGCACATTCGAATCCGGGAGACTAATAAAGATATACTCTGCACGGAAGAACTTGTAAATGAGACTCCACAACTTAGAACTACGCAAGTAGCCAATCGGTGCGAGAAATTAAATTCCCGTGGGGAAATTTTCTGGGCATCATGCAACCCAGATAACGATATGTGCATGGTGGAGGCAACTCTAGAAGATTAGGAAAAGATGAATTCTTTTGGTCCTCAACCAATGACAAAGAGAGAACAAGTTTACCTTGGATTGACAACCTAGGGTTTGATAGATGGGTAAAAATTAAGTATGGGCATGTGGATGCATTAACAAAAGATAAGATTTGGAAGGAATACATGGATCAAGAAAATTCTAACGACAAATGTAATGAAAACACGAGTAAAACAACAATTGACATGGATATAGAGCGGGTGAGTAATGATAAAGAAGAATGCAAGCGCGTTCTAGTGGAGACCCTTTCATGAAGAATGGTCTGGGTACCGATTCGATGACGATGATATCGGGTTATGCTAGATTACTTGGAGTTGCAAGGAAATGAAGAGTTCACTGATCCCGGCGACGGCTTTACGAGCAAAGAAGGTAAGCTCCGGGATATCCTACAAAAGACCACCCCCTATTATAGTAGAAAAATATGAATTCACTCGCTACCACCTAGGTCCTGAGGAGAAATTCGTGAAAGTCCAAAAGATCGAAACCATTGAGTACCTCCTCAACTGCCTCTAATGTTGCATGGATGAGACACAATTTGATGGGGATATCGGAAGCTGGGCAAGCTCAAAGACCCCAATAGGAGCCCTACTACCAGTCTAACTTAAAGACTCGTAATTAAGAAAGTGCCTTTTCGAGACAACCCACTATCCCTTTCTTTGCTTTTTATTTCCTTTCTGTTGGGTTTTGTGTTTTCTAACCATTTTGCGGTGAGACAATGGTTACTATCAGCCAGAGTTGCTGATCGAACAGAGTTACACAGAACTCATCTTGGTGATTACGTCAGAACCAACATTTTAGCAAATATTCTTTGACGATACCAACTATGGCGTATTACCATCTCACCAGTTGTTACGCCAGAACCATTCGCTTCTCATTTCATTCCGTTTTGCAAGTTACGGCATAATTTTATAGAGTTACGACGTGAATCCTCCTCTACTTTAATTCTTTTCTTCATTTTAAAACACAAAGAACCTTGTATTAGTTTTTAAATGAACTTTGGGGTGTGTTCTGTAAACCTCACGAGATTCTCACTCGCCCACTGGGACACCAAGTGGTTTAAAATGCTTGTTGCATTCGCTAAATGCAACCGTGATTCCTACGCAAAGCGAAGTTAGGTTTTTATTTTTCATTTTGTTTTTCTTTTAGAATTATGCTTGCTCAGATTGGATTTCAGGGATTGAAGTTTGCTCATGATTTTAACGGCACACATCCTTTCTCGTGAGCCTTCTTTTTGGAGCAAAATTCAGGGAAGTTCTCGCTCTAATTCTACCTTTCTCTTCAACTTTATTTTAATACCTAGTACAAAAGGGACTTTGTACAATTCAAGTGGGGGGACGGGAGTAGAATTATATCTTGAACTTTATTTCTCCCTCGCTTAGTTTATTTTGAAACATTATGCCATTTTTAAAATTTTGACATGTTTTTCCAAACCTAACTAGATTAGACCTTAGCCGAGCACATACAACCCTTGATATTACATGGTGAGATTAGCCTTATCCATTTCCAATATTTTACCCCAAATCCACCAAATTATGAGTGCAGAGTTTGTAAACTTTAGAACTTGGCCTTGCATCATTTCGAGACCATAAACCAGGTATGTTGAGTTAGCTCGATGTATTTGGACTTTCAGCTTTAGAAGGCAGATTATAGGATTATCACCCAAATAAATTTTACCATTGTGAGTCCATCGATTAGTCACCCCACTTTTGACCCCATGTGAAACCCTTTTGTTGCACTCCCCTTTAGTGCAAGATACCCCTAGATACACCCTTCTTAGCCATTCCTTTCATTTTGTCACCCCTATATATTGTTTCGTTACACCTTTACACCTTAGCCTACCTCGTAGTCTTCTTTATTTGTAATTGTGAAGTCATCATTTGCCTAAGTTCAAGGTTCGAGTGGAAAGGTTTGGAAATCACGCTTACCTCGAAAACAATTATGAAGATCATTGAAGACTCAATTCCCATTGTTCATCCCAAGGGGAATGTTATGTTATCAGCTATGATTGAAAAAAGTCGAAAATATATATATATATACATACATACATACATACATATATATATATATATATATAGTTGATTCAGTTATGATTTTGTAAAGTGCATTGTTATAAGCACTATAGTATGAGTTTATTGTTTGTATCGGTGGAGGCCACTCGTCACATTTGAAGATTGGAGTTGGAGTAATACCAATCGTTGTTTGTAGCCCATCACTTACGCCCTCTAATGACACATCTACCTGCATTTCATGATCCGTCTTAGACTTCTAAACTTGAACTTTGGGCGAACGGTAAGTGGTGATGACTTAGTTATAGATATAGACTACCTCTTGTTTTCTTTTACACCAATTATACATCCCATGTCTTATCCTACCCTTTAGTCATGAAGCATGTCTAGGTGATGCAATGAGCAATCTTTGGTGTCTTGGCCATGGATTTGGTAATTTATCATTGATTTTGTCCACTTCGCCGTGACATGTTAGTAATGACGAGTCACCCTTAACCTTTGTCGTGTCTACCCATATTGCCTTCGAACCGCTTTAGCCCCTAACTCTAGTGGTGGAGATTTGTGTAACCACCAAGCTTATGATAGAATACATGCTATGACGGTATATTGAGTGATCACACCTTAAATTGACACTTAGAATACTTGAGAGATTTGAGTGTTTGTTCCCCTCTCAAGGTGTTCAAATTTTTGTTTTATTCTAGCATAAGGATTTGTAAACCTCATATTTTCCAGTTTTGGAAGATATCTTTTAGGAATCTATCTAATAAGGTCTACTGGCAAGTAGAGTTCATGGGGATATTTGATAACATCAAATAGTCCCGATTATTAAGTGTCAATTTCCCCATTAATGCTCGTATTTATATCATTTATATGGATTTACTTTGTTTTCCATTGTTTTACACTTTCAGGTAAATTACGAGCATTGGAGCTAATGAGACGCGGAAATGGAAACTTTACTAAGGATTTATCACATTATGCTTATTTTGAAGAGGTTACGGCGAATCCTGCTCTCACATTACTACGTGAATTCATTATGCGGACTCAAGTCCAACTCATCAAGAGGTTACGGCATAACTCCTTCCTAAGATTACGACGTAACTCCATTAGGTCAAAAGAGGTTCCACGCCGCTGATACTTACGCCAGAATCCAATGATCATTTACTTAATGAACAAAGATTATTGAAGACCACGCGTAATCCACTTATAAGGTTACGCCTTCAGAATCCAGCGTGACCGGTATTTAATGGAGGTTACGGCGCATCTCATCTTTGGTTACTACTCGTAACTCACTGGCCTATAAATAATTTACTAATTCCAAAGATTTCTATTCATTCCATTCCACACACAATACCTCGCGGAACGTGGGAAAATACTCAAGGAGGTCTAGGGAAGCATACGAGCCGTTTCCGCGGAGAAGTCAACACCATTACGATAAGCTTTAGCAGCTATTATTTCTTTTACTTTCATATCATGTATTTCGTACCTTTGAATATTGAATTGATGTGCATGATTAATATGAGCGCCTAAGCACCCTTTGGTGCTAGCCTAGTTATGATTCCTTAATTGTTTTGTTTACGCTTACCTTTACTCATACATTATTATTTCTAAGTGTATGCATGCATAGTTCTTGTAGTCACCCCCTCGGTTCTAAGTAGCTAATGGCGGCAGAGGCCAATTGCCTAGGAGATATGACCAACACCCTCAGTGAGCTGAACGAGACGGAAGGGTAAGATATGACCAATCGACGCACCTTTCTACTTCAGCGATTTGACCAACTGATCACCTATCGCTTGGATGAACTTAAGAATTGGGGGTGTAGTGTCTAAGTTCCTAATGGTCTGCACTTACTATTTAGAATCTAGCATGGCCAGACTTAATGACTTGGCTTAGGGGACCAGGAACACAGATTCTATGACTACCATTTCTCCTATGGTGGCATCTTTGCCATAGGTTAAAGGACCATTGTACGCCGCCCCTCGACCTCGAATTCCCACCTCAAGTAATGGAAGTAGGTAGACGTAGACATAACTAGTTTGGAGTATTGACTAGGTTAGCACCACTATTCCTCTATTGATTTCCTTTCTACCATTTTATTGCTTTTATATTCTCGTATCTAGTTTTTAATTAATTAAAAACCATTTATATTCTGTGACAATTAGACTTAGTAATTATCCGACACACATAGCTCTGGGACTAATTCTGGCTTTACCCATTTACTACACTACACACACCCGGGTACGCCTGCCGTTGGCATTAGGGTAGACCATAGGTAATGCGAGACACTATAAATATTAAGACTGGCGTCCTCAAAACCTCAGATCGTTGTTGCTAATGTCTCATACTTTGTTCGAGTAGTGAGTACTTAGAGATTTGATTGAAGCATAGATTCTCACACCGCTCTTCCATCATTAAGTGCAAGCTTAAGATACAAATGCGGGGAATTTGACTTCAGCCAAGTTTGGTATATCGGTTTTCTTCAACATGTGGTCACTTTTATATTGTCTACATATGGGTTGATAAAGATAGTCGAGAGTTTCGCTGGTACTGATTCTCACAGATTCATTTAGGCTATTTGAGTTCTTCTCACAAGATTTCAAGTTTATGGGTATATTATGTTTCTGATTCCGAGGTATCAAAACCAAAGCAACGGGAAGGAGACATATATCTAAAAGCACAAAGAGTACACATGATGAACGTAACACTTCTACCCGACAGTTATCCCGAAAGACAATGGTCATAACCGTAGAGAAACACGTGTTTAACTCAGAGCCTTTGGTGTATTATTCCAACTATTCGGGGAAGGATATATTATTCCAACTATTTAGGGGAAGGATGTATTATTCCAACTATTTGGGGGAAATGGTCTCTGGAGACTTTTGGTATGTGTTACTTCAAATTTAGTTGGAAGAAATGTGAGAAGAATATGTGGTACGTGAGATGATATTGCTTATCGACATCAAGGTCGCACTACATATTCACATGATCAAGCTTAATCAGTTATTCCAGAGTTGACATCCGTAGAGGAGATCGATGGATTCAACCGTTAATTGTGATGTTGTTGTTCTACTCTGGATGGGTACGTGTGTACATTATGGGCTGATTGGTTATATGGGAGATAAATGGAATGCACTTGGTAAAATGAAGATGCTGATGTATTGTTCCGAATAGACAACGGTCAATCTCAAAGAGTAATGTGTACATCGGGGACGCACAACAGGTTTATGTGATCGGACTTCATCAGTTATTCCGGATTTGATGACCAATCGAGACGATCAATGTTTCAACTTGTTTCTTTGGTGTTCTCGTGTTCTTCGGGGTTTGAGCTTCATTCAATAAGACCATTTTATTCACTTCTACTTCTTGGGAAATGGTCTTTATTCTTAGTTTGTCGGTTTGGGGGGAAGCTACCAAAGATTCACTTTTGAAGGCTCAAGTTCTTGCGACGATTCAAGAGCCTCGAATGCTTTGGTGGTGAAAGTTTAAGAGATGATGACTTCTATCTTCTACAAAGTGCTAATCGATTGCCTTATCTCTGTATCATCATCATCTTCTTAAACTATTTCTCTATCTTTGTAAATAATTTTCAAAAAGAAAATTACAAAAATATAAAACCAACAAAAACAAAATAGAAAAATATAAAATCAACAAAAGCCCATAAAAATCAGAAAATTGAAAAATACCAAAAATATGTTTTCTCAAGACATGTCTTCGGGTATCGATAACATCTACGGTCTTAGAAATGTCATTCAATAATGGCACGGGACTTTAGATGAAGTTCGAAAGGAGGTGTAAATATTTCTTTCTAAACATGTCTCAAAATATGGCTTACGCTATTTCGCATCAGAACCCGTGCTTAAACTATGGCTTGCTATTATTTCTGATAGAAACCCGCTCTTCAAGGAAGGAAAGTGTCAGCTAAAACCAATTTTCAAATTTTTCGTGCACTTATCCTAAAACAAAATGAGGAAAGTATGTCGAAGGACTGCTGTTCCGACTCAAATATTTTTCCTTCTAAAATTCTTCGTAAAAAATATTTGTTTTAATTAAATGGTGGTAAATGAGTTGCTTGTAAATCTATCAGATTCAGAGTTTTTGTAAAAATTTGCAAACTCGATCAATGACTTCCGCGCTTTGAATTCTTTCATAAAATGAGTCATTGATTGAGGGGGAGAATGTTTTTCAAATTTACATCATCTAACGAGCTTTTCTAATTATCCTATATGCTTAATTGAAAATGATGTTAACCTATGTTGAAGGACTAGGTGCCTAGGATATGATTGTCAGGATTAGATGATTAGAGTTTGATGAACACATAATTCCCATGCCTTTACATGATCTGATTGATATGTTGAATCAATTTTATTTGTCGACAATGTTTGGTGATGTCAATTCACCATATATCCGTGATGTGTTCACTAACGTATGCGTATATTGGATATAAGAATGTTCCCCATCCGATCCCACAACCGAATATGATTGGATGCCCAAAGGAAAGGGTAACTATATCTTGGGCTACAAATGAAGAAACGGAGCTTAATTGACTTCAAGGAGATTTGGCATGGAAAATGCAACGTGAAGAGGTCTCATTGCATCACAGATGAATTTTCTTTCTAAGTGATTGAAGAAACGGAGCTTAATTTGACCTCGCTAAGTATTAAAATGCAACGTGAAGAAGTCTCACCGCATTAGCGCATCTTTCTTTCCAAGCCCTCAGCAGCAACATCTGTTGGGAATTATGTGAAGTACGTAATTATGTCAAGATTATGCCGTAATGGATTCTGCCAAGACATAGTTCTATGAAGTTATATAGTTATTAGTTTGATTCTGCGGAGATAGATATTTCGTATTTTCTATAGTTTGTTAGGATATGCATGAGCTTTATTAGGAAGTGATTGTGTATATCTTATTTAGTTTTACGTTTCTTAGAGAAGAAGTTAGGGTTCCTTGTCTATAAAAGGAACACAATAGAATGAATTATATGCTAGAGTTTTACAAGTTATTAATATAACGATCCATAGAGGATCAAAGAGTTCTTAGTTATCTGTGCTTTATACTTGTGTTTATATTCCGCTAAAGAATACAAGTTGTAGAGATTTTCTTTTAGTTTGTTTGTGATTACATAAGCAATACTAACGATCTACGAAGCTCAAGATCTATCAAGGTCTGCTAGTTTTCAACAAGTGGTATCAGAGCCTCGTGAGAGTCTCTACGATACTAAGAACAGGTTTTTCTAAACACCCATACAACCAAAACAAAACTCACCATGCCTGGATCAGACGTTGATGTTGAAATCACCAACAACCAAAACTCCACCCATCTGCAACAACTAAGTCTCTCTAACAGCAATGCTAAGTTTCCTTACCTAAAAAGGGAGGAGTATGATCTTTGGGCGATGAAGATGTAGAACTGGATCTCCAACATTGATTGGAATCTATGGGAGATAGTGAAGAAGGGAAACAGTTTGAAGAAAACTACCGTAGATGCTGAGGGTAAGATGACTTATGTTCCTCCCAAATCTGCCGAAGAGTTACTAGCGGTTCAGAGAGAAACCAAGGTTAAAACAATTCTTCTTCAAGCTATTCCTGAGGATCACTTGAGTGATTTTCACTTCATGCAAGATGCTAGGGACATATGGTTAGCAATTAAGGCGAAGTTCGGTGGGAATGAAGAGTCTAGGAGAATGAGAAAGTCCATGCCGAGACAACAGTTTCAAGACTTTCAAATCTCTGAAGAGGAAGGAATTCATAAGGGCTATGACAAGTTTCACAAGATTTTAAGTCAGTTAAATCAGCTGCAGGCAAAGCCGGATAATGATGATTGTAATTCTAAGTTCTTGAGGTCTTTACCTCAATCCTGGCTACAAGTGAGCATTGCTTTAAAAGCTAAAGGTGGTTTGGATATGCTTACTTTTGATGAGCTGTACAACAAACTTAAAGCTCTTGAACATGATGTAAGAAGTCCTTTTAGATCATCATCATCTACGCAAGTCACACAACATTCGTTGGAGCCTCTACCCCTAAGATGAGTTATGGTCCAAGTCCAACTTACTCATCATCATCTTACACTACCACTCCATCAAGTTCTCAATCTGGAGGTATAATGGAAGATGTGCTTGGATCCTTCTTTGTCGATTATGATCCTCGGCAGCAGAACTTGCCTATGAGGATTTCGATCGGTGGATCCACCGGAGATGGAAGAGATGAAAGTGGCAGTGGCTATGCTTTGTCCATGGATATCAAGAGGTTTGAGCGCAAAGTCGGCGGCAGAAGGTTTGGCTTTCAAGGAAGAGATCCAACGAGGTTTGACAAAAGGAAGGTCAAGTGCTTCACATGTCAACAGATGGGTCACTTCTCCGGAGAGTGCAAAGATAGGAAAGCGGTGATGAGACCGATACTCTACTTATCGCCAGAATCGAGGGAGGCTGGAACTTCAGAGGGATCAGCAGCTTTGGTCACTCTTGACACCAATGTGGACTGGAAGCAACATGAGCAGGAAAATAATGATGGTCCTCTTATTGATAATGTTGGTTTGATTGCAAGCTGTACTTCAGAGGATAGGCATGATCAGATTGCCTTGATGGGCATCTCTCAAGTACAAAACTGTTTGTTTGGTTGTAGTGAGCGTTATAATGAACTCAAAGAAGCTTATGATATTTTGAAACCTAAATATAATGAATGCTTTGTAGAAGTTGAAGCTTATAAACAGGCTTTAAAAACACTAGAAAGACAAAAGGTTTGGTTTCAGAAGAATCAAATAGCTTATGATGAGAAGATAAGTGTGTTAGAAAGGGATCTCGAATGTGCTAAAAATGAATTAAAAAGATCTGAGAAATTAAGAGCAGATGTAGTATCTGAAAACCTAGAGCTAAAAGAGAAACTAGATGAAGAAATTGCTAGGCATAAAGAATGGTTATTAAATGGAAATAAGTTAGCTAGTCACATCTATGCTAGTCAAACTCCAAATACTTCTATAGGTTTAGGCTTTAAGAAGTATGTAGGATTAGAAGCTAGGGATGACACACGCAAAATCTACACCAGCAGGCCTAGCTAATTTTGTGAAAGAAGGTGCCCTACATGCTGTGCGTGGACCTATTAGAGGTGAGCACATGCCCATTGACCTTTCCATTACTGTTGACTTTGATGGATCACATCATCTCTATGGCAAAAGTCAAATGACTTGCCATACCCGATACTTCTTCTAATGACTTTGTCTCTTGTGTTAATAAAGGACAAGTCCTCCGAGTAAGGGTCTACAGAGTGTGATTCAAATGACAAGTCTGACCTTCCCAAGTCTTCACCTCGCCGCACCCAAGACTACCAATAAGCATGTCGAGTTGCTGCCAAGGAATCCTCTTCCAAGACAGCTTGCCTCAAGACTTGCCTTTTAATACTTTGCATAATAATACTGTTAAAAACAATTCTTTTCATGGTTTTGGTTTGAATACTTCTTCTTGTAATAGAACATCTTTTGGTTTGAATAAATCTTCTAAACAGAAGACATGTTTTGTGTGTGGAAGTAAATGTCATTTAATTAAGGATTGTGATTATCATGAGCAAAGGATGGGTAGGTGTGGTGATTCTAGGACATCTAGACCAATGTGGACCAATGTTAATGCTATACCACCTTATGTTCCACAAGCAACTTATACTAATTCTCCTTTTCCTTGGAGAAGACCAGTTGCAAGACCATATGTACAACCAACAAGTTCATATTTTAAGAATGGTTATTGGCCTGGATATGTTGACTCTATGACTGATGGGAAAGGGTTCTAGGGATACTGTGTCAAGTCCTCACAGTTGTTCTTGGAATAAAAAGGGACCTAAATTTCAATGTAAACCCAAGAACAATAGTGGATCTTATACATCTGCATGGCATAACTCATATGATCTACAAGGCAGGTTCAAGTCAGCAATGACTTGAGCCTCCATAGTGTACTAATATTTTGTATATTTTTGTTGTTGTAGAATCATCCTCTTAAGCATAAAGATGTTGGCATTGTTGATAGTGGTTGTTCAAGAAGTATGTCGGAAACAGGATATGATGCATAATTTTGTACCAATTGAAGGAGGAGGCAATGTAACCTTTGGAGGAAGTGATGGTAGAATTACTGGGAAAGGGACCATCAAAACACCTCAACTGGACTTTGAGAATGTATACTATGTCAAGGAACTCCAACACTTCAATTTGTTCTCAGTCTCACAAATCTGTGACACCAAGAACAAAGTACTCTTCACAGAGGATGAATGTCTTGTGCTATCTAAAGACTTCAAACTCCCAGAAGAAACTTCAATTCTGTTGAAAGTTCCTCGAAATCACAATCTTTATACATTCAACTTAACTGATGTTAAACAAGCAGGTGATTTAACTTGTTTGGTGGCTAAAGCATCCTTGGATGAGTCTACCAAATGGCATAGGAGGATGGCCCATGTCAACTTCAAGACCATAAACAAGCTCTCTAAACTGGGTCTTGTTGAAGGTCTTCCTTCCAAAGTCTTCACAAATGATCATAACTGTGTTGCTTGCAACAAAGGAAAGCAACACAGAGCCTCATACAAAGTTGTTACTGCTGTGAGCATTATTTCTGAACCTCTTCAGTTGCTTCATATGGATCTGTTTGGTCCAACCTGTTAGAAGCATTGATCGAAAGTATTTTTGTCTGGTTATCACGGATGGTTATAGCAAATTTTGTTGGGTATTCTTTCTAAGGACCAAAGATGAAACATCTCCAGTGTTGAAAGACTTCATTACCCTTATTGAAAATCAGTTGAACAAAAAGGTTAAAGGAATTCGGTGTGATAATGGGACAGAGTTCAAGAATGCTATACTTATTGAACTCTGTAGGTCAAAAGGGATAAAAAGGGACTATAGCACTCCAAGAACCCCACAACAAAATGGGGTGGCAGAAAGAAAAAATAGGACCTTAATAGAAGCTGCAAGATCAATGCTGGCAGACTCTAAGCTACCCACCATGTTTTGGACTGAAGCTGTTGGCACAACTTGTTATGTACTGAATAGAGTGTCCATTACTAGACCACACTTCAAAACACCATATGAACTTCTCTATGGGAAAGTTCCTACTATTCATTACCTTAAACCTTTTGGCTGTCAAGTGACCATTCTGAATACAAGTGATCCATTGGGCAAATTTGATGAAAAAGCTGATGATGGTTATATTGTGGGATATTCTGCTCATAGTAAGGCGTACATGGTTTACAATTTATCTGCTAAGAAGATTGAGGAGACATTGAACCTGAGATTTCTAGAAGACAAGCCTAATGTTCAAGGACAGGGTCATGTTTGGTCTTTTGACCTTGATTACTTAACTGATTATTTGGGTTATTCTAGACATATGGCTAACCAACATGCAAGTACTCAAGAGTCTCCAACTAACATGCGGTACTATGGATGCTTATTCTGACAGTGAGTTTGAAGATGATGAACAACCCATTGTAGTGCCTTCTTTCTCCCCTAACAATTTTGCTGGTGACACTTCTAGAGATTATACTGATGAGAGTGAAGATGAATCACACTATGCTGAGGACCTTGCTAGGCTGAAGAAACAAGAGTATGCAGCTAATCTAGATGCTGAGAGGAATGCTGAGGAGAGTGCCAGTGAAGCAATTAGTGGAAACATCAATGCTGCTAAAAGTGATCCTGTTTCTCCTAACATCACCAATTCTGCTGAAATACATGCTGTTTCTACTCCTATTTCCACTAGAGTGTCAACAGACTTTGGAGAACCTTATACACGTTTTCCCAAACCTTCAGATCTTGGTCATCATCAACCTAAAGCTGGAATCTTCACCTCACCTTCCTATGACACTGATTTTGAACCTACTGTGACTAATCTTGATTCCTCCATTGAAGTCAACACCATTACTACGAAAAGGATTCACAATACTCATCCACAGTCAAATATTATTGGTGATCCTAATGCACCTGTTAGAACAAGGGGTACTGTGGCAAGTTCTAAATATGGTCAAGTGGCTTTTATCTCTTATGTCTCAAATCAGCAAAGAGACAATCACACAAACTATGAACATTGTCTGTTTGCTTGTTTTCTCTCACAAGTGGAACCAACCAGTGTTACTCAGGCTCTTGAAGACTCAAGTTGGCTTGAGGCAATGCAGGAAGAGATGCAACAATTTCAAAATCAGCAAGTTTGGATATTGGTACCACTACCTGATGGCAAGTATGCAATTGGGACTAAATGGATTCTGAAGAATAAGAGAGATGCAAGAGGTGTTGTCATTAAAAACAAAGCAAGATTGGTTGCTCGGGGTTATAGACAAGAGGAGGGGATTGATTATGATGAAGTGTTTGCACCTGTGGCTAGAGTTGAGGCCATACGGATATTCTTGGCTTATGCATCTTACATGGGATTTATGGTGTATCAAATGGATGTTAAAGGTGCTTTTCTGTATGGTGAAATAGAAGAGGAGGTTTATGTCACTCAACCTAAAGGATTTGAAGATCCCGACCATCCTAATCATGTTTACAAGGTTGTCAAAGCTCTCTATGGACTACATCAGGCACCCAGAGCTTGGTATGCTAGGCTTTCAACATTTCTTCTGAAGCATGGTTATAGAAGAGGTGCAATTGATAAGACTCTTTTCCTTAAAAAGAATTCCACAGACATTATTCTTGTGCAAGTGTATGTGGATGACATTATTTTTGGATCCACAAAGGAAGCTTGGTGCAGGGAGTTTGAGGAGCTTATGAAGGGAGAGTTTCAGATGAGTGCCATGGGAGAAATGACTTTCTTTTGGGTCTTCAAGTTCAGCAGAAACCCGATGGTATCTTTATCAGTCAGGACAAATATGTGAGGGACATCTTGAAGAAGTTTGGAATGGAGAGTGTAAGGACTGCCACTACACCTTATGAAGCTCCAAAGACAAAGACCAACACTGAAGTAGATCCACCAGTGAATGTACATCTATACAGATCTATGATTGGTTCTTTGATGTATTTAACAGCTTCAAGGCCTGATATTACTTTTGCTGTGAGTGTTTGTTCTCGACATCAAGTTACTCCACTTACTTCCCATCTCAATGCTGTTAAGAAGATCTTTAAGTACCTCAAAGGCCAACCTCATCTAGGCCTTTGGTACCCAAAAGAATCTCCATTTAAGCTGGAAGCCTATAGTGATAGTGACTATGCTAGTGCAAATCTGGATAAGAGGTCCACCACTGGAGGTTGCCAATTCCTTGGGAAGAGATTGATTTCTTGGCAATGCAAGAAACAGACTATTGTGGCTACCTCATCTATGAAGCAAAGTATGTTGCTGCAAATTGTCAGTGGACAGGTTCTTTGGTTACAAAATCAATTGTTGGATTATGGGTATAACTTCATGAACACAACAATTTTTATTGATAATCAAAGTACCATATGCATTGTCAAAAATCCAGTTTTTCACAATCGAACAAAACATATTGAAATCAGGCACCACTTTATAAGAGATGCATATGACAAACATTTGATAAAAGTGGTTAAAATTCACACTGATAATAATGTGGCAGATTTGTTAACTAAGGCTTTTGATGGACCAAGGTTTCAACACCTTGTGGTCCATATTGGTATGCTTAACCCTTAACTGCAAAGTTTAAGGGGAGGCATAGGCCTCAGGGGAGGATTTGTGTACACTTTGCATATTTTTATATTTTTATGTAATTTTGTAGATTTTTGTGTATTCTTTGGATATTCTGTTTTCTAACACTAACCAGCTAATGTAATGATAGTTTGTTTGTCTTTTTTTGGATTGTGTGTTGCTCTGTTTGTTTTGTTTTGCAATTTGCCTTATAAAGTTGAAGTTTATCATGATTGGTCAAATGAAAAATGGTCACGTAAGCTTTGAAGCTGGTTTCTTCTAGAATCAAAGTATTGAAGTGAACAAATTGATTCTGCTGAAGATAAAGTACTGAAGAGAAGTAATTAAAGTCAAATTGTTCTTTTATTCATTCAAGAAACAGTTTACAGCTTACAGCTTACAGAGTACAATCAACTTCAAATGGAAATACAAGGAATACTAAACCTATTCTAAACACTAGCTCATATCATCTATTCCTACAGCTGTTGAATATGCATGATCGCTCATATCTTCTATTCCAGCTGCTGGATATGCGTTTGTGATGTCTTGCATAACCACCCATTCCTTCTATCTCGATGGCTGGATATGCATGACCGGTACGACGAAGAAGCTAAGGATCAAAATGGGGAGGATGGATTGATGAAAACGATGATGATGAAGATGACCACACGTGTCTTATGTGCTTCATCTACTTGGTTTCATCAAAAAGCAATCCTTCCACCTTCCTTAAGCTCTCTTTCTATACGATGTGTGATGAAGCACCAAACCATGGAGCAGGAAGAGCAAGCACTACCTTTTTTCCGAGACAAGGCCTCTGTTGAGGTTGAGGTGCTGGAGGTTGGGAGTAAGATGTTTCCTTCTTAGTGGACCCATCAGAGTCATCAGAAGATTCACTTGGATTCACTACACTATAATCATCTGAAGAACTGAGAAATGGGGATTTCAATGGTCGTGGGTCATATGGACATGACCAAAACTGAAGGAAATCACTGGATGATGATGATGATAGAGAAGAGGTTGGATTCACAACCTCTGGTTGATTGTGGTTTATGTGGTTTATGGTGAATTTAGGGTTTGTGATGAAAATTCGGGGTAATTGATGAGTGTTAAGAGTGCATTGGGGTTCGTTTTATAGACGGGTTCAAGGCTTAATGAGAATTAATGCGAGTTGGGTGAAACAGTAAAAAGATATTTACTGAAGCTTCTTGAATACGTGAATTGCTTCTGCTGATTGTATCACTTCAGCAGATTGACTATTTGCCGAAGTTGGAATTTGAATTGGGTAACAGGTTGCATTACACGTCAGCGCTGGTCAAAAACTTAATATATTTGACCACAATTTGGGAAACTTCTACCTATAACCTATTCGCATATCTTCGTCTAATCATAACTGATTCCCTCTTTATTCGTTTCAAACACACCTTCAGTTGATTGCATCGTAACTCTTTATCTAAAGTTCTCATGGCGCTTCAATTCAAGCACGATCATAATAAAGTTGCTTTTCTGGGAACAGCTAAGGGAGATGATTTGTATAAACCAATGGTGGAATTCTTAAAGAGGTCCAAGATTCATTACGCTTTAACATGTTCTCCGAATGAAATATATGAATCGTTGGTTATTCAATTTTGGGCGACTGCTACAAAGCGAAGTGAAACAAAGATTGTGGCTAGAATCGATGGAGTAGAGCACATTGTGACAGAGGAGTTGATACGAAGACGACTTCAGTTGGCTGATGAGAATGGGGTTTATCACTCTAATGCTGCAGTGGTACTTGATGGGCTAAGAGCGATTGGATATCAAGGTACAAGGACGGACATGTGGTTAAAGAATCAGCTTTGTCCTATGTTGAGGTTTTTGGTTCATACATTGCTTCAGTGTTTAAGCAATAAATCAGGAGGATGGGATCAATTTTCTACTCAATTGGGATGTGGTATTATATGTCTATCTCATGGTTTAACTTATAATTTTTCTAGGTTTATTTTTGATAATATGGTTGAGAATATAACTAAGAAAAAGAACAAGTTTTTAATGTACCCTAGGTTTTTGCAAATAATTTTAGACATTATTACCCAAACCCAAGCCTTTTATCCCATAGGAGCTTTATCTGCTAAATTATTTGCTTCAATGAAAACTAAATTTGAGGGGACACATTATCCTTTACTAGCGCTATGTTGCCTCGGGAAATGAAACTGCTGATGAGGATAATGTTGTGAATGTGCCTTCTACCAATGTTACTGCTGATGGTAATCCTTCAGCTTGCCATTGATGAGGACCTTCTCATCAATAAGCATCTAATGTTTCTCCTGACCAACCACCACCTATACTTTCACCTAGATTTAGTCCTAGTCCATCACCTACTTAGGTTGGATTTGATGAAGTTGAGCATGAAACTGATAGACTGCCCACACCTAGTCCTATTAGGAACCAATTTGATGAAGGATCTCCTAATTTAGAGCATGTTCATATTTCTCCTAAAAGGTCCAATGAAGTTCCCATTACCACTGAGCAATCAGTTGGTGGAATTGAGGACCCTATTACACTTACATCTGTCTTTGCTCTAGTGAACAGGTATGCAGGTGAGGTTGCTGAGCTCAAAAAGGAACTTTCTAAGACTAAATCTTCTCTTGGCAATGAGATTGTGGAGTTGAGAAATAAGGTTAAGAGTTTGGAAGATCAACTTGGGCATCATTCTAAAAGAAAACTTGTGGTTTCTTCTGATGAAGAGCAAGAGGATAGTCCTCTTAAGATTTTGGTTGATGTTGCTCAAAAGACTCCTATTTCTCCTCCTGTTGCTGCTGCATCTTCTAAGAAAAAGGAACCCATTCGATTTGCTAGAAAAAGGAGAAGACAATATCTGAATAAAGTATCCACTAAAACTTCAAAAGAGCCAAATGTTGATGATGTAACTGCTGATGTTTCTGTACATGGTCAAGCTTCAGTTATACAAGATCAACCCAGTTCTCTACCTTCAGCAGATAATCCTGAAGTATTTGTTGCTGGAAGAAGTTTTCATTTGGATCCTAATGCTGAAGTATTTTCAACACCTGTTGAAGAATTGTCTCAACCTGTTTCTTCTGTTGCTAAGTTAGGAGTTTCTTCTGAAGTTTCTCCTATGGATATTCCTCAAGCTAGTTCTGCTGCAAAGTCTATTGCTCCAGAAAAAGAAATACTGATTGATGCAGAGCTTGGTACAGGTCTAGTAAGTGAGGAAGAGTTGAAAGAGCAAGAAAGAATGTTAGATGAATGTGCACAAAGAAAGAAAAGTAAGGATTTGGCTAAACAGCTTGCAGCTGAGTCTACTTTAAATTTGCCTCCTGAGAGACGCAAAGAATTGGATGATTTAGCTACTCAGATGGCTGATGCTCAATGGGATGAATGTATTAGTCAAGCTGCATCAGATCCTACTCTTGTTCAAAGTATTTTGGGAGCAGATTTTGATAGTGATGATTTTGTGGCTCAAATGATGGCTCTTGGACAACAAAAGAAGAAAGAAGCTATGGCAAAAAGGAAAGCTGTTCAAGCTCAAAAGAATAAAGCTAAGAGAGAGAGACCACAAACTGAAGCTCAAAAGAAAGATTATATTCGGAAAGTAGTGAAAAATCAGAGTTGCACTCTATATAACTCTGGTATGACTATGAAGCAGGTTAAGGCTTTACCTGATGCTGAGTTAATCAGTCGTTATAATAAGATTATGAAGTTTACTTCATCTAGTCCTGCTTCTGTCTCTACTTTGAAAAGAATTGCTGATGCTTCAGATGCTCCTAAATCCAAAAGACCAAGGATAGTTGAAATTGTAGATTCTTTTGAGGCTTGTATTCTAGAGTCAAGTACTTCTGTTGTTGCTTCTGAAGTATTTACTGAAGCTATTCCTTCACCTCCTAGGGTTTCTTCTGCTGAAACTTCTGCTGAACCTTCTGCGGTTTCTTCTGAGACACCTGATGTGCCAGTTTCAACTGCATTTGTGAAGTCTGTTGATACAGAAGGAGATAATCTGGTTAAGGAAGCTGAAACAACTACTGTCAAATCTACACAGGCAAGAAAGGTGCTTGACAGAATGAATGAATTACGTGGTAGTGTTTCTGGTACAACTAATGCAGAATCTGGAGATATTCCATCTTCGGACATCTATATTCCTGGTAGGAGGAATAAGAGGATGGCTAAACGAAAGTTCTCTTCTTTAATGAAATCTGTGAGATCAGCTCGGATTCAGTCATCTCGTAAGCATATTAAGGTTGAGACATCTCACCAGGATAATCATGTGGATTTAAAGGCGGCTGAGTCATCTTTTATCAAAGAAGGATCTGCTGCTGATTTTCCTGAGGGGTCTCATGATGTTTTGATTAATTGGTCATTGACAGATGATGAGCTTAATATCATTCACCGTTTGGATCAAACCACCATGCAATTTAACTTTTTGAAGGAAATCTTGCATTTGGTTGACAGGGCAGATTTGGTTACGCTGTATACCCTTGTCAATAAGTATTACCATTATAATGCACCAAAGGGTTTTGGGTTATATTTATTGGGTGATCTTCATGTTTTGTTTGATTCAATATCTCCCAATGGTAAAGGATATTTTATTTGGAAGAACTCACACTTGTGTCAGGTTACGTCTTGGAGATTTTATCCTCTACCTCGTGTGCATGTGGTTGAGACAAAGGGTGGTATTACTGTCTGTATGTTTGCTGAGAGAACTTATCCATTATCTATGCAGCTTATGGAAATAATGCTTATCCAGAAGTTGGAAGTTCCTCCGGATCATGTTGGAAATGATAATTTGAATGCTGAAGAATGTGTTGGCGTTATTAAGAATCAGCTTATGGCACATAGAAGTTCATCTTGATTATGGTACTTTGTATGGTTTGTAATTTTTGTTTATTTGTTTATTTCTTAGTTAAAAAAAAATATGTATATTCTTTGTTTAACTAACTTTTATTGCAGGTTTGTTGTATATTATTGCTGGTTATTAACTCACCAGATATACCTTGTGTATATCAAAGAGTTGCCTAGTCCAAAGGGTACAAATTTGGTAAAGACACATCAAATATGTTGATAGTTGTAATGGTTTGCTCAAAATCATAGGGTTTGCATCCACCCATGCTTAATTGGTGAGTGTTGTATGGTCATAAATTCACCATGGTTTATTCCTTTTTGGAATCCAAGAATTGACTAGCCCACATGTATATGGCTTGTGGTAAAGGCAGTGGAATACCATATTTGGTAATCAGTTCACCAATTTTAAGAATTGACTAGTCCTGAGCAAACGGCTACGGGTAAAGACATTTCAAATCCGCTTATATGGTTGCCGGTTTGCTAATAAATCGATGGTTATCGTGTACCATGGTTTTAGAACTTAAACATTTGGCTACTCCAGTAGTGATGGCTATTGGTAAAGAGACATCAAATCCATTATTTTCAATGATTCACCTCTCACAGGAGTTCACACACCTGGATGTGATGAGAATAGTATGAAACTAATATGTTTTGATGTACATGTTGTCATTTGTTGCTACAAAGATCTGGAGTTTCAGAGTTTATTCATCAAAGAGATGTTTTTGTTTTGATTCTTTGTTGATGATGTTTGACTACAATCCTCTAGTGCTGCAATGTTAAAGATCTATCAAGAAACTGGAACTTAACCATGTCAAATTCCAGTTTAGGGGAGGATTGTTGGGAATTATGTGAAGTACTAATTATGTCTTTGAAGATTATGTGAATGGATTCTGCCCAAGTGTATGGATTCTGCCGAAGACATAGTTCTACTGAAGTTATATAGTTATTAGTTTGATTCTGCGGAGATAGATATTCCGTATTTTCTATAGTTTGTTAGGATATGCATGAGCTTTATTAGGAAGTGATTGTGTATATCTTATTTAGTTTTACGTTTCTTAGAGAAGAAGTTAGGGTTCCTTGTCTATAAAAGGAACACAATAGAATGAATTATATGCTAGAGTTTTACAAGTTATTAATATAACGATCCATAGAGGATCAAAGAGTTCTTAGTTATCTGTGCTTTATACTTTTGTTTATATTCCGCTAAAGAATACAAGTTCTAGAGATTTTCTTTTAGTTTTTTTGTGATTACATAAGCAATACTAACGATCTACGAAGCTCAAGATCTATCAAGGTCTGCTAGTTTTCAACAACATCAACAGATGCAGCTCAACCACCTAACGTATCTTTGTGCAGGATAATTGTGATTATACCATTTTCTTTAAACAATTTTTAACTATTATTGTTTTGAAAAATGGAAAAATATTTGTTTTGAAAATAAATTGGTCTTAATTTTGAAAATCATCGGACTTCATTTTTATCAAAATCTAAGTCACTCAATCAACGACTACGGTCATCGATTGAGGGGGAGAGTGATTTAAAATAAATTATTTTCAAACAATATTGCTTCATAAAAGTCCGGATTGTACAAAATAAGTGGTGATCTAAAGATTTAATGTTATGTCATGGTATGATTTTTAATTAAGAATCACGATCTTTCAAAATGAAATTTTTTCTGTTCTTGTCTGAGTGTGAAATTGTTTTATTTTACTTAAAGATCTCTTAAAAACTATCATACCTGACACTAACAATCTTTAATGTCTGTAATTGGTCCTCATTAGTCATGTTTCAAAATTAAATTTTGCCACGTCTTTCCCCTAAAATTTTTCCAAATGATTTAAATCAATCGGGATCCAAAATCTCAATTGGTTTGAAATTTTTGATCAGGGGAGAGATCGTGATTTAAATCTCAAATTTGTTTAAATGGAATTATTTTTAGTCCTTCAAAGGCACTCCTGCCTCCATGTGCCAAACGATTTCAATATACATAATGCACATGTTGAGGGGGAGCATTTATCCAAAAAAACAAAAAGAGTATTTAAACAAGGCACATATTCTCCCATGTTTTCTAAACCTTATTAAATCACTTGGGATCCAAAATCTCAAAGGGTTTGATATTTTTGATTGGGGGAGAATTTGTGATTTAATAATGAAATTTGATAAAGGATGATCGATTTGATTCAAAAGTGCTAGTTCTCTCTAATATGTGCTAAACTCTTTCGTTTATCGATGCACATTTTGAGAGGGAGCAAATGGTTTCTTAATGGATTTTGTATTCATGGATGTGCTTCAAATGAACTCTTGCCTTTATGTGATAAAATGATTTCAAATATCCTATGCACATATTGAGGGGGATAATTTACCAAGAAAATCAAATGGCTTTTTCTACGGAAATTGTGATCAAAGAAATTATTTCTAAATAACTCTTGCCTCCATGTGCTAAAACAATTTCATAATCATATGCACATGTTGAGGAGGAGCATTTCTAAATGATCAAAACTATTAAGGTACAAAATGCTTTGATCTCGTATCACAAGTACCTTGATTGATTTTCCGAATGATTTTTCACTTGGTTTCATGGAAGAATGAACAATACCAAAAGACCGACCAATTTAATTTATGCATGGTGTTATAAGGATGGTTAGGTTAGGCATTCGTTCCCACGATCCCGCAAGAGCCAGAGGGATCTACCTAGGGACAATCCACTAGATAGTGTAGAGTCCTTAGGTATGATGAAAAAAGGAGAAAAATGAGAAATGGGAAGAGTGCGGACTGAGACAGAGCTAGTACTGGAATAAACCCAACAAGGTTCTAGTTATGAAGTCTCGGTAAGCATTGAAGGGGTTGAAGAATGAAAAAGAAATGAATATGAAAAGGGTGAAAAGAAATAGCCCTCCAATAATTCAACCTTAGGGCAGAAACCGGGTTCAATACATATGCTACTGGTGTTTACTAAGGTAACACTGGTATTGAAGACAAGACGTCATGGACCCAGTGACGCACTGCACCTATCTTCCCAAACTACTCAAGTTCCTCTTAAAAAGACTTGTTTCATTCTCACAGGGGAACCGACATTATCTATCGACTTTCTCTTAGAGATGGTTGATATTGAAGAATGAGACCCTCTCCCTAGTCTCCGGTATAGGAACCAAAAGTGCACTAATTGAGTCTAGAGCCAAGAGATCATCCACAATATCTCATTAGGACACACAATTAATGAAGACTCACTGTTTCACACAATGTGGAAAGTAAGTATATATTTAGAGTCCTACGCATTATCCTTGTGGTATTGCCAGAACATCCGAGTGATATGAAAATATTCACGATGAAGATGGAAATCCTTCTAGAGCCAACATCAAACAAGCTCTTGGTGGGTGACATGTGAAATCTTTTCTAAAGATCAAGCTTGTGACAACTGGATAGAAACGATGGGGAGATTCAATCTTGAATCAACCTTGGTCCAGAAATGAATTGACGAATACTTTTGGAAAAACCGTCCGATGTGCAAATCTTCTTTTCTTTAGCACGTCGAATGTGTACTTATGTTTTCGAACACAAAAAGTATCTCTGATTGAAAAAGTACTTTTGGAAAAACCGTTCGATGTGCAAATCCTCTTTTCTCTAGCACATCGAGTCTGTACTCTTTTCAAATACAAAAAGTATTTTTGATTGAAAATTGATCTCTCTCATAAAACCTTCGTCGTATTGCAAAACTCTTTCTTCAAGCAATACGCGATTGTTTTTCAAATCATTTTTCATCAATCAGTGAATCTCAATTCGCTTTCACTCACTCCGTGTTGTCTTCTTTGAGACGTTCCGGTTTGAGAACAAACTAGAGCAATCAGCGAAACCCTGCTGTCAAGGAGATCCTTAGGAATCCTACCGATCACAGGCAAAGATACTTGTAATCGATCAACGGGAACCGTGGGACGTGTACCTCAATTCAACGAAAGTGATCAAAGACACTTTCGTGTGTTTTATTGCTAACTGTGTTTGCGGTACGTTTGGACTTGCATCGTAAACATCAATTGAGGAGTCAATCCAAAGCCGCATGCTCACAACATCCACACTTAATTAAAGAAATCATGACTGGTGCATGTCTACATAACCTGGTTCTGATATTTTTATACTATGCTTCTCGCTACCTGGTGCAAATATTATGAACCCTAAAGCTTCCGCTACACTGATGGAAAGATGTCATGATCCTGAAAGTGTGAGCATGTCGGTCCAAAAGTCACAACATCACATGAAGGCAACACAACTATGGATGATCCAGAGAGATTTGCTGTGGCTGATGATCTCAAAGATAGCTCAAAGATCATTAAGATGTGGATCAGTTCAAAGACCTCCACTCAAAGTACAAAACTATGCAGACTATGAAGAGTCACTGCTTAAGCACAAGGATTGCGGAATTTGAAGAATTGAAGTCTACGAGCTTGGAACTAAAGACAAAGATAGAATGCTAGGATGCAAAATGTATTTCATGGGGTGACCTCCCTTAGGGGGAGATTATTAGGAATTGGAAATTCCATATTAAAGTGTCGGTCACCCCAATAACGGTCTAGCATATTTTAGCTCATAGACTTGTAGTTATTTACGTTATGTTGTAGTTAATTAGTTAGTTTGTAGCATAGTTTAGCATAGTGTAACACCGTGGAGGAAGGACGGGTCTTTACCCACTGTATACCTGATCCACAAGCCGTCAGGAGGTCGTGTAGTTTGTAAGTATAAATACCCCTTCCATCCTTGGAAGGGGTGGAGCTTTTCAATCTAACCTTACATTTTTAGTGAAGCAAGTCTCTACCAAGAAAACTCCCTCTCTCTACTTTCTCTCTCTAAAATGTCTAACATGTATTTTGATCATCCAAGACCACCCGAATCATCATAACACAATACTATATCGATCCTACACCTTTCATTACAAGAACGGGTTGTACACTGTTATATGTGCACAAGCCATTGTCATAAGCAATCACACATCCAAATCAATATAGAAAATGAAACAGTTAAGGGGTACCAGGAGATTCAGGTAGTCCAGCAATAAATCCATGAATGCAAACTGAGCGTTGATAGCCTGGGAGAGAAATCCTGGGACGACCACCTACGAAACTCTCCAATGTTCTGAACTGGTCCCTTCTAAACAACCTTTCATCAATCCGCGTGATGATTCTCTTCACATCCCATCTCTCCTGAGAATTCCATCTCTTTTGTGACCCAATGCCTTGTTGTATTGCCTTTAACCTATATGCTAAGCCGTCCCTGACTTTCTTCAGTGTGTGATCTCCAAACTTATGAAGATCTCTACACGCCATCAAGTAGTTGCGATGAAGTTCACTATGGTAAACTACTCCAAACGGTTTGCTGATGAGAGTGTATTGTGGAAGATGGTTGATGTCAGGAAGTTCTAGCTGAGGTCTAGTGAGGTTGACACGTGTCTGATACGATTTAACGGCAAGTTGCATCTTCTACACGCTTCGGATCACTATGCTTCTGATGAAGATTAGCAACGACTTGATGTATTCACGCTTGGATTTCCGAGAATTGTCTCATTCGGCCCCTGTACCTTAGCAAGATACAGATCTTCAATGTCGCTGAGAGACAAATTCGAAAGTCCGCCTACGTAAATCATAGTCCCTTTCGTCTTGTCTTTTAACAACGATTTTGTTGAGGAAAGTGTAGTCCCATTTAGATGTGAGAGTTACATGCTTAATAGCAACGACCCCTTTATCACTGTACACTTCATGTTTAGACCTTCAAACCTGGCAGCTTTTGTAGTAGATTCTTCGGCGTTCCGGCCAATGGTGAATCCCATACATTGCATCAATGTCATACTGTTCCACGCTGTTAGAAAACATGTGAGTAGCCTTTTCCTAGATGGCTATGCAGTTGGAGTATATGGCTGCCGGGAACGGAAGTTTAAGTGATGTAGCGTATTTCTTTGAACCATCGCTACCGTGTAGAAGAAATTCCAGGTCTTTGTTGAAAAAATAGCGAAATAGAATCTTAGGTTGATCTGGTTAGCCAATCGCTGGTAGAGGTCCAGTCGGTGTAATATGGAGCATTGTCTTTTCGTGTGAAGTCAATGTTTGCTTCAGGGTTGAGCCAATCGATGTTGTTAGACATGGCTCGTGCTATGTTTTCCAAATGGTATTCAACTTCGATAGCACTTTCCGAGCTGTCTTTGAGCAGTTGAAAAGCTTCATTCTTGATGCGCTTTTAACTCGACTTGGTCATCTTCTTCACTGAAAATTCTCTTGAAGTAACTTAGCATGCTCCAATGTTCGGTCCTTCTACCATATCTTGATCATCGCTAGGGCGGAGTAGCATCAACAAGTGTAGAGAACCATTCAAACTCGGTGTCATCTTCATCTAGCCATGAGATGACATCAGCCTTTGGCGCCTTCTTCTTCTTCTGGCCTAGATGAGGATGCGCCGTTTCTTTGTTGAAGCGGAGAGGTGGGTTGTTGTTGGGGCTCGTGGAGTTCCTTATCGTCACCACCAGGTACCGAAGTGATCACCGGTTTTCTCTGTCTAAGGTGGTAACTCAGAGTCCTGAGGTTTGTCAGTAGAAGAGTGTGGAGGAGATCGTTGTTGAGATGGAATCCTTTGGGGTGGAGGCGGCATGGATGATGATTCACCGTTTTCTTCTGGCGTTAGGCTCTTTATCTTTATCTTTATCCTTATCATCATCGTCTCTTGACGCTTTGGGCCTTTCAAATGGCTCCTTGTATGAAGTCTTGAGTTGATATTCCAGTAGTGCCTCAAATAGTTTACTTTCACGAGGTGAAAGTTGCGATCGTTGAGAAATTTGTAGCACCAGCTTGGAAATCAACTAAGCATCGAGAGAACCTGCAGGCTCTATTGGATTGATCATCATCTTTATCGGAGTGGTTTGCATTGTTTGCTTGACCAATTTCATGAGATTAGGATAGAGCTGTCTGGTGAACATCTCCCTTGTAACTCCAGGAACAGTGTCTAGAAGAAACTTATGAGTATATTCTCTTGCCGTCTTCTCCATTTCCTTTTGGAAATCTCCTTTGATAAACTTCTGGGTATGCTCCCTTTCTTTCAACAACTCGTTTATCCCGTCTCGAAGAAAGTTAATTCTGTCAGCTAGTTGATTCAGCTTTTTGTTGATCACGTCTTTCTTCTTGACTTGCTTGATAGCTTTGAAAATCTTTGTCTTAGCTCGGGATATCCAAGAGTCAGTTGGTTTCTTCACAGATTTAGATGTGGATCTGGTTGTTCCTTTGGATGGTGGTGGAGATGAATGAGAGGATGAATCTGATGATGATGAGATATGAGGAGACTCGGGATCCTTTGCTGGTTCAGAAGTTTCTTCTTTTGAGCGTGCTGGACTATCTAGAATAAAATCATCATATTCAACTTTGTCATCTTTTCTAGACTTGGCCAATTGTTCTGCCTCAATCTTGGCTTCTTCATCACGCCTTTTTCTTTCTCGCTTCTCCTTTTCAGTGTTCCTCAAATTCATAGGTGATGGTATCTTCCGGGCCGTTGTTGTTGTGGATCGTGGATGGTGGTACCAGTTTCCTTATCGGGTTGATTAACCGCATCAGGAACTGGTGTAGATAGTGCACCACCACTTGACCCTCCGGGGCCACGAGTTTGATCCTTTACGAATTCATCGGCAAGATATTTGAGTCTGAGGTTCTTCAACTTCTTTTGATATTCTCTTTCCTCATCAACTGGTTCTTCTTCAAAACTTTCCTTATCATGCTCAAGCACAAGAGTTTTTCCTTTGCCTTTTTCAGCTATTGGACTGGGAGGTTTAGCTACTGTTGGAGTGTCATCGATTGCAGTTTCAGAGTAGGTGACCTCTTCGTCTGATTTAGTTTCCTCGTGAGCTTTCATCCAATAGCTTTCGTTGCGGTTTAGGCTTGGGAATAGGAATAGCTTCCTTAGAGGGAACTTTCCTTTTGAGAGTATGTGACCTCTTAGGAAAGTTTCTTTGACTCTCGGTGCTTGTAACACTCCATGCACTGCCTCTCCTGGTTTTCCTAGTAGGTGTACCGGAGGACTTTTCATCAAGAAAACCTACTTTGCCTTCATCAACCGCTACGAGATACCTTTTGTATGAATAAAGTTGTTTGACTTCATTAGTTAGAAGGTGATCCGCAACACGCACCTTGTTTCTTTGTTGTTGATTCCTTAAATCTGACTGTGAGTGTAGGCTCGTACAACATGGAGTGATTGTTGGGGTCATTGAGTCTCAAGGGGATATCAGGATTATTCCCTAGAGCTCTTTGGATCAACAATTTGGTATATCTGATATATGGGATCTTGGAGCCAAGCTTTTTGAGGAAAGACATCATGTCATCCCATATTAAAGCTTCAACTTCAATGTGTTTCATGTTGACCAAAGCCCAAAAGATCTGTAGTTGCATGAGCTTGGGATGCTCATAACCACTATCACGTCCAGAAACGGATTTGGTGATGATAATGTAGAGGGTTTTCCATGGCTGAGGAATATTCTTAAGATCCACGTATGAATGCTTTGTGATTACTCCTGAAGCTTCATCATAACCAATGTCGATCATGATTTGCAGAACGGCCTCTTCAGTTGGTGTGGCATTGTATTCGGTTGGCTCAATGGTGGGAATGAGAAGAATAGCCCTTAAGTCTGGGGTGTGATGGTGACTTGATTGTGGTTGAGCGTCACCGTCACAACATTTTGACCTTTGATCTTTTGCATTGTATGCCAAAATTGGTGAATGTAGATCTCCCAAGATCGTAGCAGAGTTGGTGAGCATGTTCTGATAAGGGTGATTCTTCAGAATGTCTACAGCAATCAGACAAGAAGTCTCTGAGCAGGTGAGACTATCAAAATCAACACGAAGGTTATTCTTTCCTATCTTCATTGGATAATCATGAGGGAAGATATCTTCAACAGTGAGAACGTTTGGTGCTTCCACGTTTTGCATTTGAGCGTCCATTTCATGATATGAAAGATATTTAGCCAAAAGAACCAACATATCGAAAGACATTACGTTAGTCAACAGTTGGTTTTATTGTCTAATTATTGAATGTGATATGTCGATGATTGTTACGAGTCCAATGTCACTTATTTGTCCAATAGTCCAAAGACGTCGTTATAATTATCGTGAGTTGGTTAACTTTGAGTTTTAAAGTCCAAGTTTTCACAACTTATTAAACGATTAAGCTTATTAGTGACATTATTAGTTTCGTGGCGTTATGATTTATTTATTTACAAGTTTGCACGCGTAACAATTCATAATTAAGGTTAAAACTAGGCTTAGGCATAGAAATGGCAAGCTTATGCGTAAACAGGAGTGATTATACGCGTAAACGTAAGCTTATGCGTAGGTTCTTGACTTACGCGTAAGAAATATTACGCGTAAGAAAAGAGGCCCTTATGCGTAGAGCTTACGCGTAAGCGTATATGGAACCTTACGCGTAAGGCTTACTCGTAAGGGTCAACCTTATGCGTAGAGGTTATCAAGTTTACGCATATCCTTCACAGGATACGCGTAGTCCCCAATGTAGAACCTTACGTAAACGTTACGCCTAAGATTTCTCTTACGCATAACATGCTACGCGTAAGGTGATCCTTATGCGTAGATGGCAAGTAACCTTGATTCCGAAGTTATACACGCGTTTAACCTGAAATAAATTCACCATAACACAAATATTATCATCTACATACATTCCTTTTTAGTTCTAATCATGGAAACACTTTCAAGCGCTTATGCGTAGGACATAAGTTACGCGTAAACCAAAACCCTAAGGCCTAATTTTTACGTGTAAGTTATCTAGCCATAGAAATTGCACCAAACTTGTTCTCAGAAGGTCTAAGAAGCATAGTGAGTAGTTCTATCCAAGTTATAACATCAAAATCAAGGCCAATAAAAAAGACCCAATTCTTAAGAACATAAACCCTAATTTCCAATTTAAGGGCAATTCGTGTTTCTGGGTTGATTCCAAGCATGATTATGGTCAATTAACCTTGTAAACAACATCATATGACAATCTTTTTTAACCAAAAACACTCAATATTGAAAAACCCCAAACTTACGCGTATGAACCCTATATTGAAAATTGTTCAATTCATGTTTCTGGGTGGATTTGAATGTTAAAAACGTTTATAATATGAACTTATGATCATTTTAACATCATTTCTATTGGTCCAAACACACCAAGGAAGCACTTGTGTTCATAGCTTATGCGTAGAACACAAATCTTCCTTAAACAGAAAAATGAACCGTTGGATTCTCAAACAAATCAAAACCCATGTTTGTTTTAACCCAAAGATTGTGAAAACACTTACAAATTGGAGATCAAAAACACGGATTTGTCGGATGAATATTATGCGTAGGATTGGGTTGGTGAAGTAATAAATGTTGTAATAAATGAGAAGTAATAGTTTGGTGGAGGTGTTTTGTTAAAAACACTTTGACATTTTGACACAATTAGTCCCTCCACCTTTACCTTTTACATCCCATGTCCATAACTTCCATTTTGGTTACCAAACGAAGGATATTTGGAAAGAAATTTGACGACACTCCCCCTCGACTTAAGAAATAATGAAATTTTATAGATTTTAGTCCGAGGAGTGTCAGTAAACCAGATATGTGACCACCATTAATAAAGAAACAACCAGGATGAGGGAACATGCAAGTACAAGGTTTTATGAAACCGAAAAATATTTTCTTTCTCCCCCTCAACACTTGATCGAGAAAATACTGAATTTTGAAAGATTAAAGTGTTGACGGAAGATTTGTACATGCAATGTTAAAAGAAATATAGATAGAAGAATATTTTTGTTGTTTTATCAGATTTTATATTTTTGTATTTTGTTTTTGAAAAAAATATTTACAAAAGAGGTTTTGGTGTTTGACTGGTTTTAAGAATGTTTTAAAAGTTCATCCAGCCTTCCTGGAGTCAAACACCGCATACCAATCCGGTGGACCAACTCATTAAACCTAGCAGGAGCTAAGGCTTTGGTGAGGAGATCTGGCAATTGGTATTCAGTACCCACAAAGTATAATTCAACAGTACCCTATTCCACATGCTCCTTGATGAAATGATATCGAAGATCGATGTGCTTTGATTTCGAATGTTGAACAGAGTTGCACGAGATCGCAATAGCACTCTGATTGTCGCAGTACATCGGGATTCTGTCAAATACGTAACCATAGTCTTTGAGTTGTGTTCTCATCCAAATGACTTGAGCACAACACGCCGACATGGCTACATATTCTGCTTATGTTGAGGATAGCGACGTACAATCCTGCTTCTTCGATTCCCATGACACCAGTTTATCACCAAGAAATTGTAATGCTCCTGAAGTACTTTTTCGTGAATCTAAGCATCTTGCGTGATCAGCGTCTGAAAAAGCTATTAGTTCAAAACCAGAATCCTTCGGATACCAGATCCCCAAGTTAATAGTTCCCATGATATATTGGAGGATTCTTTTAGCCTCAGAGAGGTGGGTTTTAGTTGGTCTCGACTGATAACGGGAGCAAAGATATACGACAAAGACAATATCAGGCCTGCTAGCTGTTAGATACATGAGAGACCCAATGATACTTTGATATTTGGTAGGGTCCACAAATTTCCCATGTAAATCAGCGTCAAGTTTCTTGGTATGTGCCATTGGTGTGGCATAGATGTCACAGGTTTGCATTCCAAATTTGTTTAAAAGTTCAAGGGCATATTTGGACTGACTCAAGAAAATACCACGGGGTGATTGATGAACTTGCAGTCCTAAAAAGAACGTAAGTTCACCCATCATGGACATTTCAAAATGTTTTTTCATTAGTTTTGAAAAAGCGTTTGAGTATTTTAAATGTGTTGACCTAAAAATGATGTCCTCCACATAAATTTGAACGATTAAAATGTGTGCCCCGTGATATTGTATGAACAGTGATATTATAAGAAATGATGATAACTTATCATACCACGCCCGAGGAGCTTGTTTGAGTCCATACAGAGCTTTGTTCAGTTTGTAGACATGGTTCGGGAACTCGGGATCAACGAATCCTTCTGGCTGGCTAACATAAACCGTTTCTTTCAGTTGACCATTCAGAAAAGCAGTTTTGACGTCCATCTGAAAGATCGTTATATTCATATGAGCTGCGAACGCGAGAAAGATCCGAACAGCCTCAAGACGAGCAATCGGATCGAATGATTCTTCAAAGTCAATACCCTCTTCCTGTCTATAACCCTTAGCCACCAGACATGACTTATTTCTGATTACGGTTCCTTCAGAGATCCAATTTGTTTTCCAAATCCATTTGAGACCAATGACTAGACCCTGTTGGTCTTTCAAGCAATTCCCATACTTTAAGACGTTTGAATTGATTGAGTTCTTCTTGCATGGATTCAATCCAGTTTCCTTTTGTCATTGCATCTTTAATGTTTTAGGTTCAGATTGGCGACAAGTGAGTGCATAAATGCAATGCTCACCATCTGTGTGAAGACGTTGTCTCGTTACGACTGGTTGATTCGGGTTACCAATAATGTTTTCAAGAGGATGGTCTTTTGTCCAACGATGTGTAGAGGGTTGATGTTGGTATACATTGTGCAGATTTTGAGGATTCAAATGGCTTGTAGATGATTCCGCAACATCAGGTGCAGCAGTTTCATTAGCAAACGGGTTAAAGAACGCATTTGGATCAAAATCTGCAGGTGGGGGTACTTCATTGTTTAGAACATCATCAGCTGGTTCAGTGTCGTTGGAAGCAGTTTGTTCAACTGTTGTTGTAGAGTTAACTGGTGGTGCTTCTTCAACAGTAGTTGTTGTAGCAGGTGTATCAGGTATTGGAATATGATCAGGTTGAGCAGCGGAAATAGCGGATACACTTGGAGCACGTTCATCAATGTCATCACTAAACAGCGGAGCAAATAGCTTTTCCATTTGTTGACGAGTAAGCTGGGGGCTTGTTTCAGCTGATGATGGGGTTTGAGGGAAATTTAAACGGTTATGACCGGGTTCCAAGTTGTTATGCTCAGAAGCCATTTCAGTAAGTTCATCGAAATTTGCATGAATCGTTTCCATAACCTGCTTTGTACGACGATTCCAGATCCGGTAACCTTTAGAGTTCTCACAGTATCCAATAAAGACTACAATGTCAGCTTTGGCTTTGAGCTTTCCAAAGTCATCACGATCATTATTTGGGTAGCAAAGAGATCCAAATACATTAAAGTGTTTGAGATTCGGTTTTCTGTTGTGGATAAGCTCAAAAGGTGTTTTGTTGTGGCGTTTTGTAATCATTGATCGGTTTTGAGTGTAGCATGCAGTTGATACAGCTTCTGCCCACAAGTAATCCGAAAGTTTAGTATTGATTAACATTGTTCTTGCAGCTTCCACTAACGTACGGTTTCGTCTTTCAACAACTCCGTTTTGTTCTGGTGTACGTGCAATAGATGTCTGATGCTCAATTCCCACTTTCTCATAAAATTCTCGAAGAGTTTGGTTCACAAATTCAGTTCCTTTGTCTGTTCTTATTTGGCGGACGGTGTTCCGAAGCTGAACTTGAATTTTCGTGAGAAAGGTGATGATCATCTTTGGAGCTTGATCTTTGCTTCGAAGAAAGTAGACCCAAGTCCATCGTGAGTAGTCATCGACAATTACCAATATGTAGCGTTTGCCATTAATCGTTTGCACGCGCATCAGGCCACACAAATCCATGTGAAGAAGATGAAGCACATGCTGAGAGCTGTGTTCCACCTTTGAAGGAAAATGAGCACGAGTGCTTTTCCCTTGTTCACAAGCTGAGCAAAGGTGATCTTTAGAATACCGGAATCGCGGGAGACCTTCAACAAGTTTGTATCGAGCAAGGTTGGTTATGGTTTGAAAGTTTAAATGTGAGAGACGTTGGTGCCATAGCCAAGATTTTGTTGATGTTGCCTTTGAAAGTAGACAAATGGGAGATGAAGCAATCATGTCTTGCATTGAGATTGTGTACAGACTTAAATTGCGAGTGCCAGACATAAGATCATTTCCTTGTAAATCACGAATGAAACAAGTTTTCTCCCGAAAAGCAACTTCCAAATCTCCATCACAGAACTGACCAACAGAAAGCAGATTGTGACCGAGACCTTCCACATAATAAACCCTGCTAATTTCGATGTTTCCATTGATGTAATCTTCGTAGCCCATGATAGCTGCGAAGTGATCATTCCCGAATCTGACGGTGCAAATGAACTTTGTAACAAAGTTTGATAACAGTTGAAGATTGCCTGCCATGTGTCAGGAACATCCGCTATCAACAATCCAAAGGATGATCTGTATCACCTGCATTACACACAGACGACATAGATGGAATAGAAGTAGATGTGGAACCCGAGGAGTTAGAGGGTTCCGATGCAGTGATAGTCGAAATACACACATCAATGATTTTAGGCATCCATTTAAATCCTAGTGTATTATGTATCCATTTCTGCCATCTCCAACTAGTTTTTGCTTTAGTCTTAGTGAATGTACTATGTGGTACTACATTCCTTGGAGGTGATACTTGGACTACAGGGACATCAATGCATTTCTTAGAATCTAAAGAGGGTGGTTTACCTAGCACAGACTTAGAAGCATTAGTGGGCCTAGAGGTATTCCGTTTCTTAGGATTCCGTAAACGAGACAAGATAGCTTTAGCAACACATTTATCATGATAATCAGAAAGCATACTTTTACGACATATAACACAAGAAGCTTCAGACTTAATATCAAAAGTACTTAAAGGTTCAGCATTCGTTACAACACTTTTTCCATTACATTTGTCAGATGCAATATCTAAAGTGGGTGCAACTTGGGTCTTATTCAAAGTCCGAGGGTGTTCTTCTACTTCAGCATTCTTTGTTGTTCTTTTCTTAGGTCACAACTTCCTATTCTTCCTTGTATTGCTCCTAGGCTGTGAAGTGCGGACGTTGGGAGAAGAGGCAACTATTCCTGTTTCAGTAGAGGGAAGCACATTAGTATCTTGTGGTTTGTCATAGGCATTCTGGGGTTACGTTTGCTAAGTGTTACAGGTGCAAGTTTCTTAATGATGCTAGGCTGAACTTGTTCATACTTTCCTAACATCTCTCTTAACTTAATGATAGTGTGCACCAAATCTTGATTTTCAGAACAAAGATTTCCGGAAAAGTTCATGACTTCTTTAGTGTGTGCAAGATAATGATCAAGTTCGTTTGATGCTTCATCACGAGTCTGTTTGAGTAAATCAAATATGACACCATATTCCTTTTTAACCTTTGCAAGTTCTTGTTCATATTTTGAGATTTGACATTTTAAAGACGCGTTTTGATCATCCAGTTGCTCAGGTTTTGAATTAAAGGTTTTTGCTTGCAACTGAGCGATTTTGTTTTGCCAAGCGAGTTCACGAGAATGACAATCTTTTTGACACCATTGAAGACGACGTTTTGCATTTGAAAGTTCGTTTAACAATCGTTCATTTTCAACTTTTAAAGACTCGATCTGATGCACATTATCAGTATTCTCAACAATTTCAACAGAATCAACAGTACAGATAACATCTTCCAAGAGTCGATCAACATCTTTTCGTAACATTTTCTTTTTACGTTTAGTATTATAAATAGATGTTTCTGTTTTCTCGAAAATAATTTTCATCAATCCAAGTTCCTTATGAAATTCCCTTTCCCAATATAATGCACAAATTTTCAAATTTTTAACATGGGGTAAAAGTCTTTTCTGAAAAATATCTCTTTTTCTCGCTCCTGAGGCGATTGAAAATGTTCAACTTTTATTTCAGAATGAAATTCAATCTCACGTTCTAAAAGTTTGAGGTCAGAAGTGAAAATGTCAAAATATCTAAGAATTTGATGATTTTCTGGTTTTGAATTTACTTCACTGAGTGAAGGTAAAGGACCATAAATTTGTGCAGAATTTGGTTGGGGAGCAACATTAGAAGACTCAGACGTTTTTGTGATAATCCTAGGTGTGTTAGAAGAATCCTTTTGTGTGACGAAAGTGACGGCTTTTGAATAGTTAAATGGTTTGTTATAAACAATATTTTCTAATTTTGATCGACTCTCGTCTTCTGCATCTAATTCCTCTTGACGATGATATTCAACAACACTTATAACAGAATCATCAATTTTGTATTCTGCACAGGAAACTTCAGGATTTGGTTTGAATTCTTTGGTTGAAAGCTTTGGTTTGTAATCAGCAAGATTCGGTCCATATCCATTTGGATTGGGTTTTAAAGTAAACTTTTTGTAAGCCGAAGATTTCTTCAAGATGGTCATCTATTCGTTTCGTTGAATGCTTTTTATATGCAGAGAACTGTTGTTGACAAGTTAACAACTCAGCCTTGGCTTTTTGAGTTTCCAAAGTAAGAGCGTTAAGTTGTTTTTTATGTTCATGTTTCAGCAGTCCTATTTGAGACAACAAAGCATTTTTCGATGCGGCTAGATCACGAATCTGTCGTTCTAAAAATTTTTCGTTTTGATGTGATTTAGCAAAAGCGGCTTCAAAACCTTTTTCACGGTTTTCTTGAGTTTTGAAAAATTAAGTTGCCGCTTTTAAGCATTCAATATCCCTAGTTAACAGTGCATTTTTACTGTGTAGTTGCTGATTTAATGAACGACATTCATCCATTTGGGATAGATAATCTTTAATTATGAGATCAACATCCGGACTAGGCAGAAGTTCAGCGTGTTCAACGTGAGTCACAACATGATCACTATTCAGATCCTCAAGTATAACCACGGAGTCAATTTGAGTATCAAAGGTAACCATAAGATCATCTTGATCGTCAAATGTAACTATGGGGTCTAGTTGAGAATCGTCATAATGAGA